>CAJQUW010011773.1:0-124954 GCA_907163375.1 Prostheceraeus crozeri | reverse complement strand
CTTATCTGCGGTCCGCGAGAGCTAACTTGACTGTTCGGCGTCTGCATGATTGAAATGAAATGAAATGAGAGGCAGTGGTTTATATACCCCTCTAACGCGACGCAACGTTCAAGTTGACTGATAGCAGATTCAACTTAATGATAGTATTCGCCCGTCCGAAGACTGCCCAGGGCAAACCGCGTGGAGGTTCTATCATGTCTTGCCCCTAGGTGGCCCTTAAGAGAGACGATGGTTCGTTTCGGGAGTGTCGTGATGGGTGGTAAAGGCGGGCAAAGATCTGCAATGAAAATGATATGTATTTAAGAATAGGATTATTACTATCTTATTTACTTTTTCATTACCAAGTTAGTCATCCTTTGGTAGTCTCGCGCGTTTCCGAATCGAAAATTTATGCAAGTGACCGCATCATTCTCAGGCTGGCGATGGAGGGGACACTTCTTGCTCGGATGACCGTTGTAGTACATACTATACTTTCGTCGAGACTTTTATTTACCAATACTTCGCCGGCCAAATGATTGTCCCGAATAGGGATGTGGAATCTCAAACAACAACGATCCTCATTCACACGCTCCACTCATCTCATGCGCTCCAACTTCTCATACGCCTGCCTCTCATCACCCCGCCGAGCCACAGTCCTCTCCAACTCAAAACATTCTTCGCTCTCAACACACTCATCTCCTACATAATCTCCTCAAACTTCGCCTCTGCATATCTCATTCTTCTCTCCGCATGCACTCGCCCTCTTCTCACAGCATCATTCTTCTCTTCCAACTCTCGCGTCTTATTCTTCAAATCAGTCACACAACGCCTCATTCTAATGTTTTCATCCGCCACCTCCTTCGACTTCAAATCCTTCTTTTTTAACTCATCCAACTCCTTCACAATTCATCCTTCACTTTCTTCAAACTCTCAAAACTTATTCACTAACAAATTCATGCGCATCTGCTGCGAAACATGGCCTCTTCCTCTCATCCTTCAACACTTCGCCGACTGATGCCTTACGTATCCCACCACTCTTCTTTTTTGGGGGAAGATGAGCTCTTCGGGGGGTCGGGTGATGACAATGTTGGACACCTCCGACGACGACGAGCTCAACTTCCTCACACGCTTCCTCCCCCGCTCCCGATCTACCTCCCCATCCTCCTCATCCTCACTGTCACGCACTCTCTTCCGCTGCTCAATCTCAGCCTCCAACGACGCAACCGCTCTCGGCCACTCATCATTTCTCAACAACATTCTCAACAACATTCTCAACATTCGCCAACATTCGCTCCCTCTCTTCCACAATCAATGCGTAACTCTCAAATCAGTCACTAACAACCACCACTACAGTCAGCATGCACTCTGTAAAAACGCGCTCATCTCCATCACCCTTCAGCACTTACACTTCAAGCAAGCAACCTAATTTCAAGATAATCATGTGGCCGGTGCCCGCCTTCTTCACATGAGCATTGGCGTCCGCACTGCGATTAACTCGCCCACAAGAGCACATTTTGATATGGTATTTTCTGTTTCTGTCGTTGGCCATGCTGATTTATCGTTAGCTGTAAGATAATGAAATTTGTATAAGTTTGGAATCATGTAGTACAGTCATATTCCTAAAGGAGTGTAGTGAGTGGCACTCGATCCCGTCGACAGCCCGAAGGCCTTGTACCGATCACTAGGGAAGTGAGAGATCTTCCCCGATACCCGCTCTTTACAGCTGAAGACATCATTGTCACTGCCCCGAAGTGGTAACAGGAACGCCGAGTCACAGGTAGTGATCAGTAGCTGGGATCTAACCCCTCAAAGCTGCCTTAGACTTAGTTAAATTTCAAATCTGATAGCAGATTTGAACTCAGGATACTTGAAAACCTTAGTCTATATGTTAAAACTTTGAAAAAAGTGAAAATTAAGAATTTTTATAAAAAAAAATTCCGCATTTTACTACTCATACTACTTTTAAAAAATTTTATCAGTAGTAAAGACACTATCAAACTCTATCATACAAACTTTGAAGTAGCAAGATAGCTTGCCTACTTCAAAAGATAGAGTCCTTTGAAACACCCGATATCGGGAGCTCAGAGCGACGACCGTCGCTTACCTCGTCTTTCGATGAAGTGATCAGACTTACGTTGTCGGGGGTTTATATATGCTCGGAAGAAAACTTAAAATGGTCTATCTCCGAAAGTATTCATCGTAGCGACATGCGGTTTGTTGCAAACGATTTGTCACATCATTCTTTACCATATGACACCTGAACCATTCTCATATGACCACGGGAAGTTGGTCCGTCAGCACATGTCCATGTAACATGCCACAAGTGAAAAAATTCCTAAGTGTGAGAGCTCCAGTGTGGTGAAAATTTTGAAAAATTTAAAACTTCCGAATTTCAACCTGGGACCTTAACCAAAACATTTTTCATCAAATTTCACTGACCTCCCCCCTCGTTCAGAGAAATTTGATGAAAAATGTTTTGGTGACGGTCCCAGGTCGAAATTCCACACTTTGGAAAATTTTCAAAATTTTACCCATACAAAGTCACTCTGACACTTAGGATTTTTCAGGTTAGCGAGCTCCGACCTAAAATCTTGTAACCGCTCTAACTTTTGAACGAAGACAGATAGGAACAAGCCGATTCTTTCACTGAATTTGTCTCACTCTTAGCTTTCAAACGAGCTATTGCACGACAAAATCCGTCCACTAGAAGCCAAGATAGAAGCTAGCTGTCCAGAGGGGGGGGGTCAGTGAAATTTGATGAAAAATGTTTTGGTGGCGGTCCCAGGTCGAAATTCCACACTTTGGAAAATTTTCAAAATTTTACCCATACAAAGCCACTCTGACACTTAGGATTTTTTCAGGTGAGCGAGCTCCGACCTAAAATCTTGTAACCGCTCTAACTTGTGAACGGCTGGTCCGATTGACTCGCAACAAAAATGTTGTCGAGCAGTTTTTTCTCCTCTTTCAAACGAGTAGCTGTAAGACAAAATCCGTCCACTAGAACCAAAGTTAGAAGATTGCTGTCGGGGGGGGGGGTCAGTGAAATTTGATTAAAAATGTTTTGGTGGCGGTCCAAGGTCGAAATTCCACACTTTGGAAAATTTTCAAAATTTTACCCATACAAAGCCACTCTGACACTTAGGATTTTTTCAGGTGAGCGAGCTCCGACCTAAAATCTTGTAACCGCTCTAACTTGTGAACGAAGACAGATAGGAACAAGCCGATTCTTTCACTGAATTTGTCTCACTCTTAGCTTTCAAACGAGCTATCGCACGACAAAATCCGTCCACTGGAAGCAAGCTGTCCCGGGGGGGGGGGGACGTCAGCCGAAAATTTTTTCTCTCCGATTTCGCTGGAAACATCCTTCCTAACCCAAAATTTCACGTAGATTCCGAATCTGGCCTCCGTTTTCTCATCCGATGCTTCGTTTGGGCGCTACACACCAAAACGTCCCAAATTCTAACTCTGTCGTTTTTCGAAAAATGTTGAAAATTTTTTCTCACCGATTGCCTTGAAACTCACCCTACCGATGCAGAATTTCACGCTGAATCCGAATCTGACCTCCGTTTTCTCATCCGACCACTCCTTCCACTCGAAACAACCCATTTTACAACCCAACATTCAGCAGATTGCACCAAAAACATCACACACTATAGCCTCAAGACTAATCCTTGCGGTCGCCCACGTCAACCTAGACGGTCGCCCACGTCAAACAGGCGGTCGGACCAACTCACCCGAGTCTCACACTCTGTCGTTGCAGAGGGGGGGGGAGCACGTCAGCGAACATGTTGTGAACGTGGACCCACCTGGCCGGCACACCACGACAGACCACAACCTCTGTCGTTCCAGAGGGGGGGGACTCAGACACGAAGCACCACGGCGGCCGACCACGACACTCTGCCGTGCCAGAGGGGGGGGGGGACTCAGACACGAAGCACCACGGCGGCCGACCACGACACTCTGCCGTGCCAGAGGGGGGGGGGGACGCAGCGATGGCCGCCATCTTGCGCGGTCCAGAAGTGGAGTTTTGCTTACTACTTACTTAAAAGACATATCTTTAGATTTGAAATGATTTAGATTTTTTATGATGCCAATTAATAACTTTCAAAATTCTAGATTTATATCAAAGCTCAAACTATCGGTGCCGGAGCCGGAGCCTTTGTGATAAATCGGCTCCGGCTCCGACCAAAACCATCGGCTCCTTAAGGCTCCGGCTCCGGCTACACAGCCCTGGTTGGCCAGACCAGTTTTCAAGGCAACCATGTCTATAAACAGATTTGAGAGTATTCTAAGTCACATTCGATTCGATGAATCCGATACTCGTCAGTCAAGACGACAGACAGACAAGTTCGCTCCATTTCGGGATATGTGGCAAAAGTTTACTCAAAATTGCAAGATTCATTTTGATCCTGGTGTCAACTTGTGCATCGACGAGCAACTTATTCCGTTTAGAGGTCGTTGCTCTTTTAGACAGTACTTGCCGTCAAAACCCGACAAATATGGGTTAAAAATCTTCATGTCAGTCGTCTGTGATACCGGATACTTGTATGATGGAATTCCTTACACCGGTGGAGCACAGGACGGCACTCGTACAAGTGGGTTGGCATAAAAAATTACGAAAGATTTTCCTTCTGTGCAATTTGTATAATACCGGACGAAATGTCACCGCCGACAATTATTTTACTGATTTTGATCTGGCGGCTGAATTGCTTAGGAAACGGTTGACATACGTTGGAACCGTGAGAAAAAATAAGCGGGACTTGCCAGTCGAATTTCAAGCTGACAACGATCGACCAGTTGGATCCTCTTGTTTTGGATTTGATCAGAAAACGACGATTGTCTCGTACGTTCCTAAAAGAAACAAGGGCGTGATTTTGATGTCTACTATGCATCATGACGACAAAGTGGATGAGACAACAGGCAAACCAGACATCATTCTGTTTTACAATCATACGAAAGGAGCAGTGGATACTGTAGACCAGCTCCGTCACTCATACAGTGTGCAGAGAAAGACAAGACGTTGGCCGCTGGCTTACTTTTTCAACATGCTCAACCTGGTAGGCATCAATGCCTTCATTGTATTCGTCAAATCTCTTCCACTCTGGAACGCTTCATGTCTCAGTAGAAGAAAGAAATTTCTTACTGAGCTTGGAATGGATTTGGCAGGGCCCTATATGGAACATAGAAAGCAGACCTTGACAGGAGTTCAGCGCCCGATTCAACATGCAATGGCAGTGTGCGCCAACGACGAGGAACACGCTGGGCCTACTGGTGAAGTAGGCCTACCGACAACTTCCCTCAAATCATCCAGGAAAAGATGTCACCGATGCGCAGGAGATAGAAAGGCCTCTCGAACCTGTCATCGTTGCAACAGAACTGTATGCGCTGAGCATTCGTTGAAGAGAGATGAAATCACCTGTTAGTCCGGCAGCCAGAACGAGTTTCTGCAGGGAACGAGGCCGAAAGTGAGACTTTCACAGAATGATGTACACCCTATGCCTACCACGAATCGGCACGTCTGCCGAGTTCTAATGAGTTCCTCTTCTTGTCAGACAAGATCAAAGAAAAACACATGTAAATCCAATGGAACGCAGATTGCAGTTTTTTGTTAAAATGAAATTTTGTGTGTTTTCTCTGATTAAAGGAAAAGCACTAAGCCCAGAGTCATGATTTTTGGCATGGTATGTCTTCAGGTCATTTCCTATGATGTGCATGTGCTTTTATCATGCATCTAATCGGTAATGTATGTGAGAATGTGGTTGAATGTGGATAAAGTTTCTCAAAATGTGTGTGTTTGCCGACATTAAGAGGCTTGCCAAATCTAAATGCGTTTAGCTATATAGACAGGGGTGCATGAAAATGAAAGGAAATGACCTGAAGACATTCCATGCCAAAAATTATGACTCTAGGCTCAGTACTTTTTGTTTAATCAGAGAAAACATACAAAATTTCATTTTAGCCAAAACTGCAATCTGCGTCCCATTGGATTTACATGTGTTTTTCTTTGATCCTGTTTGACAAGAAGAGGAACTCACTAGAACTCGGCAGACGTGCCGATTCGTAGTAGGCATAGGGTGTACATCATTCCGTGAAAGTCTCACTTTCGGCCTCGTTCCCTGCAGAAACTCGTTCTGGCTGCCGGACTATGTACAGAGGACTGTGCGATCTAATTCATTCATTTGAACACAATAGTAGACAACGTTTCCCCTACAATAGACAAGTATTATTCTCCTTTTTCGCAATAATAATAATTTGTTTTTACAAGTGGATGTCTTTTGAATTGTAGCATGACAGGGATGACTGATGCAATAAGATTAACTACAGAAAAAAGCCAACCTCACTAGAAATAGTCATGTATGAATACACCTCATATGTCTTTTGAGCTCTATTCAGACATGTTTATTTGTACTATCTTAGTGGTATTATTGAATTATTATGAGAAAAATGTCAGGAGTACACGTTGGTACAGTTTCATTATCAACATGGGCATTAATTACGATTTAAACGCAGATTTCTGCCAATGGGTCCCCGGGGACCCATTTCATGCAGTAACGTCGGTAAAATATTTCATGCATATGAGGGTTAAGGTGTTGACTCCACTTTTCGAATTTTTGCTCACAAAAAATGTACAAGTTGGTATTTTGTTGAACTGGTTATTATAGAAATCATCTACAGATCATGATCTTTCAAATGAGTTATCATTCAGTGACAGAGGATGAAGTAAAGTGTACAAACAGACACTTTTCGTTGGTGTAACTGCAAATTTTGACATAGAAATTTCAGGAAAATTGTTGATATACTTTAACGAAAAGTGTCTGTTTGTACACTTTACTTTATCCTCTGTCACTGAATAATAACTCATTTGAAAGATCATGATCTGTAGATGATTTCTATAATAACCAGTTCAACAAAATACCAATTTGTGTAACTTTTATGAGCAAAAATTCGAAAAAATGGAGTCAACACCTTAAATGTCACAATTTTACCACTGGAAATACATAGGATTGTGTTATCCTCTCTATTTCTGAAAAGCAAATGATCTGATCCGGCAGACGCGAAGTTTTGCAGTAGGTTAGAGGTGTACTATGCTATGTGAAAGTTTTATGTACTACCTCGTTCCCTGCACAACTTCACGCTAGCTCCCGGACTATTACCTTAACATTTGATAGTACATGTATACTTTAAACATCAACGCTCGCTCTTATAACGTCTCTCAATTCCGATTTTAATTCATTCAATGTCGTTTCATAAGGTCGGTGAAACAATAACGCTGATCCAAATGTGGAATTTCACAGTCTCATGAAGCTACCTACTTTTGATGAAAAAAATTAGTGATTTTAATAGCTTATAATTAAAATATTGATTAGTAGGCTTTGTAAGACAAGGTACCGGACATTGTCAATGATGAATTAAGTTGTTGTTGTGTATTAGGAAGCAGCAGACCGCCATATCCTATTCCATGAAATTGCAAAAAGGTACCGGTATCGTAATTTAGGGAATTGCCCTTATAATAGGAAAAAATGTCTATTTATATGCTTGTCGCTGATCATCGACGTAATTGACTTGAGGTTACGCATACGCATTTACGACTGTGGTATCGACACACGCGCGCAAGGCGATCGATGGAGACTTGTCTTCATTTTTCGAATAACATGTCATGTGATTAATTAATATAGCCATGTGTTCCATCATAAATCAAAATGAAAGGTGAGAGAAAATTAGTTCGCTTGAATAATTTTGCATAATTATCAAACTTTATGATTGAACTAATTTTTTAACGCCTGTTAGTGTCAACTTGTGTCCTTTTAATTTTTGATGGATCACATGAGTATAAATCCATCCAGGAGCAAGTTTATGCACAAAATAAATAAAATGCGTGTATAGATACCTGTATATGACATATGTGTATATAAATGCAGTCAAAGCTCGGTAATTAAGACCATAAATGCCAGGCTTTCAATGTCTTAATTATCGATAGTCTTAATTGAACAGCAGCTTATACATGCCAAATATACAAAAAATTCCACGGCCGTATGATCTTAATTAACCAAAGTCTTAATTATCCGAGTCCGAATTAACGAGCTTCGACTGTATACAAAATGGACATGAATATTGCATCTCAAACAAATTTAAGTATTAAATAGATCGAGTACCTATTTCGACTACTTTAAGAGGAAAAAGCACGAAGAACGAAGGTCTAGTGATATATTTTCGCATCAGCATAAAGTGCTCTATCTGATTTAAAACATGTCTTTCATTTCAAGTGATCTGAAGCTGGTTCTTTATGAATCGATGACAAGTCACCTCCAAAGGCCTGGTTTGTGGCAATGCACTCGTTTTTTTCCTACCTTTGGAAATTCTCAAAATTTGAAGTAACTTTTACTGTCTATTCGTCAATCAACCAAACTTTGTATGCAGCATCAGCTCGGTATGAAGGAAGTATTGTATGAATTTCAATTGGTTACTGGAATGTAGAACAGAGCTACATGGCTCCAAAGATGGTGAAAAAATAGGTTCCGCGAAAAGACACAAAAAATTTAAACTGATATCACAACTTTCTATATTCTTGTTGCCCGTGATAACCATAATATTTGTGTTGCTGTATATCAATCAGTGTGGTTCACATATGTGATCTTAGGCGGTAACCAGAATACAGAAAGCTACATCAGGTGTTTAAAAAGAGTTTCTTTTAAAAAAAAATGCCGAAAATTGCTGTTTTCAAGTTGGACTAGCTTTTTTCTATAAGCCAGTTTTGACTCCAAATCGATACTGAAACTCAGAAACATGCTCAATTACTTGCAACAGAAATTTTATCAGGTAACCGATAGCCAAAGTGGCATAAATTGGCCAATTTTGATTTTGCACCTTTTTTCAATATATACTGTATATGACAGGGGTGCGCAACCTGCGGCCGCAGCAGAGGCAAAGTGCGGCCGTGACAATGAGAAGTAAATGAAAAAGAATAATGTACATGTATATTGCAAATATTTCTGGAGTTCAAGGCAACCGTAAAAACAATCGTCACTATAGTGGCATGCTTGTCACCTTGTAGCTGTCGAACACCTTGATGCCGCCCGCAGGTGCGATGAAGGTGTTCAAGCAGTTCGATAACGCATGAATAGAATATTTTGAGGAAGCTATAGAGTCATCAGCTAAAAGAAACAAAAGGGACAATTGAAGTTTGTTTCAAGTCCATGACCTGAATAAGGATGCAAGTGCTAATACCACTTTAAGTTTAAAATCTTTTCGGGTCAAAAATGATCGTCGGTCGTACATGGGTTAACTTGTCAACTCATTCTTTACGAAGTAGGCCTTTATGCGATTTTCACTGCGTCATTCATCAAGGAAAGCTAATTTGAATGGTTGAATATAATGAGGATTGGCTATTAACCATGTTGTTTGCACACATAAGTGCGGCAGTGATTTTTTCGGCCTTCGAAATGGCGGCCGAAAAATGCAAAAGGTTGCGCACCCCCGGTATATGATGTCAACATTATATAAGTAGTTTCGAGAAGCAGCATTTATAGTACAATAGTACTTGAAAACGCTTAGTTGGTGTGCAGTAAAAAAATTCCCTTTGCTAGAGATTATAAATGAAACTGATATATTGCAAATTTGCAATAGAGCAAAATATGACTTTCGAAGTTCGGGTTTTGTTGCACTAGATATGCTTTATCAATCGACATTGTAATTTTGAATTTGCTATTTCCCACGATCAGTTTAACAATAGACACTTACAAAAATTCGATACAGAGCTACTCCCATACAGAACTGCATAGAATAATATACCTATTGTCCATCTCAACCAATTAATTGATATCAGAAAATAAAGATTTGTTCAGGCAGTCGAGAGAAGGAAAGAATAAGCGCTATACATGCAGACGTACTAATATCTAATGAATTTTTGAAGCGATTATTATACAATATCGGGCTTTTACCTGACGTCAAAAAATCGCGGGATTTGCATTTCGATTTGAATACTAGGTTTTAATGCGACAACGCATATTATGTGCGATAACCAGATATATTTACTGTTGTAGCCCATAAGTGCATGTGAAAAGATAGCTCATTGTTAATTCATGGACAGTAAGGCACATGTCTATCTGATATCATTAGTTGTAGTGTACACTGTATCGTTTAAAATACTCTTCAAAGAATTTAAAACAACGCCTGTTATTGTTCAGTCTACGCTATCCTAAGCATATGAGTTATCGGTAAATAAATTAAGCTTGCTAATCCCTGGATAAAAAAAGTCTAATGAATTTTTGAAGCGATTATTATACAATATCGGGCTTTTACCTGACGTCAAAAAATCGCGGGATTTGCATTTCGATTTGAATACTAGGTTTTAATGCGACAACGCATATTATGTGCGATAACCAGATATATTTACTGTTGTAGCCCATAAGTGCATGTGAAAAGATAGCTCATTGTTAATTCATGGACAGTAAGGCACATGTCTATCTGATATCATTAGTTGTAGTGTACACTGTATCGTTTAAAATACTCTTCAAAGAATTTAAAACAACGCCTATTATTGTTCAGTCTACGCTATCCTAAGCATATGAGTTATCGGTAAATAAATTAAGCTTGCTAATCCCTGGATAAAAAAAGTCGGGATTTCCTTCGCCTAATATTCTTCCGGTGTGATCACATAAGATACCAAGATGAGTGCTTGATTCTCAAAGACCAGCAGAAGTGTTATTTTCAAGAAAAATGCTGAATGTTACAAAGACATGATGAAAGTTTGGCGCGAGTTAGCAGACCCGAGTACATTAACTGGCACTAATTTCCACTTAACATAAACCGGTTATATTACATGGAGGGGTTTATTAAGTGGAGGGGTGTATTAAGTGGATATATCCGGGTATATTAAGTGGAAAGCTGCGGTACAAAGAATAGGGAGGTTATCAGTAGGTGTAGGGATGATTGCTCCAGAAATAGGGCGCAAGCTGCAATTCAAGGAAACGTCAATTACTTGAGTATGCGTGCTGCGCATCCAAACAGGGGCAAAATAATCTGCAACAGAAAAGCATAGGGTGCTTGTTCGAAAGACGTTAGAATCAGCTCCACACCACGTTCCTGCAACTTGTTGTAGCAGGTTGCATCGCCCATGGATTTCCTTGCAACGGAATATAAATGGTCCCTTTAGGTCAAGAAACGATCAAGTGTTGCTCCTAGGTACTTTGGTTTCCGATAGGGAATTGTTTTATCTGACAACCTGACTTGGAGATCGATGTTTGCCATCGGTGAAAAATGCTGCTTGTTGTCTTCTTTGGATTCATGTTCGCCAAGAGGCCAATTCATAAAAATGCTACAAAATAAGCGTATCTTTCAGATTGGCTAAATCAATATCATCTACTCTCGAATCTATTCCATATTTTGTAAAATATCATCAATCTAATTGAACTGATACCTATGTAATTGACCGCGGAAGTGATTATTATATGAATCTATCCCGTTATTCGAAAAATGTAAGAGTCATCATCACAAAATTTAGCAACATTAAGAACATTTGTGCATTGATGATTTGCAGCTGTCTAAGGCTTGTAAGCAAAGTGGCCAATTTTTCGAGAATTTTTTCTTTATTTTAGCCTAACACAAAAAAAAATTTAGATGTGCTTGCACTCCAAGATTTTTGCTCCCAGTTATGCGTATCACGTGTGAGGCGAAAACCGGTTTTTATACTGCCTACAAAGCAGGGCTGTGGAGCCGGAGCCGGAGCCGATTTATCACAAAGGCTCCGGCTCCGGCTCCGATAGTTTGAGCTTTGATATAAATCTAGAATTTTGAAAGTTATTAATTGGCATCATAAAAAATCTAAATCATTTCAAATCTAAAGATATGTCTTTTAAGTATACCAATGATCTGTCCTCCACGATATCTTTCTTTGCAGTTGCCGCCTTCTTTCGTATTATATTTATTATATATTTACACACATGTGTAATATTTTTTATTGCATATGTTTCGTAAGACTAATTTCCATATTGACAACGTAATCTCCAAAATCCATTAATTTGAAGACTTGTTATATGCATGCTAACTAGATGATTGTAGATTCCTAGAGACAAGTCACCAGTCATTTATGTACACATTTCCAGTTCAGTCAGCAAAGATAATATAGCTACATTTCTTGCGCAATGTCTTAAATCTAATACGGTTACTATGTAGGCTATCATCTATCTGTATGGCTACTGGCAGAAGCTACTGGCATCTGTGACAATGCCAATTTCCTTAGATTGTATTGTAGGCTCTTGTGCAGTCCCCCCACCTACATTTTTCAAAGCAATCGATTATTCAATTTGATCAATTTTGATTGGAGGGATAACTCTTCACACTCACACGAATGACCTGACTACAAGTCCTCACATGGCTATAGCAATAAGCGACCCAGCCACTTCTAGTAGCGCCCTATTATTTTAAAAGTATCTCATTCACAATGAATTTCCTTTGACTTCAAAATTCAAAGGGTATATTTCAATGCGAAAAACCCGAAGGCAAATTACAATGTTAACTTGCTGACGAAGTTTGCGACCATGACATCGCAATTACCCACGTAGATTTTTACAACAGCACGGAATGCTTCACTCAAACCGGTGATGCTGAAACGGACATCCAATGGTGCTGCATCTTTTGACCAGAGAAAAAATGGGGGGGGAGGACTGCACAAGAGCCGTATCGTGTAATAATATTTCCCCAAATGTCATAGACCTGTGGATTTCAAGAATTTTCATTATTATTTTTTCCATCTGTCAACACTTTATGCTGATATCATGCTGACTTATATGTAAACAATAAAAAAAACTGAGACGCTCTCAATAAAGGCGCCTTTTGACCTCCCTTTTCTATTGTCGGTGACATTAAACCGCACGCGTATTCGAAAGCTAGCAAAGTAGATGGGATTTCTGCTCGGTGCTCGCAGTCAAATTTTTATTATGCATATCACCCTGCAACATACTGTGTGATACTCCGAGTTCAGTTTCATCAGCCTAACCATCATCAGAGGAATAGTGGTAATGTGTTATACATAAATTGAATATAATAATATACATGAATCATTGATGAATTATTTAGTGCAACTTTACGCCATAATGAAAAATACGAAATTAATATAATGTAAGTTAGGCCTTAACTTATTAAGTATGCTGCATAGAATTACAAAACTTGTCCTAAATTAGATATTTTTAATTTTTTTAAGTATAATTTTCAATTGTACATTTCTAGCCTACACTGCAATGAGGCTATCTAAGTTACAATTTCTACAGATGATGAGTCGTGGGCTACCCACCGATCATATTATTCATGGACCAACAGATTATTGAATAAAGGCAATAACAAATAGCAATAACAACCTAAGCTAGCCTATATACACTTTAATATTCAATAAAGCAATTGATATCTTTATTGATACGGTATATTTGGCTATATAGCCGATACCCTTTCCATGTTCGAGTAGATACAGGCCCTATAAGCTATTTAGAGGCATACGCTATCCAGTTTCATATTCAAGCTTTGTTAAAAAGCTTATACTACTGTTCGGCCCCTGTGACGGCTAATTAGGCATATCATCATCACTCATGTGGTCTTATTTAATGTAGCCTCGTAGTAGACTGGTTGCAGGCTAGGCCAATTTATATTTAGCCAGTGCGGGAGATCTTTATCTAATTTAACCAATCCTGGCTATAACTTTATTTTATCTTTCAGAGATAGTCAATTCATGCAAAAATATATGACAAGTATGTTATTTGTCATTATATTAGGCTATTATCATTTTTATTATTAACTTAATTCGTTGCTTGCGAATGAAAACTAATTTGATGATTGTAGCAAGCCTCTAAAGGCCACACCGTTATCCAAAAAACCCGTTCAACGGATCCAGGATAACCAGCATAGATAGAACCTGAATTTGAAGTCGGAGCCGGAGCCTTTCACATCAGTGTCGTGGAGCCGGAGCCGATGAGATAACGCATCGGCTCCACAGCCCTGCTACAAAGTGTACTTCTAAGATTTTTTATATATTCTGCGTGAGTTTGTTATAAGTCATATGGGGTTCGATTCCTTGTTGAGCTTGTTTACTAATAAACATCGCTGAAAATAGTCTATGTATCTTATTAAGTAGGCAACGTATGAAAGAATCCAACTGTATCAAGATATGCAATTTTTATAAGCCAACTTTTCTTTCAAGCATATTTGCTGATTATTTTGCTATTGCTGATTGCCCATAGGAGCAAGTGAAGATCGTGTATCGAGAGACGATGCAAAACTCTCAGGTGTCAACAACAAAAATGTGGGAGGGAAAGAATGAATAGAAGTACCCCTAGCTGTGTTCCTTTGTTTACATTTACATGCACATTTGTACAACAATGTCAGTCATTGGCGGGCATACATCCACTATGTGCGGTACGACAGTTCTCATGTAGGCCTTTTTAAGTATGGAATGAAGGAATATTAAACAACACTTATTTCTCCCCTTTAAAATTTGTAGCCATCTAACCCTATTTCGTTGCACACCACTGACTTAACAGAACATACTTACATGAGGCGACATCGAATTCTGGTAGAAATCTGGAATGTGGCAATGACGAATTACTCACTATCGCAACACAATATTGTCTTCGTCCTTCTGATGCCAAACAACGAGAGCGTGTTGATAAATTCAATCTACTGTATTCATATTCCTGTTTTCCTGGAAATCATTCTGAGCTAAACTAAACGGGGAATAGACGTAGCGCACGATGACGTGCGCTACGAAAGTGAGGGAATCCTATTCGTTGATGCCACAGATCTAATGATAAGAGAATAACATATCTACATGTACTGTAGTTATGCGTGAAGCAGCTTGCTCCATCACACAGATGCTCCGATAAAAAGACAACATTCGTCGACGATTCGTGATGCTTGATTTTAATGAATAAGTGTACATTGCTCTAAGTCAAGGGCCACTTTCATTAAATTAAGCTGTCTGATATGTAGCATTTTCAACAGTGAAGTAGAAAATTGTGACTAAAAATGCGTTTTACATTTTTTACATTACGAATACGATACATTATGTGCTTCATAAAAATTTCGGACTGGTAAAACACTGATTTGTATGTATCAATGTGATTGATCGAATAAAGCAATTATGGGCATTTCTTCGCAAATGATGTCTGAGAGCCAATGATCACACTTAACTTTGATATTCACGCAAATGGGTTCACATTATTATTCAGAACAAAAATATAACTTAATTCAGTGAATCGTAAAACCATATCTAAAAAAATTCAATTGATGACCATTTGTATAAATATGTATGAATTCTAGCCACATAAAATGTTTTGATTTTAACCTAGAAATCCGACACAGTATGGTAATGAAGGACTAGAACGGTCATGTAAATTGAAAACAATGCTACGTCGTAGACATCCGTTATCATGGCAGCTGAAGTTACCATCAACAAGCAGCTGTAATTCAATTCTATAGCCCAGTCAGAGTTCTATGATTCTAACAATTTATGTATAGGATATCATACGATATTTGAAAGCATTATCAACATAACAAACGATGGCCGCAGGTCGGAGTTTGTTATAGGATAATGCTTGAAAATATCGTATGATATCTATCATAACGCATAGTTTTACCTGTAATTCGCAGTGTGATATCTGATGGTTTCCGTTTGTTATGCACATAATAAACGGAATATATCAGGCAATAGCCATGGATTTCTAAATGCTATGGAAATCCATGCAGGAGTCCATGGAAATATCCAAATCCATTCATTTCCATTCGAGTCATTTAGCGCATGAAGAAGGTGTGAATTTCCATCAATTCCGTATATAGCCTACCACTGCATGTACGTCAATGGTGTCAAATTATTGTTTTCTAACTTACTCCTCAGATCTCGATTTTGAATCTCGACATGCTTGAAATATGGCATGACATATTATCATATTCAAGATAGCAGCATGAAGCTTGATAAAATGCATGTGGTTCAGTGGTCCGTCTAATTCCGATGGCATTCAAAGTTTGTCGGCTAAAAATTGTGCATTTTATGACTTCCTCTAAGAATGAGTGAACTTATAGCAGTATCAAGAATCAAACATGACCTTCGGGGTTGCTCAATGATTGAAGAAAATTCTGCGCCATTTAATCAATACACAAGACCGAAGTCGTAAAATCTTGCTGTTGCAGGTTGTGGAGCATATTACACCACCAAGCGGGGTATCAACATCAATGGACAGTGGCAGACTGGCAGATTACAGTTTGTGCTCAATTAAGATAGAATTCGTCGATGCACCCTATTATAAGGTGCAAACAAGCCTCCAATCCAAGCTTCTATTTCGCAAAATTATGAAGCAATTCTTTTGTGTGCTCATAGCGACACACTAACAGACCTTTTTCTGTTGAATCCCAGCTCTTCAAACTATGTATATGTGATATTTAGTAATCTAGGAATTCATGAAAATTTCCGTGTGATATTTTTTCACATAGCCAACTCTACTGACGTCATGTCATTGTTCTTTGAAGAGTTTCCAAACCATATAATCTACTACACCTTCACATGATTTCCATGATGTGTGATTTTGGAGTAGATTATATGGATAGGAAATTTACATAGGGGTCATATAATCTCCTGAAAAATAGAATATAGAAGATCTCTATTCTAATTTGTTGATTACGTAGTGGTTTGGATAGATCAAGGAAGTCTAGAAAACTATGCAGGTCCAGAAATCCTCAGATGGATGCGAGCATAGATTTCTAAGTTGTATCGTTGGCTATTGTATCGGAATCCACGAGTCCGAAGGACGAGAATGTTTTGGAAACTCTTCAAAGAACAATGACATGACGTCAGTAGAGTTGGCTATATAATGTTAGGCTGCTGATTTTCGGATTTCAATGGTATTAGAATTCACTCGTCCTTCGGACTCGTGGATTCTGACCATTGAATATCCTCAAATCAGTAGCTTATCATATACATAAGATATCTAAGAGACGTTCAGCTCCCATACCATGTACTGGACTGGAGGCCACTGACTTTGGTAGACATGATTAATGACGGTAGTTTTTGCACATCTGGATAAAACTGTGAAAGAAATTGTAAACAATTATCCAGTACTCTAACACGCGCATTCATACAGGGAATCTGCTGAAAGGAGATTCTGGACCCAGTCAAGAAGAGACTAAAGAATTGCAAAACTCCCACAAGAATAGGTAGCTGTCAATAACAGCTGCAATATCAACTGCCAGTGATTGACATTGTTCACTTACGGCATGTTGCATAAATGGCTATTGGATTCTGTACATTTTATATATGTTTATTTTTTCTGAAATTAGCAGGCTTATTGCAAAAAGATTTGTTTGCGAAAATCGATTTAGCACTGTTTTTTTTGAGAATTGTGACATCTTTCAGGAAAATTTCTGATTATCTATTTACTTTACTCAAAGGAATCATGGACTAAATGATAACTAATCAGTGATGATTTTACTTGCTACTACAATCATTGCAGCAATATTTACATGCCTGATTCATTATTATACGTAAAGACATGATTAAAATCTAAAGAAAATCTACCGATGATGCAATCATAAACGAACACAAAACAAATTGAAACTTCAAAAAATTGATAATTTGATTGGTATAGCTAATGAAAATGCTAAAGTTAAGCAAGAATCGTTTAAGTATCCATTCCTTCGGAAGATCCTTTATCAAGATTTTGGTGGAAAAGTGCTGTCTTTCCAAGTGTGCCTCCTCATAATGAGTGGTTGCCGTGTCAATATATTTTTATCTCTTATTAGACGTCCCGTGATTATAGAGCATTACCTGTGAGGCCTTCAAATTATATTCAAAACTCAGACGAACAAATAGGATGTAATTGTGATGTCAGTGGTTCATTGCGAATATCATATTGAATAAAAAGCAAACCAAGTGGTAGTGATTGATGACTCTCCACGATTTTAAGGTCCTACCATATTGGGCAGTTCAGGAACAGCACTGATAAGGATTTAAGTTGATAACGAATCAGTATAAATTTCGTCGGTGAATATTGTCGTGTCTTGGAGTTAGAACCGCACAGCTGGTGATCCTTTCAAGTTATGATTTATTTCCGATGTTCATTAACATAACATTCACACATGCAAAGTACCAACTGAGACATGTTCATCAATACATTGTAAACAACTTTCACCTTGGTAAGTGTACTGTAATATCAATTGTTCTATAGCTACACTACAACTCTAAAGCAAAGTCCGACAATATTAATTATTACTAATTAAGACAAATTAAGTAATACCATTATTTGCTAAATATATGAAATAGAGATATAATTTCATTATCTGTAAAACTATATATCGAGTTCAATCACGAATATACATGTATAACAAATATGAGAACATTCGCGCATCACTGTGATAAAAATAGCCATTAATTTTCGTTTAATGAAAGTTGAGTAATTCAGGCCGAAATAAATCACACATGCTATATCGCTTCATTGCTCTTGAATTCTCGAATAAAGTCCACCAGTATATACAGGAAGAGGTTTTAGATAAGGCAATAGGAAAACTAATGAATATAGAAAGTCACAATTTATTTGAAATTGACCATCGATGCTCGTATGTGTACAATGTACATGTACACTGCACAGATTCCTTCGACAACTTCTCTTCAAGACAGGGCTGGGCGTATTAATTAGTATGTACACCAATAAATCAGTTGGATTCCGATGTATTTTACAATAATGAAACGAACTGCTTGCCACTTTTTTCCATGGTTTCATCCAGATACACATTACCGTCATTAATCAGGTCTACCAAAGTCACTGGCCTCCAGTCCAGTACACGTTATGGGAGTTGGACGTCCTATATATATATCTAATATTAATCATAGATGTCCCTGACTTTTATTGACCTCAAAATACTTTCTGTCAGTTAGTAGAACTCGTGTCGAATAGTTTAGACAAGTGCATACTTAACAGGTCCATATGGCCTATAGTAGTAAGTAAAACTCCACTTCTGGATAGCGCAAGATGGCCGTCGTCGCTGACGTCCCCCCTCCTGTCAGTCGAGTCGGTCGTGGTGTGCCGTCGTGTTGCTTCGAGTCTGACGTCCCCACCCTCTGGCCGGCCGTCGTAGCGCGAGGTGGTGTGTGATGTGCTCTCCAGGTTGGCGTGGTGTGCCGGCCAGGTTGGGAGGGTGGACTGTCGTAGCTCACCTGAAAAAAATCCTAAGTGTCAGAGTGGCTTTGTATGGGTAAAATTTTGAAAATTTTCCACAGTGTGTCATTTCGACCTGGGACCTTTACCAAAACATTTTTCATCAAATTTCACCGATCCCCCCCCCCGACAGCGATCTTCTAACTTTGGTTCTAGTGGACGCATTTTGTCTTACAGCTACTCGTTTGAAAGAGGAGAAAAAACTGCTCGATGACATTTTTCGTTGCGAGTCAATCGGACCAGCCGTTCAAAAGTTAAAGCTGTTACAAGATTTTAGGTCGGAGCTCGCTCACCTGAAAAAATCCTAAGTGTAACAGTGGCTTTGTATGGGCAAAATTTTGAAAATTTTCCAAAGTGTGGCATTTCGACCTGGGACCCTGACCAAAGTTTAATTCATCAAATTTCACTGACCTCCCCCCCCCAGGCACCAAACTTCCAATTTTGCTTCTAGTGGATGGATTTTGTCGTGCAGTAGCTCATTTGAAAGCTAAGAGTGAGACAAATTCACTGAAAGAAACGGCTTGTTCATATCTGTCTTCGTTTAAATGTGAGACGCCATTCAAGATTTGGGAGATTGGTGAAAAAACGAGTTAGAATTTCCCATGAAACAGCTCCAGCGGGCGAACGAAGGCTCGGATTGGTAAACGGATTTCAGATTTGGAATCAGCTTGATGTTATTGTCCAATGAGGATCATCATCCAGTGAGAATCAAGCATTTCTTTATAAATAGCGAGCCTTCCACAGTGAGAATCATTCCATCGTTGAATCGCACGAGTGACGGACGCACATTTTCTCTCTCTCTAGTTCCCTGTTCTATTATCCAACTAAAATGGTAAGTCGCTACTTCCCTCCCTCTCCTCCCTTGAACGTCAACTTAATACAATCTTTTTCATTTTCAGGCATCTACTCCATCTGCTGCACTAGTAGGACAAAATGGCGGTCAAACGTTACAAGGTTCGCTACGATCAGATCATCTACAACTGAGGCCAGTGGAAGAAACAACCAAGGTACATAATCCTACACCGCTACAGCGTAAATTTAAACAAGTCTTGCGTTATGACGATCATAGCGTAGTACTCCAAACGGGAATGCTCCCTTCCACGGATGTCAAGATAATGCACAATCAGTATGGGGACTACATACTGATCCCCGTGAGTCCGTACATTCGCCACCAACTTGATATTATTGAGGAGTACGTGACATTAAATATGGACATTCCTACTCCTCTTGCTCAAGAGTGGAAGGCGAGAGATGACAAGGATACTCCCTATAGAAAGATTTGGGATGGTAATCAAATTTGCCTACCGGTATCACATTGGTGCACTTACTATAAGAAGGAGGGAGATCATTCAACACCCATCACATGCGACGAGCTCGGAGAAGGTACTTGGGATATCCTTTTTAAAGTGAATGGGCTATATTATGGTCGACACAAGGATAATATAATAGCCTCTCTCTCCATGCATATGGAATCCATCCTATATATTCCAAAACCACCCAACGTGGATGACATAATTGATCAAATCCTTAACAGCAGTGGTACGAAGCGCAAGTCGGAGAAGAATGCTGCCTCAAAACGCAAATCAAAGAAGGAGAATTACTAGTCCTTTCCTAACTCTACCCTATGACAATTCGCTTATGTGCTTTGAGTGTCGTAGCCGTGGTCTTATTAGATACATTTTACTTCTTCGTTGCCATCATATCATTTGTGTATTTTGTCGTGAAAAGCATCGATGTAATTCTTCATTTTGTAATATGTTATAGAACGTTTCCTTAGATGTGTAAATTTCCGTTTTAGGCTTCTATCATCATTTTTATGGATTGTGAGGGTGAACCTGTACAGGAGCTCAGTGCTATTGCTATGAACAATTGGACATATCAGATTGTTAGTGTCTATCATCAACATGCCAACTGCGATCCCAATGTTGATCAATGGGCGAGAAAACACATTCATGGACTTAATCTGAAATATTTGCAAGACTATGGCTTTTCTTGTGAAAGTGCTCTTCTTATTGACTTTAAACGATGGTTAGCTGCTTTCAATGTTATACGCATCTTTTGTAATAATCCTGGTAAGGAGAGGAAAGTATTTCCCAATCTAATCATTGATGACATTTTGCTCCCACCTTGGGATAGTAGAGTGAATCAACACTACCATGAAGTCACGAAACGTTTTAAGGATTTGTGTGTTCCTATTTTGTCTGTTCGTTGTAGTAGCTACGTTCATAACCAATGCTTCTTTCCTCCTTACCTCAACACTGCCAAAGTCCTGTATGGTCATCATTGCTCGCTGTATGATAGTTACCAGCTGTATCTATTTTATCTCTTTCAAACCATTGATTTATAATGCATGCTTGTTACCGTTATTCAATGAATGTTACTATGAGAAGAGTTGTTTTCATGCAATGGATGGGTTAGATAAAGGGCGATCATGTCTTTCTCAAACGACTGCGGAACATTACATTTTCATAGGCAAAGTTTAAAAGGAGCTGTTCAAGATTATGTGATAAATTTTCATAAAGATGAGACAGACATCGAAGCAGTGGTCGATGATGCTAGCACTCTATTTCTAGAGTTAATGAATACATTCTCTGATAGCATTGTCATGGCGCGATTAGTTGCGAAAATTAAGTTTAGTCATTTTGGAAAGGAAGAGGTGGAAAGTCGCTCTTTCCATTTTGCTTCTTATTCAATGGAAGTGGTAGATCACCCCGAAGAATTTTTTAAAAGACATATGATAAAAATTGCTGAACGTCTTAACGCATTTAACCATCATGGAAGCAGTCTAGTGATTGAAGCGATTTCAGATATTCATATTCAACTTTCTATAAAGAAAAATTGAAAATGCAGTGGTACTTGATTGTAGCACAACTGGTTTTCGAGCTATGTCTGCTCACTTTCGAAGTATATTCCTTCTGTACATGCGTCTATTATTTAGAAAAGGCTAGCAAATTCATATCTTCAAAAAGACTTTCTATAGACATCAGTAACGGTGAAACTATGTGTTGCGATGTATGTAAGCGAAAGGATGGAAATGAAAAGCGCATCTTCAAGAGATGTAAGCATGCTTTTTGTCAACGCTGTTTCATACGTAATTGCATTCAACTTTGCCAATGTAACCACTGTGATATTGCTCATTTCGAGTGTCACTTATGCCGCAATAGTTAGTACCTATGCAAATGTGGTAAAGACAGGTTTTAGCAAAGACTAACACGGAAAATGGCGAAACGTAAAATGACGAAACGTAAAAGTCAAAAGTCTTCAAAGTTTTCTTCAGCCATTCAAGCTCTCCGACGAATGAAAGCAAATCAGCGATACAATGCTATACGACATGCTAACGATAAATTCATTCGTGAAATTATTTCTCATGTGAGAAAGTTGAGGACGAAGAAATTAGCACCAAAACAACGAAAGTTACTTAAGCGATATGCTACGAAATTGCGTTTCATCTCCAATCCTAAAGTCACCCTTCAAAGAAAGAGGGAAACTCTAACACAAAAGGGCGGTTTCCTTCCAGCGTTACTACCGATGCTAGCTCCTATCGTGGGCAACGTATTGGGTAATATCTTTGGCTCTAGACGTTAATTATGCAAATGTTGAATCTCAAAGTATTATAATGGATTTCAGACTTCAATGTGATAAAGTTCTGACTGTATCAGGTCCATCTCATGCAGGTAAAACTGTTTTCACGCTGAATTTATTGGATAAAAGAAGGGAGTTGTTTAAGGAACCTATCAATCGAGTGATTTGGTGTTATGGTATTTATCAACCGTCGCTGTTTCAGGAATTGCAAAGTCGCAACTTTATTCGACATGAAGGAATTATTCCAGTGGATAAACTTCAGTCTAATGATGTTGTTGTATTGGATGATTTATTAAAAGAAAGTAAGAATTCAAAAGATGTTACAGATATGTTCACTCGCGCAGCACATCATAAAAGGTGCTTTATCATCTATATCACACAAAATTTGTTTCCTGATGGAAAAGAAGCTCGTACACGAAACCTGAATACACACTATTATGCTATTTTCAAGAATCCGCGAGATAAAAGTCAATTTGAAATTTTAGCGCGACAAGTTGCACCCAGAGGATCAAAAGCCTTAATTGAAATTTTTCAAGCAGCTACTGAAAAACCACACGGTTACTTATTCATTGACTTTACGCAAGAGTGTCCGGAAGAATTTAGATTTCGAACTGATATTTTGAAAACTCCCATGATTATCTACAAACTATGAGTTCTTATTCTCGCATGATTGTTATTCCTCAGGATGAATATGTACAATTGACTGCCATGCAGCAAGTAAAGCAACCTCTTGCAAATCAAATGTATAGGAAAGAAATAGATTATCAGCAAAATGTTCACATCAAAGATCCACATCGTGCTGTATTATTACAATCGGAAACTGTTGAGCAACTAAAAAACTTGAAGAATAAGATGCGTGACTCTGTATCGACTGCTACACCTTTAGCATCTCGCGCACATGCCATATCTCTTTTCAACAGTATTGAACCCCATCTCAATGTAAATGATAGCGGAGAAATCATTACAGATGAAAATAAAGTGATTGATGCTTCACGTTATGAAGACTTGATTCAGTATGCGACACGTAGAAAGCGCCTTCAGGGCTATGTTCCACCTGGTTGGACATACTTTCTTAAACTATTGAAAAAGCATAATGTACCAAAATTTACTTTGAATAATGAGACATTGAAAGAACTTGATTCAACAGTGGCTACTGCTCCAATGCTTCAGACGATGAAAATGCCAACAAATTGGTTTAAGACGTCAACTGCTACATCCCCTCCCACACTCACTAAGCAAACAAGAGGAAGAACTCGTCGTAGATCTACGCCACCACTAAAACTAGTAAAAGGAAAACGTAAAACAGCTCCTCCCAAGAAATACATGTTCTCAGACTATTAATATGAAGCAGATGTGTTGCTTGCCATGTAATGAGCCGCCAGAGGTGAATGTCGTTGTCACTTGCACTTGCTGCGCCAGCTCTCATAATGAAACCCCTAAGCAATGTGAACACGATCGCAAAACCGCTAAAGCTAAATGCTGCAGTTGTTGTAAATGTAGAAAGGCAAGAAAACAAAAAGATGAGAAGGAGGAAAAAGAGTCAGTCGTCATCGACTGAACGTTTGAAGTCAATCTATTATGATGTAAAACATCCGGCAGGATTTGCATCTATCAAGAAATTATCAAAAGCGAGTGGTCTTCCATAATCACAAGTGAAACGATGGTTAAAGGGTCAGGCTACCTATACACTCCACAAACAAGCGAAAAAGAAGTACCGCACCCGCCATTATATTGTTCATGACATCGATGAACAGTGGCAAGCAGATTTGTGCGATGTCGCCTCCATTTCAAAACATAACTCGGGCAATAATTTTATTTTAACCGTCATTGATATTTTCTCGCGTTATGCGTGGGCTCAACCTTTAAAAACTAAAGAAGGGAAAGGAGTAGCAAAAGCATTCCAAACAATTTTTCGAGAAGGTCGCATTCCAAAATGAATTCAGAGTGATCAAGGAAAAGAGTTTGAAAATCAGCATGTGAGAAGATTATTTGAGAGGCATGACATTGAGTTGTTTAGTGTAAAGAGTGCCTATAAAGCTGCACTCGTTGAACGTTTTAATCGCACATTAAAAAATCGCTTGTGGCGACATTTTACTGCCAACTTGACACAAAATTGGACAAAGGTTCTACAAGATACACTCCATGCCTACAATCACTCTATCCATCGTTCTATTGGACTCAGACCAGTAGATGTAAATGCTGACAATGTAGATAAAGTGTGCGAATCATTCCAACGTAAACGCACTCATGTGAAAAGTGATGTGAAAATTGGTGATAAAGTTCGTATCTCAAAAGTGAAAAGTGTTTTTGCTAAAGGGTACCTCCCGAATTGGACAGAGGAGGTATTTACAGTATCAAGGATTAATCAAAAAGACTCTCCGACCACCTACAAGTTGAAAGATTACGATAATGAAGAAATTGAGGGTAGCTTTTACCGCGATGAGATTGAGGTAGTCACTGAAAGTGAAACATATTTGGTAGAGAAAATCATTCGATGTAAAAAACGGCAAGGTGAAGAATGGTGTCTTGTTAAATGGACTGGTTATCCTTCAAGTATGAACTCTTGGATGCGTCGTGCCGACATCTTTCATCTAAGTGATCGACAGTGATTCATGCAAAGTTGTAACTAACAATGTTTAGGGTTTGAGCTATGAATCCAACTGCCTCATTTTATTCACGACCCTCCTATGTAAGTAGTGGAGGACAAATTTACAGCGGCGCTCGCCGCCAACGTGGAGGTAGCATACTTGGTGCACTGAAATCTGTTGTAGCACCTCTCATATCCAATGTCGGAAGATCTTTAAAACGAAATGTTTTAAGTAATGCCGTTGGCTTTGCTGGTGATGTTGCTAGTGATCTTTCCAGAGGTAGAAGTTTTAAGAGCAGTTTGTTGAATCGTGGGAAGGAACGCGGTTTAAAAACATTGAAGCAGACCTTTGCTGGTGTTACTCAAGGAAAGAAATCGCCTAAACGAATGAATAAAGGAAGAAGGAAACATCGCGGAGCTGGTAAGGTGCGATCTTCAGTCAAAAGGCATTCACGCAAACGTCGCAGAGGCTCTAATCATTCATCAGGCGCTAAACGACGACGCTGCTATAACTTCTAATCATGGAGTGTAAAACTTCCGGTTTTTGTTTGTTCGATCAACAAGCCATACAGACAGATATTCTTAGTTCAAGTATTGTAGATTATCATCCTCGAACAGCTGAGAATGCTGGCCCCATTGAATTTGTTATTCCTGGTGGTAGTGATGACTACATAGATTTGAGTTATGCGATGCTTGATTTGAGGTTTAGAATTCAGCAAGCAGATGGAACTGCTATTGACGATGCACATAAAGTTGGACTGAACAATTTACCATTAACTACATTACTTCGCGATGTTTCTCTAACGATTGGAGAGCAGCAGGTGGAAGGTGGTCAAAGCGATTATCCCTATAAATCATATTTCAATCATGTATCACAGCTTCATCCAGCAGCACAAAAAAGTCATATGGAAGCCATGGGATGGTACAGAGATGAAGCAGGAAAATTTGATGCTGAAACAAACAGTGGCTTTGTAAAGCGATCTGCTATGATTAAAGATAGTAAATTATGTCAGCTATATGGTCCGCTGAATTTAGATTTCTTTAGACAGTCAAAGTTTTTACTCTGTAATACCAGCATGCGACTCAAACTGACATTGAATAAGCCTGAATTTGCGCTGAATGCATTTGCTAAAGTTGACAATTTTAGAATTCATGTGGAAGATATTGCACTTTACATTCGTCGAGTAGTACCGAATCCAAGTGTCATTAGAGGGCATGCTGAAGGTCTTAACCGCCAAAATGCCATTTACCCCATTCAGCATACAAAGCTTCTCACCTTTACAATTCCGAAAGATCAAAAGAGTTTCATGAAAGATGGCCTCTTTCCATCGGAAGCACCGAAGCTCCTCATGGTGGCAATGGTTTAAAATGATGCATTTAATGGTAATATAAAGAATCCTTTCAATTTTAAACACAATCAGTTAAGTGAAATTGCTTTACGTGTAAATGGTGTGAGTCATCCTGGTCCACCCTACAAACCAGATTTTGCTTCGGATCAATTTATGCGCAGTTATGTTGATTTTATGGATGTCTTTGGCTTTTACAATACGGATGACACCAACGGACTGACTATGAAAGAGTTTAAGAGTGGATATACTATTTATGCATTTGATTTGACTGATGACAGCGATATTAGTGCACCCTATCGTCAAGCGAACGTGCCTCATAATATTCGTTTGGATTTGACGTTCAAAAGAACACTACCTGAGACGATCAATGTATTAATTTATGCAGTCTTCGATTCAAATATTGAAATTACAAAGTATCGTGACGTGATTCTTCAGTATAATCGTTAATGAGTTGGTTGACTGATGACGATATTAAAACTAAAGTACAGCGTAATGCAGACGAAGCGACGTTGAAAGCTTTCGATAATGTCTATTCGCTCGATACCTTACCACCTGCAGTAAATCACTATCCCATCTATATTGTGCTAAACACTCATTCGCAGAATTTAGGCGGTGAGCATTGGAAAGCGATCTTTATTGGAGAAGACCGACGTGGTGAACTATTTGACTCTCTTGCTCAACCTCCAAATATACCAACACAGCAGTGGTTGAGAAAACATACGCGTCAATATCAGCGAAATGAACGCATACTACAACATCCACTTTCATCAACGTGTGGTGCTTTTGTACTGTACTTCATCTTAAAACGTTTACATGTATCTCGATTTGTATCTGTTATTCAAAACTTTTCATGTAATCCATCCTCTAATGAAAAAATGATTTGTAAGTTCTATCATGATTTGAAATAAAAACATCATGTTGGAAAAATTGATTTTTATTTTACAATCCGCTGGGTACGTACATACTCGATGACATAGCCTAGGATTACATTTGCTTGCACATGAGATTTTAGTCCAGTAATGATCACTTTACTATTATGAAAATTTGCAACATGCACAGGTAACCAACAACTAATGAGAGCTGCAGGAAAAAGTTCGGGTTCATAACACAAATTGTAACTGCTGGTACGAATCTTCAAAAATGATACACTTTCACTCAATTGAGTAGAGATCACCATATTGTCCACAGTCAGATTCGACATCACACACCTCTCCCTCTTCCATATCCGACGTAGTAGTTTCTGTAGCTCTAAGCGCATTGACTGCGCCGATGAATGAGAAAGGGCGCCGAGAATCTGTACAGTCCCATTTGGGAAGAGTTGAAGATTCCGTGAATTGTTCATCTTCACCACTAACATTTGAGGACGGCCCGGGTAATATTTGCTGTTTGGAAGGTGTTGTTGTAATGTTGTGAGATCGATTTTGGTGTAGAGTCTGAAGCGACGGAGAATGTTGACGATGGTGTAGCGATGGCGCTTCATGATGAAAGAATGAGTAAATTGAGCGATGTACCTTCCTTTTATACTTTTCCCAACTACCTTGATGAAATGTGAAGTTAGTATGGAGTTGGGAATGATAGAGGTGAATTCGCCGTTTGTTGACGCGCAACCAGATGCGATTTCCAATACGTGAATGTCTTTTCATATAGAAGTATTTCAAATCCTTCATGATATGATGTAGAGATTGAAAATGACGATAAGATAAAGCAAACTCTCTTCTCACATTTCCATTTGAATCTTTGAAATAGACGTTTCGATCATGATCCGTTTCAATACGTTGTAGGGAATCTAATTTCCAACTCATGGTGCGTGGTAGTCATGTCTGATTAAGATTTGCATAGTAGGGCGATGAACTCACGACGAATAAATGTCATGATGGAGCGATGTATGTATCTTCTATACTTCTCCCAATTGTATTTGCGAAATGAGAAACAGTTTGCGGAATGAGAATGGTAGATTTGAATTTCATTTCTGTAATGTTGAAGCCAAACTTGATCACCCAAGGAGATGAATCGTAATGTTTCAAAATATTCCAAATCCCTCATGATATCATTGAGGTTGACAAATTGTCGCCATGTTAATGTAATACCTCTTGATGTATGACAATGAAAATTTTTGAAATGTACGTTTCCATTACGATCAACTCTGATATATTGTAGAGAGTCCAAAATCCAAGTCTTCATGATGTTATGCAAAGCCGCAGATCAGCAATATCAAAATGTCGTTTTATCATATTTTGCTTAGCAATGCGGCCGCAAATAGATTTGCTAGTAATCGAGCCGCACTCTTTTCTACTCCCATTGATCATGCACAACAGCTAAATGGAAATTGGGAAGTGGGTGTCACTCAACTTGTTCATAGCAACTGTGTCTATACTTTTGATCATGAGGTGATGACTATTAATATGAGACGCACAGCTGCTTACCAATGTGAAAAGGGCTGTCGAGTATACATTCCACAGTGGCCAAAGAAAGATCTCTTATCATGTAAAAAGTTTATATATGATTTCTTGAATAAAGCGTGTAAACATATTGTCCAATTTACTCCGCACAATGATGATCATAATTATGTACATCATGTAGTTGAGAAAGATTGGATTGGTGGTTTAAGTCCAAGTTTAAGAAATGATTTAGGTTACCTCGCTAGCGCCTTAACAAGCTATGATAATTATAACGTTAATTACCACCCAAGTGGTCATAAACAGTTAATATATCGAGAGGAAGCTTATTATGTAGATCTTATTCCAAAAAATGAGAAGACGTTGATGAAGAAGATTGTGATTAAGCCAAGAGAGACAAACATGACTCCTGAAACATTATTGAAGAAATTTAATTATCTCCTTCGAGTTGATGGTAAACAAGTGGCAACATTGACTTATATCAAATCATCCAATCATATTGCAGTAAGTAAATTTAATGATGATCTAGTATTAGTTTGTTCAAAAGATTTTCATCAGTTCTTACGTCATCGTTCTGCGGCTGTTCATGGAAAATTTGATATGCAATATTTGCCATGTGAAAGGTCAAATCAATTTGATACAGAATGGACCGTATCTTTATACAGAAAGTGTGTAGAGCCTTTAGGTGGTATCTTACATGAAACAAGAGTGTTGATGCCTCGCATTATTACTTCAGTTAAATTGGTTGTAGATTATTTAAATGAAGTGATTAATGAGCAACATATTTTATTTTCTGAAAAAGAAGGTACTTTGTCTCTCACTATAAGTGGAAAAGGTATTGAACTAATTATGGATAAAACTCTAATGAACATTTTGGGTTTTGATCAAAATATCTTTAAAAGTGGTACTGTAACCAAAGCTAGCGCAGACATGTCGCTATCGCGTCGTATTAACTATTTTCAGATATATTCCAATATTGGTGAAGATGTACGTGTGGGAGATGTTGAAGCTCCATTGCTAGCAATGATACCATACCAGCCAAAAAGCTGCAGTATTTTATCTGAGCATACTTTCAAGAAAGTGCATTATACTAAGCTGAAATCAAACTACATCCCACAAATTGATATTGCAATTTATGACGATGCTGGTGCGTTGATTCCTTTTCATAAAGATGCTGTGACAAGTATCACACTCCATTTCCGAATGAAGAGTTAATGCAAAAGTTTGCTAATATATTTTTCCAATGTGAATAATATGGAAAGTGAAAATAAGGACTCGTTTCTAATCTACTTGCCCAGTAATGCTTCTATGAATAAATTTCCCAAAAATAAACGATCAGACTATCGAGTAGAATTAAATCGCCCACTACATTTAGAAGGTGAATGGGAGGTTGGCGTTTCTAGTATTTGCTATGATAGCAATATTCAGAATGTGAATGATTTGGAAGAAATGATATTGACTCCTCGCACCCATGATGGAATAACGATGAATAATGCATTCCAGTTCCCATACAATTTAACGTCAGATGGAAAGTGGAACTATGAATGGATTCAGATAAAATCAGATTATTATGGTCCATTCGGGAATGAGAAAATTATTAAGGCATTCAACAGTGGTAATACTTCCATCATGAAGAATAAGGATCAGAAAGTTTATGAGTTTACTATCTATCATTGGAGTGGGAGACAGTTCCTTCGCTTTCATTCTTTTACTAAAGGTCTTACACTGAGGTTGGATAATGAATTCTATCCACATCTCGGTTTTGGCCATGGACTACATCTAACGTCAATTGCTACTGCAAATGTTAAAAAAGTTTATTCAAATCGAATCAACAAATTTCATTATAAATTTAAAATATTTGATGAAGATGTTGTAGAATGCGAAGAACGCATCATTTTGAAAAAGCGTGGTGTTCAACCTTTATCACTTATTGAGTTAGTAAAACGATGGAATGAGACTGTGGGTAAGAAGTATGGAGAGAAAATTATGGCGGACAAAAATAAGTTGGTTATTCAGAAATATAATGACAAACTTACAGTTTATTTCTCTCCAACCTTGCGTCATTTTGTAAGACATTATACAGCTATTATTGGAAGCGGTGTGGTGTATGCTTCTCATGAATATCACACTAAAGCTGATTCAGTTAATGATGAATGGTGGGTGGACATCTATGGTGATCGCATCAAGAAAATTTACCAGTCTTATGAAGAATCTAAAGTTGCTATCAATATAATGCCGCGTCTATATCATACAGTTGAAAGCTTCATTCATGTAGTAAATCCTTATATACAACAGAAGTTGAAGCATGTGATGAAAAGTAAATATGATGTAAAGACACACCACATTTCGTTTTCAATTGAAAATCAACGCGTTGTTCTGAAACTGGGTAATGATATTCAATGTCAATTGAGTAAAAATTTGAAAAAACTCTTTGGTTTTTCAATGCTACAAACTGTGTTTGCTGCTGCGCATACCATTGGTACAGAAACACCAATGACACTTGATAAACATGAACAGCACCTTTACATTCAAAGTGATTTGATTCTACCTATTTCTGTTGGTGAGAAAAAAGAATACATTTTACGTGATTTCATTCATGATAAAGACGCTTCATATGGAATAGTCGAGAAGATGTTTGAATCTATTTTCTATCATCCCGTCGTCAAACAAACTATACCCTCTATTGCTATCAAAATTACCAATGGTTTACAAGAGTGCATCCATGTGAAAGATACTAAATCCCTCGTAACTTTAGTGTTTTGGAAAACAAAGTGAAGTCATTGTGATATGTTTATTGAAATAAAAATATGTGTATGAAAAAGTCTTTTCACAGATAAAGGGGGAATGAGCTGACTGTAGGCATATATTCACAAGGAAGAAACGATCTCATGCGATACATAAAACAACCATGTATATCTACAAAAAGCAACATCAAAATACTGAGTTAAAGTTGATTATGTCAATACATCTCCTGAATGTGGTAGCGTGAGTTTTATTCTTTTGGGTGGAGGTATGTTTGTGTCAGGATGTCCATGTGGAAGAGATGTGTTATGTCCTATCCAACACCTCTTATCCTCCCATGCTGAAAGCGCTCGTTTCTTGAACGTGTACGTTTTCACAGTATGAACTTGAGATTTTAAGATTGTCATATTGACAAACGTTATATTTTTATTTTTATAGGCCTTCTTATAGGAGCGATGTTTCATTTTGTGAACAATGGATTTTGATATACCTTTAGCACGCTTAATACTATCTGCACATTCTTTTAATTTCATGGAATACATTTTAGGACGGAGGAGAATCATTTCATCTATTTCCTTTCCTGCTGTTTCATCCTTAAAACAACCAAGTTTGGCTTTATTCTGTATGGAATAGAGTGGATGAGTGGGATTGTAGTTAGATGTATCGAAATATTTTTCTAATGACTTACCTACTTCATTAAAATTTAAATCTTTTTGAGTGGTAATTCCTAAAAAGAAACTATCTGTATCACCACCCAGCAAGCGAACCTCTTTTACGAGAGGGCATGGTTTTAATATTTTGTAGAAGAGTTGATACATTTCAAGCTTGGAATAATCTAAAACGGCTTGCCCAATATAGATGGGTTTGCACAACTCAACTTCTGATTTTATCATTTTAACACCTACAAGATCCTCATCGATGATGTCTCTATCAATGAAAAGAGGTGATGAGGTCAATTTGTGATATTTTTGTTCATCAACGACTAGTTTGTAGTTCATACGTTTTCTAACATCCTCCATGGTCTCTCCGAAAAGACTGTTATTCTTATATTTATAAAAATCCTTTTCAAAATTATTTTGGGCGAGTGCACGTTTTTGACTGTTACTATCTATGTAGGGTTTGAGGAAGGCTTTCTGTCTAAATTTGATAATGCGGTGAACTGACTTTAGAAGCATGCCCATTTCTAAATAGAATTTTAATATGCAGAAGTGCACGAGATAATTTTTCTTATCATATTGGGTGAGCAAAAGTTTGTGGCATGGTTTGTACCTTGGCTGTCCACACTCTGTTAAGTTATTATGAAATTGTGACATGAATGGTGAAAACATATCTTCAGTCACTTCACCAGATTCAGGTGCGAGTGGGAAATCAGCAGTTTTATTTTTAATACTATTTGGATAAATCAAATCCACTTCAAAATAATATCCCCAATCACCTTCATCTGGAATCTTCAGAATGTTTGAAGGGTTGGAGTAATACGCAAGCTCATCTTGATTTAACCAACTAAACTCGGAGTGAGGTAGTGGTTTAGACAGTGAACTGCCATATAAATTATTTTGGTCATAGTACTTTAGGTGGATCTGATCATTACCTACTGTTTTAGATTTTATGTGATGTTTATTCACAAATGTGAGACCACCGCGTATTCCGCGCTCAAATATGTTATACATTTGGGGGTCTTGTAAGAGATGGATGGTCTCACCAGTCATTTTAAAGGCTGATTTAAAGGACATGGCTGGTAGACTGACAAAGTGGACAGGATCTAATTTGTCTTCTTCTAATGCCACTCGTCGAAATTCCTGAAAGACATCAGCCAGCAAAATGACATCTAATTCTAAGTAAGCGATCATATAATCGCAAAACGTTTTACAATCAAATTTTAACCATGCCTCTTGAGCATGTTCATAGTCCTCTACTGGACAATCTTGACCCGTCAAATCGTTTTGGAATTTGTCAATGGAAGGAAGGGTTGTTTCATTTAGTTTAGACATTGAGCTAAAATACGCATAGGGAAAGACTCCTTTGCGAGTGATTATTTCATCCGTTAAGTTTGGATAGTGTTTCTTCAAAGTTTGACTATGGGGAAGAAACTTGAGATTACGAACGAGAGAAGCTAGTGACGCTGACATGAATTGGAATGAATCTAAAAATTTTATTTCGAAGAAGACTGTCTTATTTTCTTTAGGTTTATCTACTGGTACTTTTGCTGTCATTGCCATGAATTTTTCTCTCGTTTGCGCTATTACATTAAACTGCCACGATTTCATCTGGCTCAACCCTCCTTTTATGAGCATATGACTGTCATAACCCTTAAAATTATGAAAAATGACGGGTAGTACACGACGTCTCAACCTATGTGAAAAGTTACATTTGGAGCAGAGTGCGTTTCTAAATTTACCAGTGATGTGATCATGATCACGCACTTTCTTAATTTTATCGTCATCAAACGTTTTATGACATTTAGGGCACGATGTGCAACTTTCAAATTTCTGTTTGTCTTCATCTGACATATGTAGTGACTCACGCTGCAATTGGGAATCATATGATTGTTGAAATTTAGCAGCTTTATCGAGAAATTCTAGAAATTTTGAAATACAATCTTCACCTTGCCAAGTATACATTTTGTTTTGTCTATTCCTAAAGTGGTCATGCCATACTTCATAGCAGGATATGGCTGCTGGCTTGTGGATGATATCATCAATGCAGCATTCCATGTCTGCGTAAATGACACGCAGGGGACTTAATTCGTCACCATTATCCCTATGTGAAAATATTTTATCTTTGGGCATGCGTTCCATTTGTAATTTACCTCGCTTGCACCATTCATAGTGAGTTTCAAATTTAACTTTACTCCAAAAGGAGCGGATGCAGCGGTCGCATACAAAATGTTCACCTCTTTTAGAGTGCCCCAAGTGAGTGTACAAGCGAGAGATTTTGGGAATACCACAGTAGTGCCATTCCTCGCTATCATCTTGTTTTACTAATAAGAGGTTGACTACACGTTCATAACAAGTTGAACGTGAATTATAGCGGGCACCCTTCAACCCCTTCTCCCACACGTGAACGACAATTTTAATCTTATTATTTTTTTCGAAAGTTTCTACATCTTTGATTTTCATGTTGTTACTATCACAACCTTCAAAGTCTAGTTCATCCTCCCACTGTCTATAGCTATAGGTATGATTTCGATTCGCGTTGATATCATTATAGTGAAGGATGGATAGGACTGCACATTTGAAACACTGTGATGTACAATCGACATTGATGACAGCTTTCTTATTATACAACGTTTTTGGTAGTTTAAATGTGCCTCGAGCTGCATGACTTTCTAATAGGGAAATTTTGAATATGGCTGAGTCCACACCATCAAAAATGAGAGCGCTGTCGCGTTGATTGAATTTATCTACATTTGATTTTAAACATCGAATGTGAAAATTTAGCCAAGACTCGCAGTCTACAACTTCGGTTGCGGAAGAAGAAGGAACATGAAACTGTATTCTCTCCGTCACTTGACCCGTTTGAAAATCTATCTTAATATATTTTAGTTTAAGGTAGATGAGCGCCTTCATTCTAAAATTGTCTAAATTGTTGAAGAGCGCTTCGATTATGTTAGAATTTTGAAGGAGCCACTCAGGAAAATCTACTATTTGAGTATTGGACTCCATGCAGTAGTCGCGTACTAAATTATTATGTGAAACATTAATGAGGGAGATGGTAGAGGTACCGTTGGTGTAGTGATCATTGGCATGCGTGTGTTGAAGTCTGTGCGAAGATCGCTGAAAGTGACTATCAAAAGAAAGAGGGCACAAATCGCAAGGAAAGGAGATGTCATCGTCAGAATCAACTTCACCTCCGGAGATTGACGCCGCTTTGCGTTGACACACACGTTGTTTGATGTGTCGAAGGAGACTGTGCTTCCTTGTAAACATATGTCCGCAGTCGGCACATTCCCACTCGTTGCCTTGTCGCGATAGTCCTGAGCTGGAACTCACATCACCTGAAAGAGAAATCATTCCATCATCTCTGTTCAAGTCTCAGTGTATTGTTACAACCTACCTTGACTCAACAACTCTAAACTTTCCTCGAGAAGGGAGTGCGTTGGTGATGAAGTTGATGCCTGAAATTGAGGAAGATGCTATTAGCCACACGGCCACACGTTTGAGGGAGATGAGTGAAGAAATTTTCAACTTACCATTTCAACGAAATCAAGTTTAAGGTTGATACTTCAACAAGATAGAGACTTCACTCAAATTTGGAATTCACGAGAGAGCAGTTCACTTGTACGCCTCAAATAATAACAGAATTCGCCGGAGAACACTTCACTTATACGTCTCAAAGACAGAGTGAAATGACACGAATGTCACTTTACATATATACTTTCATATTCATCATTCATTGGCTGTTCATTCTGATTGGTTGCTTGTTTATACTTAAGAATTAGAAAACACTTCAAAGTTATTATTCACAGTCAACATGACAAGCCCTCCGACAACGCCGAACACAAAATTGGAGTTCTCTTCTCCATGCTCATCATCAAAGGCGCTCGTTGCACCAAACGCTCCAACGAAGGGGAAGGTGGAGAAAATATACCGACTGGACAATATCAGAAAGTTGTCATTACCAGCGGACGACGAAGAGGAGAGTGTATGTGAGAAGGAGTGTCCCGACTTAACAGGCGTGAGGTGGAAGTATCTCCAGTACGATACTGATGATGTGATGGAGATAACCAGCACCAAATTCCTCCACCAATTATGGGAATGGTACACCCCTAACTCCCAGCCACGAACTATGGCGGAGTGGGAGTACATCGACAAAGTGAGGCTCGCGGTAGAAGAACGATTGAAGCAAGTGAACTGTTTTTGTGATCTATGTGAAGTCAGACTCTGGGACGATATTGACGATGAAGACCTTTTGAAATACATGCCATAATAAATTTTTATTTCGTATTATCTTTGCCTTCATACTGACTTACTTGAATGGGGCTTAAGAGGATGATTTAACCATGTATACTTTTTCATTTGGAAATAGTAGCACGCTTAGTCTAACTTGTAAATCTTATAACATTTCATATGGGCGATGATGGTAGATAAAATAGTGTTAAATAAAATTAAGATGGCTGACACTTCTGATACAGGGATAGCAATCGACTGCGATCCATGTGTAAAGAGCTTGTTAGACTACGGATGGGCTTAAGTGGATGATTTAACCATGTATACTTTTTCATTTGGAAATAGTAGCACGCTTAGTCTAACTTGTAAATCTTATAACATTTCATATGGGCGATGATGGTAGATGAAATAGTGTCAAATAAAATTAAGATAGCTTACACTTCTGATACAACGATAGCAATCGACTGCGATCCATGTGTAAAGAGCTTGTTAGACTACGGAAGAGAGAAGTGTGTTATGTTGCGTGTGGCGCGTGAGTGTCCTCCCATTTCATTCCATTCATCAATTCGTCTCATTGATAGAGACAGGTAGAACTCATGGTTCTCATAACGTATGCAATGGAAAGTTTTAGGCAACCTTCGACAGTTGGCTAAATGTCGCCCTGGCTCGAATGCATACTACGTTGAGACAGAGGCAATCACTTGCAAACATGACGCAGAGAGGTTTAACAAGATTGACCATTGCCGAATGTCCCTTGCGGTATACATAGCTACGGGTTTCACCGCCGCCCTTTACAGGAACGCCCGTCGAAAGGTAGTATTACACCGAACTTCATTTGCAACGTTCAAGTTGACTGATAGCAGATTCAACTTAATGATAGTATTCGCCAGTCTGAAGACTGCCCAGGGCAAACCGCGTGGAGGTTCTATCATGTCTTGCCCCATGGTGGCCCTTAAGACAGCCGATGGTTCGTTCTCGGGAGTAACAAGTTGACTATTGGCTTGAATACTCGTAGTCAATAGGTATGACGGTTAGGTTCTCATATACCCTATACCGCCTAGGTCGTGCTGGTGCATCTGGCACCTTTTGGATGCGGGTGGTATTCAGAGTCAACACCTCATCCGTCCAAACGATCTTCTTGATATTCCCCTTCTTCTCATCCTCTTCATCCCACTCGTCGAGGATGATGAAGTCGGGAATGGCGTTGTCTTTATCCCACTTGTCGAGGATGATGAAGTCGGGAATGGTACTAGCAGATGTTGCTTCCATCGTGACTTAAAATTGAATGAGAAGCGGTACAATCTTCTGGCTTATCTAGGGTTTTCAACAATGAAGACTGCCCAGACTGCCCAGGGCAAACCGCGAGGAGGCTCTATCAAATCTTGCCCCATGGTGGCCCTTAAGAGAGCCGGTGGTTCGTTCTCGGGAGTCGTCATCTTACAGCCTACCGATTCTGCTGAGAGAGTCTTTGACTCTCTTCTTGGTAGCAGTGTCGACTTCCACATTAATTGGTATGTGGCTGAAAAGTGGAATGTAGCGCCATTCTTTTGGATTGACAACACTTGCTGTCATCGGATTGCCAATCCGAGCAAGATGTTGTGGACTCTGTCTTGCTCCTCTAGCCTAACAAATTCCTGAAATAAATTTCGCGGCCTTAACTGCGGTCCGCGAGGAGAGCTGACTTGACTGTTTGGCGTCTGCATGATTGAAATGAAATGAAATGAGAGGTAGTGGTTTATATACCCCTCTAACGCGACGCAACGTTCAAGTTGACTGATAGCAGATTCAACTTAATGACAGTATTCGCAAGTCTGAAGACTGCCCAGGGCAAACCGCGTGGAGGTTCTATCATGTCTTGCCGCTAGGTGGCCCTTATGAGAGCCGATGGTTCGTTCTCGGGAGTAACGTGATGGGGTGGTGAAGGCGGGTAAAAGATCTGCAATGAAAATGATATGTATTAGAATAGGATATACTATCTTATTTGCTTTTCACTTACCAAGTTAGCCATCCTTAGGCAGTCTCGCGCGCTTCCTAACACAAAATTTATGGAGATGGCCGCGCATTCTCAGTGTGGCATGCAGACATTTCTTGGTCGGATGGCCATTGTAGCAAATGACCTTCACCGTCCAAATGATTATCCCGAATAGGGATATGAAACTCAAACAACCTATCCTCATTCACACGATTCCACTCATCCCTCATGCGCTCCAACTTCTCAAACGCCTGTCTCTCATCACCCCGCCGAGCCACATTCCTCTCCAACTCAACATTCCTCGCTCTCAACACACTCATCTCCTTCATCATCTCCTCAAACTTCGCTTCTGCATCTCTCATTCTTCTCTCTGCAGCACTCGCCCTCTTCTCACAGTCATCATTCTTCTCTTCCAACTCTCGCGTCTTATTCTTCAAATCAGTCACACTACGCCTCATTCGAATATTCTCATCCGCTATCTCCTTCGACTTCAGTTCCTTCTTTTTCAACGCATCTAACTCATTCACGACTTCATCCTTCACCTTCTTCAAACTCTCATACTTATTTATCAACAAATCATGCGCCATCTGCTGCGACACATGCTTCTTCTCTTCATCCTTCAACCACCTCGCCGACTGCACACGAATCCCACCACTCTTCACTTTTGGGGAAGATGAGCTCTGCGGGGGTCCTCAACAACTATGTTGGAGACCTCCGAGGAAGAAGAGCTCAACTTCCTCACACGCTCCCTATCTAAATCCACATCATCCTCATCACTCTCAAGCACTCTCTTTTGCTCAATCTCAGCCTCCAACGAAGCAACTGCTTTCGCCAACTCATCATTCTCAACAACATTCTCCACCTTGCCGTCTCGCTCTATCGCCAACATTCGCTCCCTCTCTTCAACAATCAACTGCGTGAATCTCAAGTCATTCACCAAACCTCCACTGCAATCTGCATGCACTCTGTAAAATCTCGCCTCATCCTCATCACCCTTCAACACTCTACACTTTACACACGCAACCCTATTCAGGATAATCATGTGGTCAGTGCCCGCCTTCTTCACATGCGCCTTGGCGTCCGCACTGCGATTTACTCGACCGCACACACACATTTTGATGTGGAATTTACGATTCTTATCGTTTGCCATGCCTGAGATTTTATCGTTAACTGTAAGATAATGAAATTTGTATAAGTTTGGAATCATGTAGTACAGTCATATTCCTAAAGCATTACACTTAGTGAGGAATGATAGATTTGAGTGCAGTGAGTGGCACTCGATCCCGTCGACAGCCCGAAGGCCTTGTACTGATCACTAGGGAAGTGAGAGATCTTCCTCGATACACGCTATTTACAGCTGAAGACATCATTGTCACTGCCCCGAAGTGGTAACAGCAACGCCGAGTCAAAGGTAGTGATCAGTAGCTGGGATCTAACCCCTCAAAGCTGCCTTAGACTTAGTTAAATTTCAAATCTGATAGCAGATTTGAACTCAGCATACTTGAAAACCTTAGTCTACATGTTAAAACTTTGAAAAAACTGAAAATTAAGAATTTTTAAAAAATTCCGCATTTTACTACTCATACTACTTTTAAAAAATTTAGCAGTAGTAAAGACACTATCAAACTCTATCACACAAGCTTTGAAGTAGGAAGATAGCTTGCCTACTTCAAAAGATAGAGTCCTTTGAAACACCCGATATCGGGAGCTCAGAGCGACGACCGTCGCTTACCTCGTCTTTCGATGAAGTGATGAGACTTACGTTGTCGGGGGTTTATATATGCTCGGAAGAAAACTTAAATGGCTCTATCTCCGAAAGTATTCATCGTAGCGACATGCGGTTTGTTGCAAACGATTCGTCTCATCATTCTCTATCATATGACACCTGAACCATTCTCATATGACCACGGGAAGTTGGTCCGTCAGCACATGTCCATGTAACATGCCACAAGTGAAAAAATTCCTAAGTGTGGGAGCTCCAGTGTGGTGAAAATTTTGAGAAATTTAAAACTTCCGAATTTCGACCTGGGACCTTTACCAAAACATTTTTCATCAAATTTCACTGACCCCCCCCCTCGTTCGGAGAAATTTGATGAAAAATGTTTTGGTGAAGGTCCCAGGTCGAAATGCCACTTTGGAAAATTTTCAAAATTTTGTCCATACAAAGTCACTCTGACACCTAGGATTTTTTCAGGTGAGCTCCGACCTAAAATTTTGTAACAGCTCTAACTTTTGAACGGCTGGTCCGATTGACTCGCAACAAAAAATGTCATCGAGCAGTTTTTTCTCCTCTTTCAAACGAGTAGCTGTAAGACAAAATCCGTCCACTAGAACCAAAGTTAGAAGATCGCTGTCGGGGGGGGGGGGTCAGTGAAATTTTATGAAACAAACTTTGGTCAGGGTCCCAGGTCGAAATGCCACACTTTGGAAAATTTTCAAAATTTTACCCATACAAAGCCACTCTGACACTTAGGATTTTTTCAGGTGAGCTACGACAGTCCACCCTCCCAACCTGGCCGGCACACCACGCCAACCTGGCCGGCACACCACGCCAACCTAGAGAGCACATCACACACCACCTCGCGCTACGACGGCCGGCCAGAGGGGGGGACGTCAGACTCGAAGCAACACGACGGCACACCACGACCGACTCGACTGACAGGAGGGGGGGACGTCAGACTCGAAGCAACACGACGGCACACCACGACCGACTCGACTGACAGGAGGGGGGAGACGTCAGACTCGAAGCAACACGACGGCACACCACGACCGACTCGACTGACAGGAGGGGGGGGACGTCAGACTCGAAGCAACACGACGGCACACCACGACCGACTCGACTGACAGGAGGGGGGGGACGTCAGACTCGAAGCAACACGACGGCACACCACGACCGACTCGACTGACAGGAGGGGGGAGACGTCAGACTCGAAGCAACACGACGGCACACCACGACCGACTCGACTGACAGGAGGGGGGGGGACGTCAGCGACGGCGGCCATCTTGCGCTATCCAGAAGTGGAGTTTTACTTACTACTGCCTATTGACAAGCTATCAGATAAATTTGCCGAGATAACAAATTTGAGCCAGAAGCAGAATAAGATTCTCAATTCTTTGTATAGACCTAACCTAAACCATAATGCTGTTGATGAAATTTCTTAGGTAATTAACATGCCTAATTTCCTTTTCAATTAAATGCTTTAAGATTCTTATTAGATTATTTCTATTCTATTTTATGTCTGACAGAATTCATGCTATTTTCAATATCGAATTCTCAAGCACGAATGATAGTGCAAACAAAAAGAATAATTCCTAAAAATTTTCCTTGGATCTGATAAAAACTGAATCTTTTGAAGTGAAATGTTCACCGCATGGTGTATGCTACCATTTTTGAGCTGCCATTCTACCTGCTACATATAATCGGACAAATAGCTGACTACTGACACAGTAGGGCCTACAGATGGACATTGAAGATCATTTAAAGTTCTCAAGTTGCATTTACAATATTTCTCCGATATAGTATTAAATTAGAAGGGTGTAGAAATTTTCACATTTCTATCAGTGAATTCCCATTTTTTGAAATTTTGCGCAATGTTGATACCTCTTAGTGAAGAGCAGTTCCTCTCCTCGACTGCTACAAATGCTGATTTTGAGCAGTACGTGGTGGCACTTAAATCAATCACTATAGGGCCTGCTTAATATTTGGTGTTAACCCATTTATGCGCAATGTTTAAAATTTTAAACAAAAATTCTAGTGAAGTTTTTTCACAATAAGTTCCTAAATTTGCAATATATCGCATATTTTTTTGCATAATCATCAATTTCATACTGCTATTGTTTAAGTTTCATTCTTTTTTGAATTGATGTTTCGCTTTTTCTATTCGTATCTTCGAGGTGAATTGAACGCACTTTTCGTACAAAGGAATATTTGAACAATATGAAGAGAACAAGGTAATATTTTGATCTGACGAACATTTTTGCTGAATGATATTGCTATATTTAGAATAAAACTGCTAGTTAGTTTGATTTTATCAAGTCAAAAGCTATTAAGAAATACAAACCTCTGATTTTTTTAAGGAAAATTATGTAATGTTTAAAAATTTAAACATCGCGCATATGCGATATCATTTTGATTATGACATGATTCTGTATGTCAACTTAGAGATCAAATTGTAGTGAATTTTGTTATCTATTAGTGCACTGACACCGTCCAAAACAATCATTAAGTTGTTTTATCAAGTTTTTGGCGTATAGATGGAAAAAATAATTTTGCTAGCTGGGTTCGAACCCTCGTCTCTAGACGCTTTGAAGCAGTCACGTTAGCAAGTCGGCTACTGCACATATTGATAAGCACTCTGTTTTTAAGTTTAAATATAAGCAGACAACCTACTTCTTAATTTCAAGAGTAATTTCAATAAAAACAAAGATAATAAAAAGAGTTAAAAAATTATATTTTTTTCAGACAAATGACAGCACAAGAGGCACTTGACCGAGTATTGGGTTCCGATGACGAAGAAGATTGCGAGGCGGTGGTTATGCTTCCACCTAATGATGGTCAAAATTCCGAGGAAGAAAGTGGGGATGAGGATGAAGGAAATATCAATCATCTTCATCGTAATCAGCTATTATCAGAGGTTGAACTGGTTACATCAGAAGATCACCAAGACAAGGCGGATGCGAATACGCAAAGTGGTAAGAAAAGAAAAATCTCGTGTCAGTGGACAAAGAAAGACAGTAACAATCGCATGGTAGTGAATAACGAAATGATAGAAGAGAATCAGAACGAATTAAATGAATGTGAAAAGCCAGTGGATTTCTTCAGGTTGTTTTTTGATTCAAAGCTAATAGAATCCATTCTCATTGAAACTGAAAGGTATACCAATGAGAGTTTCACAGCAGATCAAATATATGCGGTTTTGGGCATTTTGATTATATCTGGTGTTTTGGGTTATCCACGACGAAGATTGTATTGGTCAAAAAGTGATTTGCTGAGAAACAAGATTATATCTGAAAGCATGTCACAAAAAGAATTTGAAAAGTTGTTTTCTAGGTTGCATTTTTGTAACAATGATGATGCAAAATATCACCCTGAGGATAAATTCTTTAAAGTAAATATTCTATTGAAATCATTAAACGAAAATTTCTTGAAATACGGCCCTGCAACAGAATATTTCAGTGTGGATGAATGCATTGTCCCTTATTTTGGTCGACACTCGTCAAAACAATTTATCAGAGGAAAGCCGATTCGTTTCGGATTCAAGGCCTGGGTGATCGCGAGCCAACGAGGTTACGTCTATCAATTCTCTCCGTACCCTGGAGCTGCTGAAAAGCCTACACCAGAGCACGACTTGGGACCATCAGCAAACGTTGTCATCTATTTGATGAAAGTTATCCAGAAAAGGTTTATGGATACTCAACTTCATGTCACGATGGACAATTATTTTACATCCATTTCTCTTCTTCGTTATCTCAATGAATTGAACATCAAGGCGACAGGAACGATCCGGCGTCCAAGAATTCCAAATGCTCCATCCAACATGAGTGAATTAGATGGCAAAGAAAGAGGAAGTTGCGATTCGTGGTAAGTGCATGTTTGTGAAATCAAATATAAGTTTGACAACATTTCTGAATTCATAAATTTCATTCACAGGTTTGACAAGTGTTCTGGTGTTCATCTGACTAGTTGGAAAGACAACAAGGTCGTGCACGTTGCATCGACTGCCGCAGGTAGCGAGCCCATGGGGACAGCGCGCCGATTCTTTCGAAAGGAACGCGCTTTGAAGACAATCTCATGTCCCGAATCTATAAAATTGTATAACAAGACGATGGGCGGCGTTGATAGAAATGATCAAGACGTCGGATATTACCGCATTTCGATTCGCGGCAAAAAATGGTATTACCCAATATTTTTGCATTTGATTGATGTTGCCGTAGTCAATGCATGGCTACTTCATCGAATGTTGTGTGCGAATCTCAACGAACGGCCAATGGATTTGTTACAATTCCGAATCCAGCTGTCCGAATCTCTGCTAGCAGAAGCGATATCGGCACGATCCAGTTCTAGAAGTGTCAGACGATCCGTCATGGATGAATTGCGATATGACGGGCTCAACCATCTTGTTGTTCCCGCAAAACTAAATCGTTGCGGTATCTGTGGCAATAACGCCAGTTTTCAGTGCGAAAAATGTGGCCGAAACTTACATCCCAAGTGTTTCAAAATGTATCACACACGCTGAAACGTGTTTTTTGTCCTGATAAAAAATGAAGTCTAAGGATGAAATTATACGTTTTGATATTGAATTTGCGCAATGTTTAAATTTTTAAACATCCGATATCTATGGGAAAAACACTTTATTTGTGTAAACTAATGCCAAATATGAAATCTACGCGCTGAATTACCCTAGGAAACAAATTTTCACTACGGTAATACAATTTTTTGACATCTTGCGCATAAATGGGTTAATAAAAGCTGTTAATTTCGACTGATTTACATCACCGCGTAATATTCATCTTTATGAAACGCAATAAATTTTCCACACTGATAAAACACTGATTTATTTCATGAAACAGCCCAGGCGCAGGGCATCGTTTTTTCAGAGTGTTGGGGACACCATGCCATGTGGTATTCACACTGAAGGGTCCTGATAGTGTCCCTTCCCGAAATTGAAGTTTCAACCGATTCGCCAAGTCTTACATCTAATACGCTGCTAAGAGATCGTTGTTAACTCATGCTACCATTAATTAAAGAATGATATGATTTCAAAATGATGAGATTTCTACATAAGCAGTGTTTATTGTTCAGTAGGACTTCCATGTTGACGCCATTTCGATGCTAGACTACTTTCTATGTATACCATTCTAGAATGCTCTATAGTAGTTAAACTTCATTTTTTTGTGAAAAACGCCTCAAAGTAGGTATGAAATGTTTAATCGTTCGACGTTTCGGAAGTCTTGGTCACACAAATGAACCAAATATCGAAGAGCACATACAAAATTTATATGTAAATAAGTAGTTAGTTATACCGTAGACAAATGTGGTGTATGGAAATTCATTTTCATAGTTTCAAAACATGAGTATTCTACATAGATCACGAGCTTTAGCGAGTGATCTATGCAGAACACAAGTGCTTTGAAACCATGACAATCTCCATGCATCACATTTGTCTATGGTATAACTATTTTGTACCATAGTTATCAGCACAAAACATTGATAAATCATAGCCTGACTCCATGATTTTAACCTTCATATTCAAAATTCAGTTACTTTCACAGTTTTCAATTCAGTTGTGGGAGCAGTTAGTCCAATATGTAATTTTGCTGCGTTCAATTTAATAATTATGACATTTGGCATATAAATGGCAGTAATTAACAAAACCAAAGCACGATGAAGCACTAGGCTTAATTGAGCACTCAACCACACACATTGTCAAAGAAAAGAGCTTGAGGAAAGTTGTTGGGTAATATGTCAGCACAAATTAAGATTTTGTATAGGGCTATCAACATGTGCGATGAATAACGAAGGTATAGAACAGAAGAAGTTTCAATGAGGAGCAGATTACCAGAATCATTTTCAAATTTTCAGGAAATTCGGATGAAGTAGTCAATAACGGAACCTGCACATCTAATCATGGTCAACTAATGGAACCATTTTGAGAAACAAAACTGCCACAAAATTGCTTGATTGTATTTTAAAATTCACTCTTGCAAAATTTGCTTTTGGAAGCCATCCTTTGTGGTTGATGCAACGGACATTCCCAACAATTCAGAAGAATGTAATATGCTTTTCAAACGAGCAATCCTAAGTAATAACCCATCAGAGATAATCAAAACAGCAATGCAAATTAGCAAATTAGGTTAAATTAAGTGGACAATTCAATGTTCAAATCCGAAAAACTATATGCTTGTTTCTTCTATTGGTTGGTCGATGAAGAGTGAAAAAGAGGTGTTTAGCAAGCAAATGAAAACCAAATGGAGCATGAATATGCATTATATCGTGATATCAACGTATTTATCATAATCGAAGCAAAATAGCTGCTCAATTATGGTATGCTTGTATATCAGTTTTCATAAAAAATGAATCGAATCATGATAGAGAGCATGCTCTAGTATCAATTGTGAAAATAGCTGAATTTCAGTTATATTCAATGTTTTCAATTATTTTCGCACTTTCATAGTAAAACTATGAAATAAAGAAAATAATTCTTTTATGTCCTATGAAAGAATAACCAATAACTATGGTACAATGTAAAATATAAAGATATTTATCACTATTAATCTTTATTTGTCTGCGGAAGCATCATGTACATGTAGATATCCTATCACTTTTACCTGTAAAGCAGATTATTGCATGCGCAGGAAATAATATGTACTCCAATGCACGGGAAGGAGCACAATCTGTGAACATTATGGGCGAGTTTTGACCGATTTGTGTGTATTAGATCTGAGAATAGATATTTACAATATTGGTCAGGCTAAATTTCTATTCAAATATTCTTGATAATCATAGACATGTTAATCACAATCAGTCCCTGATCATCATAGCACGTCACCAAATAAAATTCTCTGCGCAACTCGTGCATGAGATTGCCTCATCATAGCATTCCAACTCGCTAGATTTAAATAGCCCTCGACATGTAAGCTCGGGCATTTAAGATATCTAAGTCGTGAAATGCAATAATGATAGGAGTCCATGAATAATGAAGTAATCATGCACTAGTTGCGTGAATATCTATTCTGTGAGGAAGGAGGAAATGCGCAGAGAGTCAAGAAATCTTGTTTAACCTAGCATCTAAAAACACATTAAGAAAGGCAAATTAGATGGCAGTACAAATGCCTATATGGGAAAAGCAATTGATAATAGCATTTCAAGCACCACTTAAAATGCTGATAGCATTTTAGCAGCCGAGACTGTCTGATATTTCTGCCCGCAAAATCCATGATATAACGCTATTGTATGTAACTCTTGACAAGTCTACGAATGTTGGATTTATTGATCACTGTTAGTAACAGATATTGATATGATGACAGCTATGTTTTGAGGGCGTCAATGGCAAATTAGAGGGCCGCGTTAGCGGCCCGACAATTTGCCATTGACAGCCCGAAAAATGTAGATGTCATAATCATTGTATGCCATGTTGCGAAATATTTCTATGGTTTCATTTCCAGGCCATGAATTTTCCGGGCCGTTAATGAATTTCTGGGCATTATCAAAGATATCAGTCTTATATACATGGTATACAATGTAGAGATGAAGAAATCTTTATTGACTTTCATTGAAGTCTATGCTGAAAGTCAATGAATGTTTGCAAATGTGAATAAATTTCAATTCAGATTTCTATCTAAAAATGATTTGAAATATCCATTCACCAATTCATTCATTAATGGATTCTCAAGCTGGAGTGACGACGGCTCATAGCTATCTGGTACGGTGAGAATTCTATGTAAAATTGGCGGGCATATAATGTTGTATTATATACCCTCCAATGCCGGGCAATAATGCATTTCAAACTCATTTCAATCATTTCTATGACTTCCAAAGCCGTTGAGAGTGAAATACAATGTATGATTGTTCAATAGAAATCTATGGAAGTCATGAAATGGATATTTACTTGACAGGCTTATCGATAGCTCTAATTCTGATTTCTAAGCTAATATTCTGGATAATCTATGTAGTCAATCCGTGACATAGTATTTTTGACATAGTGACATATCATGTGTTTTTTATGGCATTTTTGAAAAATAAAATAAGCGTGCTGACAATGATTGTCTGCACGCCTTTTGGCATTGTCAGAACTATGACTTTTGCATTTCTATTGAACAATGATTATTTTCCTGAAATTGGAAAATTACAGCTTTTCTGTCCAAGGATATCTTGTTGAGCCGAGAGAGCGAAGCGATCAAGGGTCGACAAGATATCCGATGACGGAAAAGGTACTTTTACAATGAAGGAATATAATTTTTTCCTTATGCATGGATTATCCTATACTGGAGACGCAGGAAGACTATGACTTTTTAATTCAAGCACAACTTTTCCGTTCATGGAGAAATGTCTATTTGCATTGCTGTTTGAAAAGTTGATTTTCCTTCACCTGGATACTTCAATGGGACAACTAGAAAATAATCTATAAATATCTACTCTATCTGCAATGGCCACAAAGAAATTAGATAACATCTTTTCTAGTTGTCCCTGTTCATAGACATGCACAAGAAGAATGATTTGATTGATAGAAATGCACAAGAAAAAAGTATTTCTTCAGAGACAAATGAGTGCGCCAAACTATGATAAGAAGGATCAAATTCCCCTCCACTCACACCCATTCATTAAATTGGCTTCCTTCTTTATGAAAATGGACTCGGCAGCCACTCGTGTGTAATTATCATTAATGATTCTTATTAATTTTCCACTTGAGATCAATAGTAGTAAGTAAAACTCCACTTCTGGATAGCGCAAGATGGCCGCCGTCGCTGACGTCCCCCCCCTCCTGTCAGTCGAGTCGGTCGTGGTGAGCCGCCGTGTTGCTTCGAGTCTGACGTCCCCCCCCTCCTGTCAGTCGAGTCGGTCGTGGTGTGCCGTCGTGTTGCTTCGTGTCTGACGTCGTCCCCCCCTCTGGCCGGCCGACGTAGCGCGAGGTGGTGTGTGCTGCGCTCTCCAGGTTGGCGTGGTGTGCCGGCCAGGTTGGGAGGGTGGAATGTCGTAGCTCACCTGAAAAAATCCTAAGTGTCAGAGTGGCTTTGTATGGGTAAAATTTTGAAAATTTTCCACAGTGTGTCATTTCGACCTGGGACCTTTACCAAGACATTTTTCATCAAATTTCACCGACCCCCCCCCCGACAGCGATCTTCTAACTTTGGTTCTAGTGGACGGATTTTGTCTTACAGCTACTCGTTTGAAAGAGGAGAAAAAACTGCTCGATGACATTTTTTGTTGCGAGTCAATCGGACCAGCCGTTCAAAAGTTAGAGCTGTTACAAGATTCTAGGTCGGAGCTCACCTGAAAAAATCCTAAGTGTCAGAGTGACTTTGTATGAACAAAATTTTGAAAATTTTCCAAAGTGTGGCATTTCGACCTGGGACCGTGACCAAAGTTTAATTCATCAAATTTCACTGACCTCCCCCTCCCGGCACCAAACTTCCAATTTTGCTTCTAGTGATCGTAGAAAGTCGTGCAATAGCTGGTTTGAAAGCTAAGAGTGAGACAAATTCACTGAAGGAAACGGCTTGTTCATATCTGTCTTCGTTTAAATGTGAGACGCCATTCAAGATTTGGGAGATTGGTGAAAAAACGAGTTAGAATTTCCCATGAAACAGCTCCAGCGGGCGAACGAAGGCTCGGATTGGTAAACGGAGGCCAGATTTGGAATCAGCTTGATGTTATTGTCCAATGAGGATCATCATCCAATGAGAATCAAGCATTTCTATATAAATAGCGAGCCTTCCACAGTGAGAATCATTCCATCGTTGAATCGCACGAGTGACGGACGCATATTTTCTCTCTCTCTCTATTCTATTATCCAACTAAAATGGTAAGTCGCTACTTTCCTCCCTCTCCTCCCTTGAACGTCAACTTAATACAATCTTTTTCATTTTCAGGCATCTACTCCATCTGCTGCACTAGTAGGACAAAATGGCGGTCAAACGTTACAAGGTTCGCTACGATCAGATCATCTACAACTGAGGCCAGTGGAAGAAACAACCAAGGTACATAATCCTACACCGCTACAGCGTAAATTTAAACAAGTCTTGCGTTATGACGATCATAGCGTAGTACTCCAAACGGGAATGCTCCCTTCCACGGATGTCAAGATAATGCACAATCAGTATGGGGACTACATACTGATCCCCGTGAGTCCGTACATTCGCCACCAACTTGATATTATTGAGGAGTACGTGACATTAAATATGGACATTCCTACTCCTCTTGCTCAAGAGTGGAAGGCGAGAGATGACAAGGATACTCCCTATAGAAAGATTTGGGATGGTAATCAAATTTGCCTACCGGTATCACATTGGTGCACTTACTATAAGAAGGAGGGAGATCATTCAACACCCATCACATGCGACGAGCTCGGAGAAGGTACTTGGGATATCCTTTTCAAAGTGAATGGGCTATATTATGGTCGACACAAGGATAATATAATAGCCTCTCTCTCCATGCATATGGAATCCATCCTATATATTCCAAAACCACCCAACGTGGATGACATAATTGATCAAATCCTTAACAGCAGTGGTACGAAGCGCAAGTCGGAGAAGAATGCTGCCTCAAAACGCAAATCAAAGAAGGAGAATTACTAGTCCTTTCCTAACTCTACCCTATGACAATTCGCTTATGTGCTTTGAGTGTCGTAGACGTGGTCTTATTAGATACATTTTACTTCTTCGTTGCCATCATATCATTTGTGTATTTTGTCGTGAAAAGCATCGATGTAATTCTTCATTTTGTAATATGTTATAGAACGTTTCCTTAGATGTGTAAATTCCGTTTTAGGCTTCTATCATCATTTTTATGGATTGTGAGGGTGAACCTGTACAGGAGCTCAGTGCTATTGCTATGAACAATTGGACATATCAGATTGTTAGTATGCCAACTGCGATCCGAATGTTGATCAATGGGCGAGAAAACACATTCATGGACTTAATCTGAAATATTTGCAAGACTATGGCTTTTCTTGTGAGAGTGCTCTTCTTATTGACTTTAAACGATGGTTAGCTGCTTTCAATGTTATACGCATCTTTTGTAATAATCCTGGTAAGGAGAGGAAAGTATTTCCCAATCTAATCATTGATGACATTTTGCTCCCACCTTGGGATAGTAGAGTGAATCAACACTACCATGAAGTCACGAAACGTTTTAAGGATTTGTGTGTTCCTATTTTGTCTGTTCGTTGTAGTAGCTACGTTCACAACCAATGCTTCTTTCCTCTTTACCTCAACACTGCCAAAGTCCTGTATGGTCATCATTGCTCGCTGTATGATAGTTACCAGCTGTATCTATTTTATCTGTTTCAAACCATTGATTTATAATGCATGCTTGTTACCGTTATTCAATAAATGTTACTATGAGAAGAGTTGTTGTTTTCATGCAATGGATGGGTTAGATAAAGGGCGATCATGTCTTTCTCAAACGACTGCGGAACATTACATTTTCATAGGCAAAGTTTAAAAGGAGCTGTTCAAGATTATGTGATAAAATTTCATAAAGATGAGACCGACATCGAAGCAGTGGTCGATGATGCTAGCGCTCTATTTCTAGAGTTAATGAATACATTCTCTGATAGCATTGTCATGGCGCGATTAGTTGCGAAAATGAAGTTTAGTCATTTTGGAAAGGAAGAGGTGGAAAGTCGCTCTTTCCATTTTGCTTCTTATTCAATGGAAGTGGTAGATCACCCGGAAGAATTTTTTAAAAGACATATGATAAAAATTGCTGAACGTCTTAACGCATTTAACCATCATGGCAGCAGTCTAGTGATTGAAGCGATTTCAGATATTCACATTCAACTTTCTATAAAGAAAAATTGAAAATGCAGTGGTACTTGATTGTAGCACAACTGGTTTTCGAGCTATGTCTGCTCACTTTCGAAGTATATTCCTTCTGTACATGCGTCTATTATTTAGAAAAGGCTAGCAAATTCATATCTTCAAAAAGACTTGCTATAGACATCAGTAACGGTGAAACTATGTGTTGCGATGTATGTAAGCGAAAGGATGGAAATGAAAAGCGCATCTTCAAGAGATGTAAGCATGCTTTTTGTCAACGCTGTTTCATACGTAATTGCATTCAACTTTGCAAATGTAACCACTGTGATATTGCTCATTTCGAGTGTCACTTATGCCGTAATAGTTAGTACCTATGCAAATGTGGTAAAGACAGGTTTTAGCAAAGACTAACACGGAAAATGGCGAAACGTAAAATGACGAAACGTAAAAGTCAAAAGTCTTCAAAGTTTTCTTCAGCCATTCAAGCTCTCCGACGAATGAAAGCAAATCAGCGATACAATGCTATACGACATGCTAACGATAAATTCATTCGTGAAATTATTTCTTATGTGAGAAAGTTGAGGACGAAGAAATTAGCACCAAAACAACGAAAGTTACTTAAGCGATATGCTACGAAATTGCGTTTCATCTCCAATCCTAAAGTCTACCTTCAAAGAAAGAGGGAAACTCTAACACAAAAGGGCGGTTTCCTTCCAGCGTTACTACCGATGCTAGCTCCTATCGTGGGCAACGTATTGGGTAATATCTTTGGCTCTAGACGTTAATTATGCAAATGTTGAATCTCAAAGTATTATAATGGATTTCAGACTTCAATGTGATAAAGTTCTGACTGTATCAGGTCCATCTCATGCAGGTAAAACTGTTTTCACGCTGAATTTATTGGATAAAAGAATGGAGTTGTTTAAGGAACCTATCAATCGAGTGATTTGGTGTTATGGTATTTATCAACCGTCGCTGTTTCAGGAATTGCAAAGTCGCAACTTTATTCGACATGAAGGAATTATTCCAGTGGATAAACTTCAGTCTAATGATGTTGTTGTATTGGATGATTTATTAAAAGAAAGTAAGAATTCAAAAGATGTTACAGATATGTTCACTCGCGCAGCACATCATAAAAGGTGCTTTATCATCTATATCACACAAAATTTGTTTCCTGATGGAAAAGAAGCTCGTACACGAAACCTGAATACACACTATTATGCTATTTTCAAGAATCCGCGAGATAACAGTCAATTTGAAATTTTAGCGCGACAAGTTGCACCCAGAGGATCAAAAGCCTTAATTGAAATTTTTAAGAGCAGCTGCTGAAAAACCACACGGTTACTTATTCATTGACTTTACGCAAGAGTGTCCGGAAGAATTTAGATTTCGAACTGATATTTTGAAAACTCCCATGATTATCTACAAACGATGAGTTCTTATTCTCGCATGATTGTTATTCCTCAGGATGAATATGTACAATTGACTGCCATGCAGCAAGTAAAGCAACCTCTTGCAAATCAAATGTATAGGAAAGAAATAGATTATCAGCAAAATGTTCACATCAAAGATCCACATCGTGCTGTATTATTACAATCGGAAACTGTTGAGCAATTAAAAAATTTGAAGAATAAGATGCGTGACTCTGTATCGACTGCTACACCTTTAGCATCTCGCGCACATGCCATATCTCTTTTCAACAGTATTGAACCCCATCTCAATGTAAATGATAGAGGAGAAATCATTACAGATGAAAATAAAGTGATTGATGCTTCACGTTATGAAGACTTGATTCAGTATGCGACACGTAGAAAGCGCCGTCAGGGCTATGTTCCACCTGGTTGGTCATACTTTCTTAAACTATTGAAAAAGCATAATGTACCAAAATTTGCTTTGAATAATGAGACATTGAAAGAACTTGATTCAACAGTAGCTACTGCTCCAATGCTTCAGACGATGAAAATGCCAACAAATTGGTTTAAGACCTCACCTGCTACATCCCCTCCCACACTCACTAAGCAAACAAGAGGAAGAACTCGTCGTAGATCTACGCCACCACTAAAACTAGTAAAAGGAAAACGTAAAACAGCTCCTCCCAAGAAATACATGTTCTCAGACTATTAATATGAAGCAGATGTGTTGCTTGCCATGTAATGAGCCGCCAGAGGTGAATGTCGTTGTCACTTGCACTTGCTGCGCCAGCTCTCACAATGAAACCCCTAAGCAATGTGAACACGATCGCAAAACCGCTAAAGCTAAATGCTGCAGTTGTTGTAAATGTAGAAAGGCAAGAAAACAAAAAGATGAGAAGGAGGAAAAAGAGTCAGTCGTCATCGACTGAACGTTTGAAGTCAATCTATTATGATGTAAAACATCCGGCAGGATTTGCATCTATCAAGAAATTATCAAAAGCGAGTGGTCTTCCACAATCACAAGTGAAACGATGGTTAAAGGGTCAGGCTACCTATACACTCCACAAACAAGCGAAAAAGAAGTACCGCACCCGCCATTATATTGTTCATGACATCGATGAACAGTGGCAAGCAGATTTGTGTGATGTTGCCTCCATTTCAAAACATAACTCGGGTAATAATTTTATTTTAACCGTCATTGATATTTTCTCGCGTTATGCGTGGGCTCAACCTTTAAAAACTAAAGAAGGGAAAGGAGTAGCAAGAGCATTCCAAACAATTTTTCGAGAAGGTCGCATTCCAAAATGAATTCAGAGTGATCAAGGAAAAGAGTTTGAAAATCAGCATGTGAGAAGATTATTTGAGAGGCATGACATTGAGTTGTTCAGTGTAAAGAGTGCTTATAAAGCTGCACTCGTTGAACGTTTTAATCGCACATTAAAAAATCGCTTGTGGTGACATTTTACTGCCAACTTGACACAAAATTGGACAAAGGTTCTACAAGATACACTCCATGCCTACAATCACTCTATCCATCGTTCTATTGGACTCAGACCAGTAGATGTAAATGCTGACAATGTAGATAAAGTGCGCGAATCATTCCAACGTAAACGCACTCATGTGAAAAGTGATGTGAAAATTGGTGATAAAGTTCGTATCTCAAAAGTGAAGAGTGTTTTGCTAAAGGGTACCTTCCGAATTGGACAGAGGAGGTATTTACAGTATCAAGGATTGATCAAAAAGACTCTCCCACCACCTACAAGTTGAAAGATTACGATAATGAAGAAATTGAGGTAGCTTTTACCGCGATGAGATTGAGGTAGTCACTGAAAGTGAAACATATTTGGTAGAGAAAATCATTCGATGTAAAAAACGACAAGGTGAAGAATGGTGTCTTGTTCAATGGACTGGTTATCCTTCAAGTATGAACTCTTGGATGCGTCGTGCCGACATCTTTCATCTAAGTGATCGACAGTGATTCATGCAAAGTTGTAACTAACAATGTTTAGGGTTTGAGCTATGAATCCAACTGAGTCATTTTATTCACGACCCTCCTATGTAAGTAGTGGAGGACAAATTTACAGCGGCGCTCGCCGCCAACGTGGAGGTAGCATACTTGGTGCACTGAAATCTGTTGTAGCACCTCTCATATCCAATGTCGGAAGATCTTTAAAACGAAATGTTTTAAGTAATGCCGTTGGCTTTGCTGGTGATGTTGCTAGTGATCTTTCCAGAGGTAGAAGTTTTAAGAGCAGCTGCTGAAAAACCGCACGGTTACTTATTCATTGACTTTACGCAAGAGTGTCCGGAAGAATTTAGATTTCGAACTGATATTTTGAAAACTCCCATGATTATCTACAAACGATGAGTTCTTATTCTCGCATGATTGTTATTCCTCAGGATGAATATGTACAATTGACTGCCATGCAGCAAGTAAAGCAACCTCTTGCAAATCAAATGTATAGGAAAGAAATAGATTATCAGCAAAATGTTCACATCAAAGATCCACATCGTGCTGTATTATTACAATCGGAAACTGTTGAGCAATTAAAAAATTTGAAGAATAAGATGCGTGACTCTGTATCGACTGCTACACCTTTAGCATCTCGCGCACATGCCATATCTCTTTTCAACAGTATTGAACCCCATCTCAATGTAAATGATAGAGGAGAAATCATTACAGATGAAAATAAAGTGATTGATGCTTCACGTTATGAAGACTTGATTCAGTATGCGACACGTAGAAAGCGCCGTCAGGGCTATGTTCCACCTGGTTGGACATACTTTCTTAAACTATTGAAAAAGCATAATGTACCAAAATTTACTTTGAATAATGAGACATTGAAAGAACTTGATTCAACAGTGGCTACTGCTCCAATGCTTCAGACGATGAAAATGCCAACAAATTGGTTTAAGACGTCACCTGCTACATCCCCTCCCACACTCACTAAGCAAACAAGAGGAAGAACTCGTCGTAGATCTACGCCACCACTAAAACTAGTAAAAGGAAAACGTAAAACAGCTCCTCCCAAGAAATACATGTTCTCAGACTATTAATATGAAGCAGATGTGTTGCTTGCCATGTAATGAGCCGCCAGAGGTGAATATCGTGGTCACTTGCACTTGCTGCGCCAGCTCTCACAATGAAACCCCTAAGCAATGTGAACACGATCGCAAAACCGCTAAAGCTAAATGCTGCAGTTGTTGTAAATGTAGAAAGGCAAGAAAACAAAAAGATGAGAAGGAGGAAAAAGAGTCAGTCGTCATCGACTGAACGTTTGAAGTCAATCTATTATGATGTAAAACATCCGGCAGGATTTGCATCTATCAAGAAATTATCAAAAGCGAGTGGTCTTCCACAATCACAAGTGAAACGATGGTTAAAGGGTCAGGCTACCTATACACTCCACAAACAAGCGAAAAAGAAGTACCGCACCCGCCATTATATTGTTCATGACATCGATGAACAGTGGCAAGCAGATTTGTGTGATGTTGCCTCCATTTCAAAACATAACTCGGGTAATAATTTTATTTTAACCGTCATTGATATTTTCTCGCGTTATGCGTGGGCTCAACCTTTAAAAACTAAAGAAGGGAAAGGAGTAGCAAAAACATTCCAAACAATTTTTCGAGAAGGTCGCATTCCAAAATGAATTCAGAGTGATCAAGGAAAAGAGTTTGAAAATCAGCATGTGAGAAGATTATTTGAGAGGCATGACATTGAGTTGTTCAGTGTAAAGAGTGCTTATAAAGCTGCACTCGTTGAACGTTTTAATCGCACATTAAAAAATCGCTTGTGGCGACATTTTACTGCCAACTTGACACAAAATTGGACAAAGGTTCTACAAGATACACTCCATGCCTACAATCACTCTATCCATCGATCTATTGGACTCAGACCAGTAGATGTAAATGCTGACAATGTAGATAAAGTGCGCGAATCATTCCAACGTAAACGCACTCATGTGAAAAGTGATGTGAAAATTGGTGATAAAGTTCGTATCTCAAAAGTGAAGAGTGTTTTGCTAAAGGGTACCTTCCGAATTGGACAGAGGAGGTATTTACAGTATCAAGGATTGATCAAAAAGACTCTCCCACCACCTACAAGTTGAAAGATTACGATAATGAAGAAATTGAGGGTAGCTTTTACCGCGATGAGATTGAGGTAGTCACTGAAAGTGAAACATATTTGGTAGAGAAAATCATTCGATGTAAAAAACGACAAGGTGAAGAATGGTGTCTTGTTCAATGGACTGGTTATCCTTCAAGTATGAACTCTTGGATGCGTCGTGCCGACATCTTTCATCTAAGTGATCGACAGTGATTCATGCAAAGTTGTAACTAACAATGTTTAGGGTTTGAGCTATGAATCCAACTGCCTCATTTTATTCACGACCCTCCTATGTAAGTAGTGGAGGACAAATTTACAGCGGCGCTCGCCGCCAACGTGGAGGTAGCATACTTGGTGCACTGAAATCTGTTGTAGCACCTCTCATATCCAATGTCGGAAGATCTTTAAAACGAAATGTTTTAAGTAATGCCGTTGGCTTTGCTGGTGATGTTGCTAGTGATCTTTCCAGAGGTAGAAGTTTTAAGAGCAGTTTGTTGAATCGTGGGAAGGAACGCGGTTTAAAAACATTGAAGCAGACCTTTGCTGGTGTTACTCAAGAAAAGAAATCGCCTAAACGAATGAATAAAGGAAGAAGAAAACATCGCGGAGCTGGTAAGGTGCGATCTTCAGTCAAAAGGCATTCACGCAAACGTCGCAGAGGCTCTAATCATTCATCAGGCGCTAAACGACGACGCTGCCATAACTTCTAATCATGGAGTGTAAAACTTCCGGGTTTTGTTTGTTTGATCAACAAGCCATACAGACAGATATTCTTAGTTCAAGTATTGTAGATTATCATCCTCGAACAGCTGAGAATGCTGGCCCCATTGAATTTGTTATTCCTGGTGGTAGTGATGACTACATGGATTTGAGTTATGCGATGGTTGATTTGAGGTTTAGAATTCAGCAAGCAGATGGAACTGCTATTGACGATACACATAAAGTTGGACTGAACAATTTACCATTGAGTACATTACTTCGCGATGTTTCTCTAACGATTGGAGAGCAGCAGGTGGAAGGTGGTCAAAGCGATTATCCCTATAAATCATATTTCAATCATGTATCACAGTTTCATCCAGCACAAAAAGGTCATATGGAAGCCATGGGATGGTACAGAGATGAAGCAGGAAAATTTGATGCTGAAACAAACAGTGGCTTTGTAAAGCGATCTGCTATGATTAAAGATAGTAAAGTATGTCAGCTATATGGTCCGCTGAATTTAGACTTCTTTAGACAGTCAAAGTTTTTACTCTGTAATACCAGCATGCGACTCAAGCTGTCATTGAATAAGCCTGAATTTGCGCTGAATGCATTTGCTAAAGTTGACAATTTTAGAATTCATGTGGAAGATATTGCACTTTACATTCGTCGAGTAGCACCGAATCCAAGTGTCATTAGAGGACATGCTGAAGATCTTAACCGCCAAAATGCCATTTACCCCATTCAGCATACAAAGCTTCTCGCCTTTACAATTCCGAAAGATCAAAAGAGTTTCATGAAAGATGGCCTCTTTCCATCGGAAGCACCGAAGCTCCTCATGGTGGCAATGGTTGAAAATGATGCATTTAATGGTAATATAAAGAAGAATCCTTTCAATTTTAAACACAATCAGTTAAGTGAAATTGCTTTACGTGTAAATGGTGTGAGTCATCCTGGTCCACCCTACAAACCAGATTTTGCTGCGGATCAATTTATGCGCAGTTATGTTGATTTTATGGATGTCTTTGGCTTTTACAATACGGATGACACCAACGGACTGACTATGAAAGAGTTTAAGAGTGGATATACTATTTATGCATTTGATTTGACTGCTGACAGCGATATTAGTGCACCCTATCGTCAAGCGAACGTGCCTCATAATATTCGTTTGGATTTGACATTCAAAAGAACACTACCTGAGACGATCAATGTATTAATTTATGCAGTCTTCGATTCAAATATTGAAATTACAAAGTATCGTGACGTGATTCTTCAGTATAATCGTTAATGAGTTGGTTGACTGCTGACGATATTAAGACTAAAGTACAGCGTAATGCAGACGAAGCGACGTTGAAAGCTTTCGATAATGTCTATTCGCTCGATACCTTACCACCTGCAGTAAATCACTATCCCATCTATATTGTGCTAAACACTCATTCGCAGAATTTAGGCGGTGAGCATTGGAAAGCGATCTTTATTGGAGAAGACCGACGTGGTGAACTATTTGACTCTCTTGCTCAACCTCCAAATATACCAACACAGCAGTGGTTGAGAAAACATACGCGTCAATATCAGCGAAATGAACGCATACTACAACATCCACTTTCATCAACGTGTGGTGCTTTTGTACTATACTTCATCTTAAAACGTTTACATGTATCTCGATTTGTATCTGTTATTCAAAACTTTTCATGTAATCCATCCTCTAATGAAAAAATGATTTGTAAGTTCTATCATGGTTTGAAATAAAAACATCATGTTGGAAAAATTGTTTTTTATTTTACAATCCGCTGGGTACGTACATACTCGATGAGATAGTCTAGGATCACATTTGCTTGTACATGAGATTTTAGTCCAGTAATGATTACTTTACTATTATGAAAGATTGCAACATGCACAGGTAACCAACAACTAATGAGAGCTGCAGGAAAAAGTTCGGGTTCATAACACAAATTGTAACTGCTGGTACGAATCTTCAAAAATGATGCACTTTCACTCAATTGAGTAGAGATCACCATATTGTCCACAGTCAGATTCGACATCACACACCTCTCCCTCTTCCATATCCGACGTAGTAGTCTCTGTAGCTCTAAGCGCATTGACTGCGCCGATGAATGAGAAAGGGCGCCGAGAATCTGTACAGTCCCATTTGGGAAGAGTTGAAGATTCCGTGAATTGTTCATCTTCACCACTAACATTTGAGGACGGCCCGGGTAATACTTGCTGTTTGGAAGGTGTTGTTGTAATGTTGTGAGATCGATTTTGGTGTAGAGTCTGAAGCGACGGAGAATGTTGACGATGGTGTAGCGATGGCGCTTCATGATGAAAGAATGAGTAAATTGAGCGATGTACCTTCCTTTTATACTTTTCCCAACTACCTTGATGAAATGTGAAGTTAGTATGAAGTTGGGAATGATGGAGTTGAATTCGCCGTTTGTTGACGCGCAACCATATGCGATTTCCAATACGTGAATGTCTTTTCATATAGAAGTATTTCAAATCCTTCATGATATGATGTAGAGATTGAAAATGACGATAAGATAAAACAAACTCTCTTCTCACATTTCCAGTTGAATATTTGAAATACACGTTTCGATCATTATCCGTTTCAATACGTTGTAGGGAATCTAATTTCCAACTCATGGTGCGTGGTAGTCATGTCTGATTAAGATTTGCATAGTAGGGCGATGAACTCACGACGAATAAATGTCATGATGGAGCGATGTATGTATCTTCTATACTTCTCCCAATTGTATTTGCGAAATGAGAAAAAAGTTTGCGGAATGAGAATGGTAGATTTGAATTTCATTTCTGTAATGTTGAAGCCAAACTTGATCACCCAAGGAGATGAATCGTAATGTTTCAAAATATTCCAAATCCCTCATGATTTCATTGAGGTTGACAAATTGTCGCCATGTTAATGTAATACCTCTTGATGTTTGACCATGAGAATTTTTGAAATGTACGTTTCCATTACGATCAACTCTGATATATTGTAGAGAGTCCAAAATCCAAGTCTTCATGATGTTATGCAAAGCCGCAGATCAGCAATATCAAAATGTCGTTTTATCATATTTTGCTTAGCAATGCGGCCGCAAATAGATTTGCTAGTAATCCAGCCGCACTCTTTTCTACTCCCATTGATCATGCACAACAGCTAAATGGAAAGTGGGAAGTGGGTGTCACTCAACTTGTTCATAGCAACTGTGTCTATACTTTTGATCATGAGGTGATGACTATTAATATGAGGCGTACAGCTGCTTATCAATGTGAAAAGGGCTGCCGAGTATATATTCCACAGTGGCCAAAGAAAGATCTCTTATCATGTAAAAAGTTTATATATGATTTCTTGAATAAAGCGTGTAAACATATTGTCCAATTTACTCCCCACAATGATGATCATAATTATGTACATCATGTAGTTGAGAAAGATTGGATTGTTGGTTTAAGTCCAAGTTTAAGAAATGATTTAGGTTACCTCGCTAGCGCCTTAACAAGCTATGATAATTTTAACGTTAATTACCACATAAGTGATCATAAACAGTTAATATATCGAGAGGAAGCTTATTATGTAGATATTATTCCAAAAAATGAGAAGACGTTGGTGAAGAAGATTGTGATTAAGCCAAGAAAGGCAAACATGATTCCTGAAACATTATTGAAGAAATTTAATTATCTCCTTCGAGTTGATGGTAAACAAGTGGCAACATTGACTTATATCAAATCATCTAATCATATTGCAATATGTAAATTAAATGATGATGATCTAGTATTAGTTTGTTCAAAAGATTTTCATCAGTTCTTACGACATCGTTCTGCAGCTGTTCATGGAAAATTTGATATGCAACATTTACCATGTGAAAGGTCAAATCAATTTGATACAGAATGGACCGTATCTTTATACAGAAAGTGTGTAGAGCCTTTAGGTGGTATCTTACATGAAACAAGAGTGTTGATGCCTCGCATTATTACTTCGGTTAAATTGGTTGTAGATTATTTAAATGAAGTGATTAATGAGCAACATATTTTATTTTCTGAAAAAGAAGGTGTTTTGTCTCTCACTATAAGTGGAAAAGGTATTGAACTAATTATGGATAAAACTCTAATGGACATTTTGGGTTTTGATCAAAATATCTTTAAAAGTGGTACTGTAACCAAAGCTAGCGCAGACATGTCGCTATCGCGTCGTATTAACTATTTTCAGATATATTCCAATATTGGTGAAGATGTATGTGTGGGAGATGTTGAAGCTCCATTGCTAGCAATGATACCATACCAGCCAAAAAGCTGCAGTATTTTATCTGAGCATACTTTCAAGAAAGTGCATTATACAAAGCTGAAATCAAACTACATCCCACAAATTGATATTGCAATTTATGACGATGCTGGTGCGTTGATTCCTTTTCATAAAGATGCTGTGACAAGTATCACACTCCATTTTCGAATGAAGAATTAATGCAAAGGTGTGGAAATATATGTTTCCAATGTGAATGATATGGAAAGTGAAAATCAGGATTCGTTTCTAATTTACTTACCCAGTAATGATTCCATGATAAAATTTCCCAGTAATAAACCATCAGACTATCGAGTAGAATTAAATCGCCCACTACATTTAGAAGGTGAATGGGAGGTTGGCGTTTCTAGTATTTGCTATGATAGCAATATTCAGAATGTGAATGATTTGGAAGAAATGATATTGACTCCTCGCACCCATGATGGAATAACGATGAATAATGCATTCCAGTTCCCATACAATTTAACATCAGATGGAAAGTGGAACTATGAATGGATTCAGATAAAATCAGATTATTATGAACCATTTGGGAATGAGAAAATTATTAAGGCATTCAACAGTGGTAATACTTCCATCATGAAGAATAAGGATCAGAAAGTTTATGAGTTTACTATCTATCATTGGAGTGGGAGGCAGTTCCTTCGCTTTCATTCTTTTACTAAAGGTCTTACACTGAGGTTGGATAATGAATTCTATCCACATCTCGGTTTTGGTCATGGACTACATCTAACGTCAATTGCTACTGCAAATGTTAAAAAAGTTTATTCAAATCGAATCAACAAATTTCAATATAGATTTAAAATATTTGATGAAGATGTTGTAGAATGTGAAGAACGCATCATTTTGAAAAAGCGTGGTGTTCAACCTTTATCATTTATTGAGTTAGTAAAACGATGGAATGAGACTGTGGGTAAGAAGTATGGAGAGAAAATTATGGCGGACAAAAATAAGTTGGTTATTCAGAAATATAATGACAAACTTACAGTTTATTTCTCTCCAACCTTGCGTCATTTTGTAAGACATTATACAGCTATTGTTGGAAGCGGTGTGGTGTATGCTTCTCATGAATATCACACTAAAGCTGATTCAGTTAATGATGAATGGTGGGTAGACATCTATGGTGATCGCATCAAGAAAATTTACCAGTCTTATCAAGAATCTAAAGTTGCTATCAATATAATGCCGCGTCTATATCATACAGTTGAAAGCTTCATTCATGTAGTAAATCCTTATATGCAACAGAAGTTGAAGCATGTGATGAAAAGTAAATATGATGTAAAGACACACCACATTTCGTTTTCAATTGAAAATCAACGCGTTGTTCTGAGACTGGGTGATGACATTCAATGTCAATTGAGTAAAAATTTGAAAAAACTCTGGTTTTTCAATGCTACAAACTGTGTTTACTGCTGCGCATACGATTGGTATAGAAACACCAATGACACTTGATAAGCATGAACAGCACCTTTACATTCAAAGTGATTTGATTTTACCTATTTCTGTTGGTGAGAAAAAAGAATACATTTTACGTGATTTCATTCATGATAAAGACGCTTCATATGGAATAGTCGAGAAGATGTTTGAATCTATTTTCTATCATCCCGTCGTCAAACAAACTATACCCTCTATCACTATCAAAATTACCAATGGTTTACAAGAGTGCATCCATGTGAAAGATACTAAATCCCTCGTAACTTTAGTGTTTCGGAAAACAAAGTGAAGTCATTGTGATATGTTTATTGAAATAAAAATATGTATATGAAAAAGTCTTTTCACAGATATAGGGGGAATGGGCTGACTGCAGGCATATATTCACAAGGAAGAAACGATCTCATGCGATACATAAAACAACCATGTATATCTACAAAAAGCAACATCAAAATACTGAGTTAAAGTTGATTATGTCAATACATCTCCTGAATGTGATAGCGTGAATTTTATTCTTGTGGGTGGAGGTATGTTTGTGTCAGGATGTCCATGTGGAAGAGATGTGTTATGTCCTATCCAACACCTCTTATCCTCCCATGCTGAAAGCGCTCGTTTCTTGAACGTGTGCGTTTTCACAGTATGAACTTGAGATTTTAAGATTGTCATATTGACAAACGTTATAGTTTTATTTTTATAGGCCTTCTTATAGGAGCGATGTTTCATTTTGTGAACAATGGATTTTGATATACCTTTAGCACGCTTAATACTATCTGCACATTCTTTTGATTTCATGGAATACATTTTAGGACGGAGGAGAATCATTTCATCTATTTCCTTTCCTGCTGTTTCATCCTTAAAACAACCAAGTTTGGCTTTATTCTGTATGGAATAGAGTGGATGAGTGGGATTGTAGTTAGATGTATCGAAATATTTTTCTAATGACATACCTGCTTCATTAAAATTTAAATCTTTTTGAGTGGTAATTCCTAAAAAGAAACTATCTGTATCACCACCCAGCAAGCGAACCTCTTTTACGAGAGGGCATGGTTTTAATATTTTGTAGAAGAGTTGATACATTTCAAGCTTGGAATAATCTAAAACGGCTTGCCCAATATAGATGGGTTTGCACAACTCAACTTCTGATTTTATCATTTTAACACCTACAAGATCCTCATCGATGATGTCTCTATCAATGAAAAGAGGTGATGAGGTCAATTTGTGATATTTTTGTTCATCAACGACTAGTTTGTAGTTCATACGTTTTCTAACATCCTCCATGGTCTCTCCGAAAAGACTGTTATTCTTATATTTATGAAAATCCTTTTCAAAATTATTTTGGGCGAGTGCACGTTTTTGACTGTTACTATCTATGTAGGGTTTGAGGAAGGCTTTCTGTCTAAATTTGATAATGCGGTGAACTGACTTTAGAAGCATGCCCATTTCTAAATAGAATTTTAGTATGCAGAAGTGCACGAGATAATTTTTCTTATCATATTGGGTGAGCAAAAGTTTGCGGCATGGTTTGTACCTTGGCTGTCCACACTCTGTTAAGTTATTATGAAATTGTGACATGAATGGTGAAAACATATCTTCAGTCACTTCACCAGATTCAGGTGCGAGTGGGAAATCAGCAGTTTTATTTTTAATACTATTTGGATAAATCAAATCCACTTCAAAATAATATCCCCAATCACCTTCATCTGGAATCTTCAGAATGTTTGAAGGGTTGGAGTAATACGCAAGCTCATCTTGATTTAACCAACTAAACTCGGAGTGAGGTAGTGGTTTAGACAGTGAACTGCCATATAAATTATTTTGGTCATAGTACTTTAGGTGGATATGATCATCACCTACTGTTTCAGATTTTATATGATGTTTATTTACAAATGTGAGACCACCGCGTATTCCGCGCTCAAATATATTATACATCTCCGGGTCTTGTAAGAGAGGAATGGTCTCACCAGTCATTTCAAAGGCTGATTTAAAGGACATGGCTGGTAGACTGACAAAGTGGACAGGATCTAATTTGTCTTCTTCTAATGCCACTCGTCGAAATTCCTGAAAGACATCAGCCAGCAAAATGACATCTAATTCTAAGTAAGCGATTATATAATCGCCGAACGTTTTACAATCAAATTTTACCATGCCTCTTGAGCATGTTCATAGTCCTCTACTGGACAATCTTGACCCGTCAAATCGTTTTGGAATTTGTCAATGGAAGGAAGGGTTGTTTCATTTAGTTTAGACATTGAGCTAAAATACGCATAGGGAAAGACTCCTTTGCGAGTGATTATTTCATCCGTTAAGTTTGGATAGTGTTTCTTCAAAGTTTGACTATGGGGAAGAAACTTGAGATTTCGAACGAGAGAAGCTAGTGACGCTGACATGAATTGGAATGAATCTAAAAATTTTATTTCGAAGAAGACTGTCTTATTTTCTTTAGTTTTATCTACTGGTACTTTTGCTCTCATTGCCATGAATTTTTCTCTCGTTTGCGCTATTACATCAAACTGCCACGATTTCATCTGGCTCAACCCTCCTTTTATGAGCATATGACTGTCATAACCCTTAAAATTATGAAAAATGACGGGTAGTACACGACGTCTCAACCTAAGTGAAAAGTTACATCTGGAGCAGAGTGCGTTTCTAAATTTACCAGTGATGTGATCATGATCACGCACTTTCTTAATTTTATCGTCATCAAACGTTTTATGACATTTAGGGCATGATGTGCAACTTTCAAATTTTTGTTTGTCTTCATCTGACATATGTAGTGACTTACGCTGCAATTGGGAATCATATGATTGTTGAAATTTGGCAGCTCTATCGAGAAATTCTAGAAATTTTGAAATGCAATCTTCACCTTGCCAAGTATACATTTTGTTTTGTCTATTCCTAAAGTGGTCATGCCATACTTCATAGCAAGATATGGCTGCTGGCTTGTGGATGATATCATCAATGTAGCATTCTATGTCTGCGTAAATGACACGCAGGGGACTTAATTCGTCAACATTATCCCTATGTGAAAATATTTTATCTTTGGGCATGCGTTCCATTTGTAATTTACCTCGCTTGCACCATTGATTGTGAGTTTCAAATTTATCTTTACTTCAAAAGGAGCGGATGCAGCGGTCGCATACAAAATGTTCACCTCTTTTAGAGTGCCCTAAGTGAGTGTACAAGCGAGAGATTTTGGGTATACCACAGTAGTGCCATTCCTCGCTATCATCTTGTTTTACTAATAAGAGGTTGACTACACGTTCATAACAAGTTGAACGTGAATTATAGCGGGCACCCTTCAACCCCTTCTCCCACACGTGAACGACAATTTTAATCTTATTATGTTTTTCGAACGTTTCTACATCTTTGATTTTCATGTTGTCACTATCACAACCTTCAAATTCTAGTTCATCCTCCCACTGTCTACAGCTATAGGTGCGATCTCGATGCGCGTTGATATCATTATAGTGAAGGATGGATAGGACTGCATATTTGAAACACTGTGATTTACAATCGACATTGATGACAGCTTTCTTATTATACAACGTTTTTGGTAGTTTAAATGTGCCTCGAGCTGCATGACTTTCTAATAGGGAAATTTTGAATATGGCTGAGTCAACACCATCAAAAATGAGAGCGCTGTCGCGTTGATTGAATTTATCTACATTTGATTTTAAACATTGAATGTGAAAATTTAGCCAAGACTCGCAGTCTACAACTTCGGTTGCGGAAGAGGAAGGAACATGAAACTGTATTCTCTCCGTCACTTGACCCGTTTGAAAATCTATTTTAATATATTTTAGTTTAAGGTAGATGAGCGCCTTCATTCTAAAATTGTCTAAATTGTTGAAGAGCGCTTCGATTATGTTAGAATTTTGAAGGAGCCACTCAGGAAAATCTACTATTTGAGTATTGGACTCCATGCAGTAGTCGCGTACTAAATTATTATGTGAAACATTAATGAGGGAGATGGTAGAGGTACCGTTGGTGTAGTGATCATTGGCATGCGTGTGTTGAAGTCTGTGCGAAGATCGCTGAAAGTGACTATCAAAAGAAAGAGGGCACAAATCGCAAGGAAAGGAGATGTCATCGTCAGAATCAACTTCACCTCCGGAGATTGACGCCGCTTTGCGTTGACACACACGTTGTTTGATGTGTCGAAGGAGACTGTGCTTCCTTGTAAACATATGTCCGCAGTCGGCACATTCCCACTCGTTGCCTTGTCGCGATAGTCCTGAGCTGGAACTCACATCACCTGAAAGAGAAATCATTCCATCATCTCTGTTCAAGTCTCAGTGTATTGTTACAACCTACCTTGACTCGACAACTCTAAACTTTCCTCGAGAAGGGAGTGCGTTGGTGATGAAGTTGATGCCTGAAATTGAGGAAGATGCTATTAGCCACACGTTTGAGGGAGATGAGTGAAGAAATTTTCAACTTACCATTTCAACGAAATCAAGTTTAAGGTTGATACTTCAACAAGATAGAGACTTCACTCAAATTTGGAATTCACGACAGAGCAGTTCACTTGTACGCCTCAAATAATAACAGAATTCGCCAGAGAACACTTCACTTATACGTCTCAAAGACAGAGTGAAATGACACGAATGTCACTTTACATATATACTTTCATATTCATCATTCATTGGCTGTTCATTCTGATTGGTTGCTTGTTTATACTTAAGAATTAGAAAACATTTCAAAGTTATTATTCACAGTCAACATGACAAGCCCTCCGACAACGCCGAACACAAAATTGGAGTTCTCTTCTCCATGCTCATCATCAAAGGCGCTCGTTGCACCAAACGCTCCAACGAAGGGGAAGGTGGAGAAAATATACCGACTGGACAATATCAGAAAGTTGTCATTACCAGCGGACGACGAAGAGAGTGTATGTGAGAAGGAGTGTCCCGACTTAACAGGCGTGAGGTGGAAGTATCTGCAGTACGATACTGATGATGTGATGGAGATCACCAGCACCAAATTCCTCCACCAATTATGGGAATGGTACACCCCTAACTCCCAGCCACGAACTATGGCGGAGTGGGAGTACATCGACAAAGTGAGGCTCGCGGTAGAAGAACGATTGAAGCAAGTGAACTGTTTTTGTGATCTATGTGAAGTCAGACTCTGGGACGATATTGACGATGAAGACCTTTTGAAATACATGCCATAATAAATTTTTATTTCGTATTATCTTTGCCTTCATACTGACTTACTTGAATGGGGCTTAAGAGGATGATTTAACCATGTATACTTTTTCATTTGGAAATAGTAGCACGCTTAGTTTAACTTGTAAATCTTATAACATTTCATATGGGTGATGATGGTAGATGAAATAGTGTTAAATAAAATTAAGATAGCTTACACTTCTGATACAGGGATAGCAATCGACTGCGATCCATGTGTAAAGAGCTTGTTAGACTACGGATGGGCTTAAGTGGATGATTTAACCATGTATACTTTTTCATTTGGAAATAGTAGCACGCTTAGTCTAACTTGTAAATCTTATAACATTTCATATGGGCGATGATGGTAGATGAAATAGTGTTAAATAAAATTAAGATGGCTTACACTTCTGATACAGGGATAGCAATCGACTGCGATCCATGTGTAAAGAGCTTGTTAGACTACGGAAGAGAGAAGTGTGTTATGTTGCGTGTGGCGCGTGAGTGTCCTCCCATTTCATTCCATTCATCAATTCGTCTCATTGATAGAGAAGGGTAGAACTCATGGTTCTCATAACGTATGCAATGGAAAGTTTTAGGCAACCTTCGACAGTTGGCTAAATGTCGCCCTGGCTCGAATGCATACTACGTTGAGACAGAGGCAATCACTTGCAAACATGACGCAGAGAGGTTTAACAAGATTGACCATTGCCGAATGTCCCTTGCGGTATACATAGCTACGGGTTTCACCGCCGCCCTTTACAGGAACGCCCGTCGAAAGGAAGTATTACACCGAACTTTATTTGCAACGTTCAAGTTGACTGATAGCAGATTCAACTTAATGATAGTATTCGCCAGTCCGAAGACTGCCCAGGGCAAACCGCGTGGAGGTTCTATCATGTCTTGCCCCTAGGTGGCCCTTAACAGAGCCGATGGTTCGTTCTCGGGAGTAACGTGATGGGGTGGTGAAGGCGGGTAAAAGATCTGCAATGAAAATGATATGTATTAGAATAGGATATACTATCTTATTTGCTTTTCACTTACCAAGTTAGCCATCCTTGGGTAGTCTCGCGCGCTTCCTAACAGAAAATTTATGCAAATGTCCGCGCATTCTCAGTGTGGCATGCAGACATTTCTTGGTCGGATGGCCATTGTAGCAAATGATGGACTCGTCGAGACTACGGTTGACGAGGACTTCACCGTCCAAATGATTATCCCGAATAGGGATGTGAAACTCAAACAACCTATCCTCATTCACACGATTCCACTCATCCCTCATGCGCTCCAACTTCTCAAACGCCTGTCTCTCATCACCACGCCGAGCCACATTCCTCTCCAACTCAACATTCCTCGCTCTCAACACACTCATCTCCTTCATCATCTCCTCAAATTTCGCTTCTGCATCTCTCATTCTTCTCTCCGCAGCACTCGCCCTCTTCTCACAGTCATCATTCTTCTCTTCCAACTCTCACGTCTTATTCTTCAAATCAGTCACACTACGCCTCATTCGAATATTCTCATCCGCTATCTCCTTCGACTTCAGTTCCTTCTTTTTCAACGCATCTAACTCATTCACGACTTCATCCTTCACCTTCTTCAAACTCTCATACTTATTTACCAACAAATCATGCGCCATCTGCTGCGACACATGCTTCTTCTCTTCATCCTTCAACCACCTCGCCGACTGCACACGAATCCCACCACTCTTCACTTTTGGGGAAGATGAGCTCTGCGGGGGGTCCTCAACAACTATGTTGGAGACCTCCGAGGAAGAAGAGCTCAACTTCCTCACACGCTTCCTCACACGCTCCCTATCTAAATCCACATCATCCTCATCATCACTCTCAAGCACTCTCTTTCGCTCAATCTCAGCCTCCAACGAAGCAACTGCTTTCGCCAACTCATCATTCTCAACAACATTCTCCACCTTGCCGTCTCGCTCTATCGCCAACATTCGCTCCCTCTCTTCAACAATCAACTGCGTGAATCTCAGGTCATTCAGAAAACCTCCACTGCAATCTGCATGCACTCTGTAAAATCGCGCCTCATCCTCATCACCCTTCAACACTCTACACTTTACACACGCAACCCTATTCAGGATAATCATGTGGTCAGTGCCCGCCTTCTTCACATGCGCCTTGGCGTCCGCACTGCGATTTACTCGACCGCACACACACATTTTGATGTGGAATTTTCGGTTCTTGTCATTTGCCATTACTGAGATTTTATCGTTAACTGTAAGATAATGAAATTTGTATAAGTTTGGAATCATGTACTACAGTCATATTCCTAAAGCATTACACTTAGTGAGGAATGATAGATTTGAGTGTAGTGAGTGGCACTCGATCCCGTCGACAGCCCGAAGGCCTTGTACTGATCACTAGGGAAGTGAGAGATCTTCCTCGATACACGCTATTTACAGCTGAAGACATCATTGTCACTGCCCCGAAGTGGTAACAGCAACGCCGAGTCAAAGGTAGTGATCAGTAGCTTGGATCTAACCCCTGAAAGCTGCCTTAGACTTAGTTAAATTTCAAATCTGATAGCAGATTTGAACTCAGCATACTCGAAAACCTTAGTCTACATGTTAAAACTTTGAAAAAACTGAAAATTAAGAATTTTTAAAAAATTCCGCATTTTACTACTCATACTACTTTTAAAAAATTTATCAGTAGTAAAGACACTATCAAACTCTATCACACAAGCTTTGAAGTAAGAAGATAGCTTGCCTACTTCAAAAGATAGAGTCCTTTGAAACACCCGATATCGGGAGCTCAGAGCGACGACCGTCGCTTACCTCGTCTTTCGATGAAGTGATGAGACTTGCGTTGTCGGGGGTTTATATATGCTCGGAAGAAAACTTAAAATGGCTCTATCTTCGAAAGGATTCATCGTAGCGACATGCGGTTTGTTGCAAACGATTTGTCTCATCATTTTCTATCATATGACACCTGAACCATTCTCATATGACCACGGAAAGTCGGTGCGTCAGCACATGTCCATGTAACATGCCACAAGTGAAAAAATTCCTAAGTGTGGGAGCTCCAGTGTGGTGAAAATTTTGAAAAATTTAAAACTTCCGAATTTCGACCTGGGACCTTTACCAAAACATTTTTCATCAAATTTCACTGACCCCCCCCTCCCCCCCTCGTTCGGAGAAATTTGATGAAAAAAACTTTGGTCACGGTCCCAGGTCGAAATGCCACACTTTGGAAAATTTTCAAAATTTTGTCCATACAAAGTCACTCTGACACTTAGGATTTTTTCAGGTGAGCTCCGACCTAAAATCTTGTAACAGCTTTAACTTTTGAACGGCTGGTCTGATTGACTCGCAACAAAAAATGTCATCGAGCAGTTTTTTCTCCTCTTTCAAACGAGTAGCTGTAAGACAAAATCCGTCCACTAGAACCAAAGTTAGAAGATCGCTGTCGGGGGGGGGTGTCGGTGAAATTTGATGAAACAAACTTTGGTCAGGGTTCCAGGTCGAAATTCCACACTTTGGAAAATTTTTAAAATTTCGTTCATACAAAGTCACTCTGACATTTAGGATTTTTTCAGGTGAGCTCCGACCTAAAATCTTGTAACAGCTCTAACTTTTGAACGGCTGGTCCGATTGACTCGCAACGAAAAATGTCATCGAGCAGTTTTTTCTCCTCTTTCAAACGAGTAGCTGTAAGACAAAATCCGCCAACTACAACCAAAGTTAGAAGATCGCTGTCGGGGGGGGGGGTCAGTGAAATTTTATGAAACAAACTTTGGTAAAGGTCCCAGGTCGAAATTCCACACTTTGGAAAATTTTCAAAATTTTACCCATACAAAGCCACTCTGACACTTAGGATTTTTTCAGGTGAGCTACGACATTCCACCCTCCCAACCTGGCCGGCACACCACGCCAACCTGGAGAGCGCAGCACACACCACCTCGCGCTACGACGGCCGGCCAGAGGGGGGACGACGTCAGACACGAAGCAACACGACGGCACACCACGACCGACTCGACTGACAGGAGGGGGGGACGTCAGACTCGAAGCAACACGGCGGCTCACCACGACCGACTCGACTGACAGGAGGGGGGGGGACGTCAGCGACGGCGTCCATCTTGCGCTATCCAGAAGTGGAGTTTTACTTACTACTATCAATCAATCTAGGGTGAGTCTGTAGATGTTGGAACACAGCTGAGTCATGTGATGTAAAGTGTTCATAAATTCTCGATCTCATGGTTATATATGTTTGTTTGACCTATGTAAGTCGCTGAAGTTCGCACCAACTTTTTTCAAACATTTTCCTCAAAGACGAAAAACCAGCTCACTAATGTAAAAAAAATGCGAAAAATTTGCCTCTGACACCAAAAACGCCGTTTGACAACCATAACATGACAAAAAAGTATATTTTATGTCAAAAAGTGCAAAACAGTTGGTGCTAACGTTATTGCTAGTCTCCTGATGGCACAAAATAATTTGCTCAACGCCGATTCCACTCAAATCGACCTCCACTCATTTCCATTAAATTTGCTCAAAGCAATCCAGCATTCAGCTCCGCATATCTGGCTGTCCAGAGACCGGAAAAATTAGAAGAAAATGTAAAAAAGCTGATCACTCGCCTCCTGATGTAGTAGTTTTGTTATTGTTGGCATGTTATTCTGTATATGCATGATTTCTTGTTACAGCAGTTCGGGAATGATGCTGATGCACATGCCCTATAATTTCGAGGACAAGCAAGACAATCTTTGGCTGGTCTCGATGGCAAACCTAGTGAAAGCTTTGTCTGAAAGACAAATCTTATTTTTCTTTGATTATTTGTTGATTTTCTTCGGCCGAGGATTTTTCTTCTTTGCTTTTCGTTGATGAAAGGAATTTTGATGCATGTCACAGGTTGGTCTCTAACGTACTTTTTATTCTCTCTACACATTCGATCAGCATGTTGAATAAAATGCCTTGAGTAGCCACCATTTTGAAGTCTATTTACAATCATACGTTCACTTTTCTCAATATTGCCGACTGAGGAATTGCTCGTTGTAGCGATGCACCACTCACAAGATTTCGTTTTCTGGATATTGGTAAGGATGAATGGTAGAGTAAGCATGCACCACTGTGACATGGCTTGATGTAAAACTAGAAATTCCATTTTCCTTGGTTCTTCCATTTTATCCTTCTTGTCATAGTTTTGTGCTCTCCATTGTCTCCGAAGAAATAGTTTTATGTCTCCGTGCATGTATTGCAAATATCCTTTCGCTTTATTTGACCTGCAAAGCAGATTATTGCCCGCGCGGGAAATAATGTTTACTCCAATGCACTGGAAGAAGCGTAATCTATGCCAATTATGAGTGCTCTTGTCCTGCTTTAGTATAGACTAGATCTGTGAATAGGTATTTTACCGATTGATCAGGCTAAATTTCTGTTCAAATACTTTTGATAATCATAGACATGACAATCACAATCTGTCCTTGGTTATACTGTAATAGCACATCACCACATAAAATTCTCTACGCAACTCGTGCATGAGATTGCCTCATCATAGCACTCGAACTCGTTAGATTTAAATAGCCATGGATTTAAATTCTAGGAGTCCATGAAATAGCCCTTACCCTACGGGCTCGGCCATTTAAAATATCTAACTCGTGGAATGTTATAAAGAAGCAATCATGCACTAGTTGCGTAAATGACAATTATTCCCCATACGATGTGGTGCTTGAAGTGCTATTATCAATTGCTTTTCTCTTGTACATAGACATTTTGCATAGACATTTGCACTGCCATATAATTTATCTTTCTTAATGTGTTTTAAAATGCTAGGTCAAACAAGGTTTCTTGATCCTGTAAGTATTTCCTACTTCTCACAGAAAGATTTATAGTGATAGATATGTGTATATTTTACAATAACGCATACTCAAGACCAGATATCTCTGGTCTTCCAATGATCTCAGTGCATTATATGAAAAAATATCACACGGAAATTTGCATGAATCTTTAGATGACCAAATATCACATATACATAGTTTGAAGAGCTGGTATTCAACGGAAAAAGTTTGTTAGTGTGTCGCTATATAAGCACATGAAAGAATTGTTTCAAAATTTTTCAGAATGGAAAATTGGATTGGAGGCTTGTTTTTTTCTTGGATCCATCGACGAATTCCACCTTAATTGAGCGCATGCTGTAATCTGCCACTGCCCATTGGTGTTGATACCCTGTGCGGAATTTGCTTGGTGGTACGTAATGCTCCATAAACTCAGACAGCGCAATATTTCACGATTTCTGTCTTGTGTATTGATTATACGGCGCAGAATTCTCTTCAATTATTGAGCAACCCCGAAGGTCATGTTTGATTCTTGATGCTGCTACAAGTTCACTCACTCTTCTTCAGAGAGGAAGTCATAAATAAATGCACAATTTTTAGTTTAGCACAAACTTTGAACGCCATCGGAATTAGACGGAGCATTGAGCCATTTTATCAAGTTTAAGTCATGCTATCTTGAACATGATAATAATCATGTCATTCTATTTTTCAAGAATGTCGAGATTTAAAATTTTCTTCCTGTCCATGCCTGTTATTGGGATCTGAATAGTAAGTTATAAAACAATTTGGCACCATTGATGTAAACAGAATTGATGGAAATTCACACCGTCTACATGCACTGAATGTAGTAGAACTTCGAATGGAAATGGATGGATTTGGATATTTCCATGGACTTCTGCATGGATTTCTATAGCACTTAGAAATCCATGGCTGTTGCTTAATACATTCCGTGCATACATTCTCGTATTATGTACATAACTAACGGAAACCATCAGATATCATACTCCGAAATACAGGTAAAACTATGTGCTATGATGGATATCATGCGATATTTTCAAGCATTATACTATAATGCATGCTATTGTGTAGCTTTCTATGTAAACAGGTTAATAATTTCCACAATCAAGTCGTTATATAGCACCATAATTACCTAGATATTACAGTACCTAGATATACCTACTTTGCAACGATATAGGTGACGGTGACTAGGCATAATAGAATTAGAAAAAGCATCTCCGGATTTCGCCTTCTGGTTTGAAGAGTTTTCTAATGGATTTGCAATCGCTCACTTTGTTTTTGCTTCGACAATGTCTGTTAGTGCGCTCATTGAGAGAATCCATTTTGTTGAACGATCCCAGCTTTGATAGTGGTCATTCTGCCAGGTGCAGCTATAGTTCTACCGTGGATGAAGCTTGCAAAAGAACGTTTTGACAGCGCAATGTGACGGCCCAACATATATTTTGTAAGTAGTCAGTAAAGGTCCAATACAAACACAGCGCGCCTCGAAATGGGGTGGGTCCAATACAAACACAGCGCGCCTCGAAATGGGGTGGGTCCAATACAAACACAGCGCGCCTCGAAATGGGGTGGGTCCAATACAAACACGCGCGCCCCGAAATGGGGTGGGTCCAATACAAACACGCGCGCCTCGAAATGGGGTGGATCCCATACAAACACAGCGCGCCTCGAAATGGCTAGCTCCCATACAAACACAGCGCGCCACCTTGGCCGGCCGCCCAGGTTGGAATGAGAGGTTGTCTTGGCCGACCGTCCAGGTTGGCGTGGTCGACCGACCAGGTTGACGTGGCCGACCGTCCAGGTTGACTTTGCTGACCGACTAGGTTGACTTGGCCGACCGACCAGGTTGACGTGGTGGAGTGAGATTGTGTTTTGAGGGTGAAGGAGGCGCGGGAGAGTGAAACGGACTTCAGATTTGGAATCAGTGTGAAATTCTGCGTCGACATGGTGAGTTTCAAGTCAATCGGACAGAAAAAATTTTTCTTCAAATTTTTTTTTTCGAAAAAACGACAGAGGTAAAATTTTGGACGTTTTGGGTTGTAGCCTCAAAACGAAGCATCGGAGAGCAAAACGGATTTCAGATTCGGAATCAGCGTCAAATTCTGCATCCGTATGGTGAATTTGAAAGCAATCGGAGAGAAAAAAGTTTCGCTGACGTCCCCCCCCCCGGCACCGATCTTCCAATTTTCCTTCTAGTGATCGTAGAAAGTTGTGCAATAGCTCGTTTGAAAGCTAAGAATGAGACAAATTCACTGAACGAAACGGCTTGTTCATATCTGTCTTCGTTTAGATGTGAGACGCCATTTAAGATTTTGGGAGATTGGCGAAAAAACGACAGAGTTAGAATTTTGGACGTTTTGGGTTGTAGCCTCAAAACGAAGCATCGGAGAGCAAAACGGAGGCCAGATTCGGATTCAGCGTCAAATTCTGCATCTGTATGGTGAATTTGAAAGCAATCGGAGAGAAAAAATTTTCGCTGACGTCCGCCCGCCCCGCGGCACCGATCTTCCAATTTTCCTTCTAGTGATCGTAGAAAGTCGTGCAATAGCTCGTTTGAAAGCTGAGAGTGAGACAAATTCACTGAACGAAACGGCTTGTTCATATCTGTCTTCGTTTAGATGTGAGACGCCATTTAAGATTTTGGGAGATTGGCGAAAAAACGACAGAGTTAGAATTTTGGACGTTTTGGGCTGTAGCCTCAAAACGAAGCATCGGATGGGAAAACGGATTTCAGATTTGGAATCAGCGTACAATTCTGCGTCAACATGGTGAGTTTCAAGTCAATCGGAGAGAAAAAATTTTTCTTCATTTTTCCGAAAAACGAGTTAGAATTTTTGCGATGGCTGTGGGCTGTAGAGCCAAAACGAAGCGTCGGATGGGAAAACGGAGGACAGATTTGGATTCAGCGTCAAATTCTACTGTGGAAATGGTGCATTTCCAGCTCAATCGGACCTCTAGAATCGGCGATAGAAGCGTTTTAAGTTTTTGGATGATGGATATTACGTCATCAGCTGATCGCCACAAACTATATAGGCTGGGAACCGACAGAGACTTGTCATTAAGACGAGAGATTGTCAACGGTAAGTCGTCTCTCTGAGCTCCGATGATAGCTTCGGACATTCCAAATTCCGGGTTTATGTAAGAAACCGACCTAGAAAATTTCATTGCTGAAGTCAGCTAAGGCGTCAGACTTAGAGGTTCGTCAGGAGATGGCCTTCGTCTCCAGGCCATAAAAGACTTCAAAACTTTAAAGGCTTGTAACTTTGCTTCTACAAGTCCGTTTGACTTGATTCAAAAAAGGTTCGGTCGCTATTGACCTGCCCTAAGTGATAGACTACTTATAAAATTTCATAAGTAGTGCTAAAAAGATGAAAAATTTAAATTCACTAGTTTTGGAGGTTTTCTGGGGTTTTCGACCCTGCTGAATTCAACTAAGACATTTATAAAGTTGTGGGAGGCGAGCTTCGGCTTGGAATTTGCAACCTTTGTAAACAATTCACCAAACCTTCTGATTGGGCGAGCAATCTCGACCATTCTCAGGGTAGGAAAATCATATAAAACCCAGTGAGGTGACTTTCAACTACACATTTGCCTTTAGCAAGTGTCATGATGTTGCATGGTACGGAGAGTTTCGCTGTAATATTCCAGTGACAGGGTGTTCCTTCCGGACAGCGGATAAGATCGTAGTGATGGGTGCAGCAAGGGAGGGAGACTTCGGTAATCTCGACTCTACAACGGTCGTTGCGGTCTCTTTTCTCAACGTAGCACCTTGAACGCCAATCGGTCGAGTCTTAGCTATCTTGTCACGGGTGGCTTATAAATTCTCCATTGCGAAAACGTCAGCTTGACTTGCTAACAAGTCTCTTACTATCAGATCAAGAAGCACTCAACGTGAGCATGGTAAGGAGAAGTTCGGTGTAATACTTCCTTTCGACGGGCGTTCCTGTAAAGGGCGGCGGTGAAACCCGTAGCTATGTATACCGCAAGGGACATTCGGCAATGGTCAATCTTGTTAAACCTCTCTGCGTCATGTTTGCAAGTGATTGCCTCTGTCTCAACGTAGTATGCATTCGCGCCAGGGTGACATTTAGCCAGCTGTCGAAGGTTCCTCCATCACCTTAGGCGGCTTGATATCAGGCTACAGCATGAGTGATGCGGAGATCTTTGATAGTGTACTTCCTGTTGGTGGGTTTGCATGGCGAGCGCTGCCGCAGATGGAAGGAGGGGTGTGTCATAGTTAAGATCGAAACCACTTAGCCGGTGTTGGGCAACTTTCCCAACGTCATCTTTTCTCGCTTGGTCATGAGTGCTTTAGATGTCTGCAGCAGGTTTTTCAAAATCTCCACTCATCGTTTGATGATTTACAAAGTAGGGCACATGTCAAGTAAAGTTCTCATAATGACGTCTTAATCAATTCCTCCTTACTGCATGCTTGTCGTTTCTACACTCCGACTCTAACCTTTTAGAGCATACACATGTAGCACATACTATCCGTATCGAGAAAGTCTCATGAGTTCTTTTAAGAACCACTACCTCCTCGTGTCACCTGTGTATATTCCAAGTCGAGAGTTGAGAAACACAGAGGGCATTGACGAAGAAATGATGAATGGAATGATATGGGATTTGGACATTCACACGCCAAACGTATACAGCAAACACACTTCTCTCTTCTTTAGTGAGCAAGCTCTGAACACATAAGATACCGTAGTAAAATCATCAACGAATAAATCATATCGCAATAGGAATGTACATTGACAGATTCAAATAGATGCTCATGCGTTCATAAAAGAGAGTTTGTAACATCAGCATTAATTGGAAGTGCGTAGGCTCATTGGAAACTCTTGCTCGTCTTGTGATTGGACGAGAGGTCTCATCCATTCACCGCTTAGGAAAATCTTATAAAAGGTAGTGCACCAGCTCTGCTCTTCACATTTATCTTTCACAAGGTGAGTGTTGGTGAGCTCCTGCTATCAGGTTGTTTTGACTTGCTATCAAGTTGAATAGTCTCTTGCTATCAAGAGATTCACTTCTGATCATAAAGCATATCATCGCTGTAATACCTCCTTTGCTCGAGCGTTCCTTCGGGACGGCGGGTACTGCCGTAGAGGGATTGTGTTGCACGGGTTGTTCGTCGTTTGTTAGACCGAAACCTCTGAGCCGTTGCTCATGTTGGGCGTTCGACTTCATACTCAACGTGACGCTTTCTGTCGCCAGGTCAGAGTACTTCAGCCATTCGACAAAGGTTAGTCTTTATGATATGGAGTAGAGTGAAATGTAATTCATTAGATGTCACTTGAATGATTGTTCCCACGATAAACGTTGACGAGACAAATGAAACGATTCTCATCTTTCCTTTTCAGTGAGCTCCTGCTATCAGGTTTTTTTGACTTGCTATCAAGTTGAATAGTCTCTTGCTATCAAGAGATTCACTTCTGCTCATAAAACATATCATCGCTGTAATACCTCCTTTGCTCGAGCGTTCTTTCGGGACGGCGGGTACTGCCGTAGAGGGATTGCGTTGCACGGGTTGTTCGTCGTTTGTTAGACCGAAACCTCTGAGCCGTTGCTCATGTTGGGCGTTCGACTTCATACTCAACGTGACGCTTTCTGTCGCCAGGTCAGAGTACTTCAGCCATTCGACAAAGGTTAGTCTTTATGATATGGAGTAGAGTGAAATGTAATTCATTAGATGTCACTTGAATGATTGTTCCCATGATAAACGTTGACGAGACAGATGAAACACTTATGAAGTACGTACATGTTTAGATGAAGTATGTGAATTTTATTTTCTGTTGTTTCTCGAACAACGTATTCATATGAAGGACTAAAACTCTAACGTTGAGCATCTCGTCGGTATGCAACGCAATGCGTCATGTTTGCAAGTGATTGCCTCTGTCTCAACGTAGTATGCATTCGCGCCAGGGTGACATTTAGCCAACTGTCGAAGGTTGCCTTATAAACTTTCCATTGCATACGTTATGAGAACCATGAGTTCTACCTGTCTCTATCAATGAGACAAATTGATGAATGGAATGAAATGGGAGGACACTCACGCGCCACACGCAACATAACACACTTCTCTCTTCCGTAGTCTAACAAGCTCTTTACACATGGATCGCAGTCGATTGCTATCCCTGTATCAGAAGTGTAAGCTATCTTAATTTTATTTAGCACTATTTCATCTACCATCATCACCAATATGAAGTGTTATAAGATTTACAAGTTAGACTAAGCGTTCTACTATTTGTAAATGAAAGATATAGTTTCAACAGTTAACATATTAAAAATAAAGTTTCAACAGTGTGTACGTTAGAAATAAAGCTTTATCTGTTTGTATGTTAGAAACAAAATAAAGTTTCAACAGTTTACAAGATAAAAACCAAAGTTTCACCAGTTTACAAGTTAAAAATAAAGTTTCAATAGTGTGCACGTTAGAAATAAAGTTTTAGCTGTTTGCAAGTTAAAAATAAAGTTTCAACAGTGTGTACGTTAGAAAAAAAGCTTTAGCTGTTTGCAAGATAAAAAATAAAGTTTCACCAGTTTACAAGTTAAAAATAAAGTTTCACCAGTGTACAAGTTAGAAACAAAGTTTCAATAGTGTGTATGTTAGAAATAAAGCTTTATCTGTTTGTATGTTAGAAAGAAAATATAGTTTCAAGAGTTTCAAGTTAGAAATAAAGTTTCAATAGTGTATGCGTTAGAAATAAAGTTTTAGCTGTTTGTATATCAAAATAAAGTTTCAAGAGTTTACAAGTTAGAAATAAAGTTTCAATAGTGTGTATGTTAGAAATAAAATTATAACTGTTTGTAAAAATAAGATCGCAAGATTTACTAATCTAGAAGTTAGACTAAGTGTAAATTAAAAATATAATTATAACTGTTCACGAGTTAAAGCGTTGATGCGATGATGAACAATTAATAAGCTGAAAAGTTTTAGATTCACTTTAACATTACCATATGTTTACAGATAGAAATGTATCACAGCAAAGCTACTTCATGAGTTAGTTTGCCAGGAGTGTATCATCTCAAACTTTTACTCCGTCGTTGAAATTTCATGACGACTTTTTTGCTAAACGAAAGTTAACACCAAAGGAGCGTAGGGGTGGGTGGTATAAAATACGCCTACAGCACTGAGAGAGTTGGAGTGCATGAGCTATGTACATTCTTTTGACGACGAGAGGAGCGATTCAGCCGATGGCGCAGGTAGTTTCCCACAGCATGGAGGACATTGTTTAGGTGACTCTAAGGACGTATGTCGAGCTGCCCTTAGTGATAGGCTTCCAACTCATGATGAATGATGATATGCTTACGACCTACATTCAACCATTGGTGCATGCCCACACCCTTCCCCACAACGAGCTTGTCTGCTTCATTGTATTCATGAGTGTGGCTCAAAGTAGGAAATTGATTGATGAGACTTTGCTGAAATATCCAAGGCGCGTATTCAAGCATTGTCGCCTACTGTTGGAGTATTATTATCAATGGCGCGACGACACACAACATTTGCCCACCCATGTTTTACCACACCTATCAACGGAAGAATACAATAGAGCTTTAGTCGAGACGGTGAAAGGAGACGATGAGCGCTAGCGGGCGAATGAAGCATCGGCGAGAGTGGGAATCAACTTGATGCTATTCTCCAATGAGGATTGTTGTCTAATGAGAATCAAGCATTGCTTTATAAATAGAGAGCCTTCCACAGTGAGAATCATTCCATCGTTGAATCGTACAAGTGACGGACGCACATTCTCTCTCTCTCTCTACATCCCTGTTATATTATCCAACTAAAATGGTAAGTCGCTACTTTCCTCCCTCTTCTCCCTTGAACGCAAACTTAATACAATCTTTTTTATTTTCAGGCATCTTCTACATCTACTACACTGACAGGACAAAATGGTGGCCAGACGTTACAGGGTTCGCTACAATCAGATCATCTACAGCTGAGACCAGTGGAAGAAACAACCAAGGTACATAATCCTACACCGCTACAGCGTAAATTTAAACAAGTCTTGCGTCATGAGGATCACAGCGTAGTACTGCAAACGGGAATGCTCCCTTCCACTGATGTGAAGATATTGAGCAATCAGTATGGGGACTACATACTGATCCCCGTGAGTCCGTACATTCGCCACCAACTTGACATTATTGAAGAGTACGTGACATTAAATATGGACATTCCTACTCCTCTTGCTCAAGAGTGGAAGGCGAGAGATGAAAAGGATACTCCCTATAGAAAGATTTGGGATGGCAATCAAATTTGCCTACCATTATCACATTGGTGTAGTTATTATAAAAAGGATGGAGATCAATCAATACCCATCAGATGTGATGAGCTCGGAGAAGGTACTTGGGATATCCTTTTCAAAGTGAATGGGCTATATTATGGTCGACACAAGGATAACAAAATAGCCTCTCTCTCCATGCATATGGAATCCATCCTATATATTCCATAGCCACCCAGCGTAGATGACATTATTGACGAAATCCTTAACAGCAGTGGTACGAAGCGCAAGTCGGAGAAGAATGCTACCTCAAAACGCAAATCAAAGAAGGAGAATTACTAGTCCTTTCCTAACTCTACCCTATGACAATTCGCTTATGTGCTTTGAGTGTCGTAGCCGTGGTCTTATTAGATACATTTTACTTCTTCGTTGCCATCATATCATTTGTGTACTTTGTCGTGAAAAGCATCGATGTAATTCTTCATTTTGTGATATGTTATAGAACGTTTCCTTAGATGTGTAAATTTCCGTTTTAGGCTTCTATCATCATTTTTATGGATTGTGAGGGTGAACCTGTACAGGAGGTCAGTGCTATTGCAATGAACAATTGGACATATCAGATTGTTAGTGTCTATCATCAACATGCCAACTGCGATAGCAATGTTGATCAATGGGCGAGAAAACACATTCATGGACTTAATCTGAAATATTTGCAAGACTATGGCTTTTCTTGTGAGACTGCTCTTCTTATTGACTTTAAACGATGGTTAGCTGCTTTCAATGTTATACGCATCTTTTGTAATAATCCTGGTAAGGAGAGGAAAGTATTTCCCAATCTAATCATTGATGATATTTTGTTCCCGCCTTGGGATAGTAGAGTGAACCAACATTATCATGAAGTCACGAAACGTTTTAAGGATTTGTGTGTTCCTATTTTGTCTGTTCGTTGTAGTAGCTACGTTCATAACCAATGCTTCTTTCCTCCTTACCTCAACACTGCCAAAGTCCTGTATGGTCATCATTGCTCGCTGTATGATAGTTACCAGCTGTATCTATTTTATCTGTTTCAAACCATTGATTTGTAATGCATGCTTGTTACAGTTATTCAATAAATGTTATTATGCGAAGAGTTGTTGTTTTCATGCAACGGATGGGTTAGATGAAGGGTGATCATATCTTTTTCAAATGACTGTGGAACATTGATTTCCATGATGAAGATTTAAACAGTTAGATTCGATGACGAACAAGATTTACTAGTTTGCAAGTTAGACTAAGCGTTCTACTATTTGTAAATGAAAGATATAGTTTCAACAGTTTACAGTTTAAAAATAAAGTTTAAATAGTGTGTACGTTAGAAATAAAGTTTTATCTGTTTATATGTTAGAACCAAAATGAAGTTTCAACAGTTTGTACGTTAGAAATAAAGTTTTATCTGTTTGTATGTTAGAAACAGAGTTTTATCGGTTTGTAAATTAAGATCATAAGATTTACTAGTTTGGAAGTTGGACTAAGCGCTCTACTATTTGTAAACGAAAGATATAGTTTCAACAGTTTACAGATTAAAATTAAAGTTTCAACAGTGTGTACGCTAGAAATAAAGTTTTAGTCGTTTGCGCGTTAGAAATGAAATAAAGTTTCAACCGTTTACAAGTTCAAAATAAAGTTTCAACAGTGTGTACGTTAGAAATAAAGTTTTATCGGTTTGTAAATGAAGATCATAAGATTTACTAGTTTGCAAGTTGGACTAAGCGTTCTACTATTTGTAAATGAAAGATATAGTTTCAACAGTTTACAGATTAAAAATAAAGTTTCAACAGTGTGTACGTTAGAAATAAAGTTATATCTGTTTGTAAAATAAGATTGCGGGATTTAATAGTTTGTTAGTCAGACTAAGCGTTCTACTATTTGTAAATGAAAGATATAGTTTCAACAGTTTACAGATTAAAAAATAAAGTTTCAATAGTGTGTATGTTAAAAATAAAGTTTATGCTGTTTGTGTGTTAGAAATAGAATAAAGTTTCAACAGTTTGTAGATTAAAAATAAAGTTTCAACAGTGTGTACGTTAGAAATAAAGTTTTAGCTGTTTGTATGTTAAAAAATAAAGTTTCAACAGTGTGTACGTTAGAAATAAAGTTTTATCTGTTTGTAAAATGAGATTGTAGGATTTACTAGCTTGCAAGTTAAACTAAGCGTTCTACTATTTGTAAACGAAAGATATAGTTTCAACAGTTTGCAGATTAAAAATAAAGTTTCAACAGTGTGTGCGTTAGAAATAAAGTTTTAGTCGTTTGCGCGTTAGAAATAAAATAAAGTTTCAACCGTTTACAAGTTCAAAATAAAGTTTCAACAGTGTGTACGTTAGAAATAAAGTTTTATCGGTTTGTAAATTAAGATCATAAGATTTACTAGTTTGCAAGTTAGACTAAGCGTTCTACTATTTGTAAATGAAAGATATAGTTTCAACAGTTTACAGTTTAAAAATAAAGTTTAAATAGTGTGTACGTTAGAAATAAAGTTTTATCTGTTTATATGTTAGAACCAAAATGAAGTTTCAACAGTTTGTACGTTAGAAATAAAGTTTTATCTGTTTGTATGTTAGAAATAAAGTTTTAGCTGCTTGTATGTTAGAAATAAAGGTATAACAGTTTATATGCTAGAAAGAAAGGTATAACTGTTTGTAAAATAAGATCATAAGATTTACTAGTTTGCAAGTTAGACTAAGGGTTCTACTATTTGCAAATTGAAAATAAAATTATAACTGTTTACAAGTTAAAGCGTTGATGCGATGATGAACAATTAATAAGCTGAGAAGCTTTAGATTCACTTTAACATTATCACATGTTTACAGATAGAAATGTATCGCAGCAAAGCTACTTCATGAGTTAGTTTGCCAGGAGTGTATCATCTCAAACTTTTATTCCGTTGTTGAAATTTCAGTTTTGTACATATTTGAAGTATCATCATTGCGGTTTGTTCTTAATGTGTTTACGATGAACGTACACATGAGTCTTATGACACTATGGTTGTATCTTATACGTTTCGACAAAGACTGAGCGAAGTAAATAAAAATCTAAGTTGAAAATCTCTTAGGTTGTATTATCAAATATCTTAGTATTATACAAAGTTGAGAATGTAAGTTGAACATTTTATCGGAATGTTGTTTTAAAATGAAAGTAAGAACTTCATCGTATGAGTATTCAAAGCATGTTTTGTAAATCAAATGTGTATAGTATTGACTTGATAGAATCAAATGAACTTGACAAACGCGTTTTGAATACTTTGAATACTCATACGATGAAGTTCTTACTTTCATTTTAAAACAACATTCCGATAAAATGTTCAACTTACATTCTCAACTTTGTATAATACTAAGATATTTGATAATACAACCTAAGAGATTTTCAACTTAGATTTTTATTTACTTCTCTCAGTCTTTGTCGAAACGTATAAGATACAACCATAGTGTCATAAGACTCATGTGTACGTTCATCGTAAACACATTAAGAACAAACCGCAATGATGATACTTCAAATATGTACAAAACTGAAATTTCAACAACGGAATAAAAGTTTGAGATGATACACTCCTGGCAAACTAACTCATGAAGTAGCTTTGCTGTGATACATTTCTATCTGTAAACATGTGATAATGTTAAAGTGAATCTAAAGCTTCTCAGCTTATTAATTGTTCATCATCGCATCAACGCTTTAACTTGTAAACAGTTATAATTTTATTTTCAATTTACAAATAGTAGAGCCCTTAGTCTAACTTGCAAACTAGTAAATCTTATGATCTTATTTTACAAACAGTTATACCTTTCTTTCTAGCATATAAACTGTTATACCTTTATTTCTAACATACAAGCAGCTAAAACTTTATTTCTAACATACAAACAGATAAAACTTTATTTCTAACGTACAAACTGTTGAAACTTCATTTTGGTTCTAACATATAAACAGATAAAACTTTATTTCTAACGTACACACTATTTAAACTTTATTTTTAAACTGTAAACTGTTGAAACTATATCTTTCATTTACAAATAGTAGAACGCTTAGTCTAACTTGCAAACTAGTAAATCTTATGATCTTAATTTACAAACCGATAAAACTTTATTTCTAACGTACACACTGTTGAAACTTTATTTTGAACTTGTAAACGGTTGAAACTTTATTTTATTTCTAACGCGCAAACGACTAAAACTTTATTTCTAACGTACACACTGTTGAAACTTTATTTTTAATCTGTAAACTGTTGAAACTATATCTTTCGTTTACAAATAGTAGAACGCTTAGTCTAACTTGCAAGCTAGTAAATCCTACAATCTCATTTTACAAACAGATAAAACTTTATTTCTAACGTACACACTGTTGAAACTTTATTTTTAATCTACAAACTGTTGAAACTTTATTCTATTTCTAACACACAAACAGCATAAACTTTATTTTTAACATACACACTATTGAAACTTTATTTTTTAATCTGTAAACTGTTGAAACTATATCTTTCATTTACAAATAGTAGAACGTTTAGTCTAACTTACAAACTATTAAATCCCGCCATCTTATTTTACAAACAGATATAACTTTATTTCTAACGTACACACTGTTGAAACTTTATTTTTAATCTGTAAACTGTTGAAACTATATCTTTCATTTACAAATAGTAGAACGCTTAGTCCAACTTCCAAACTAGTAAATCTTATGATCTTAATTTACAAACCGATAAAACTCTATTTCTAACATACAAACAGATAAAACTTTATTTCTAACGTACAAACTGTTGAAACTTCATTTTGGTTCTAACATATAAACAGATAAAACTTTATTTCTAACGTACACACTATTTAAACTTTATTTTTAAACTGTAAACTGTTGAAACTATATCTTTCATTTACAAATAGTAGAACGCTTAGTCTAACTTGCAAACTAGTAAATCTTGTTCGTCATCGAATCTAACTGTTTAAATCTTCATCATGGAAATCAATGTTCCACAGTCATTTGAAAAAGATATGATCACCCTTCATCTAACCCATCCGTTGCATGAAAACAACAACTCTTCGCATAATAACATTTATTGAATAACTGTAACAAGCATGCATTACAAATCAATGGTTTGAAACAGATAAAATAGATACAGCTGGTAACTGTCATATAGCGAGCAATGATAACCATACAGGACTTTGGCAGTGTTGAGGTAAGGAGGAAAGAAGCATTGGTTATGAACGTAGCTACTACAACGAACAGACAAAATAGGAACACACAAATCCTTAAAACGTTTCGTGACTTCATGATAGTGTTGATTCACTCTACTATCCCAAGGCGGGAACAAAATATCATCAATGATTAGATTGGGAAATACTTTCCTCTCCTTACCAGGATTATTACAAAAGATGCGTATAACATTGAAAGCAGCTAACCATCGTTTAAAGTCAATAAGAAGAGCAGTCTCACAAGAAAAGCCATAGTCTTGCAAATATTTCAGACTAAGTCCATGAATGTGTTTTCTCGCCCATTGATCAACATTGCGATCGCAGTTGGCATGTTGATGATAGACACTAACAATCTGATATGTCCAATTGTTCATTGCAATAGCACTGACCTCCTGTACAGGTTCACCCTCACAATCCATAAAAATGATGATAGAAGCCTAAAACGGATTTTTACACATCTAAGGAAACGTTCTATAACATATCACAAAATGAGGAATTACATCGATGCTTTTCACGACAAAGTACACAAATGATATGATGGCAACGAAGAAGTAAAATGTATCTAATAAGACCACGGCTACGACACTCAAAGCACATAAGCGAATTGTCATAGGGTAGAGTTAGGAAAGGACTAGTAATTCTCCTTCTTTGATTTGCGTTTTGAGGTAGCATTCTTCTCCGACTTGCGCTTCGTACCACTGCTGTTAAGGATTTCGTCAATAATGTCATCTACGCTGGGAGGCTATGGAATATATAGGATGGATTCCATATGCATGGAGAGAGAGGCTATTTTGTTATCCTTCTGTCGACCATAATATAGCCCATTCACTTTGAAAAGGATATCCCAAGTACCTTCTCCGAGCTCATCACATCTGATGGGTATTGATTGATCTCCATCCTTTTTATAATAACTACACCAATGTGATAATGGTAGGCAAATTTGATTGCCATCCCAAATCTTTCTATAGGGAGTATCCTTTTCATCTCTCGCCTTCCACTCTTGAGCAAGAGGAGTAGGAATGTCCATATTTAATGTCACGTACTCTTCAATAATGTCAAGTTGGTGGCGAATGTACGGACTCACGGGGATCAGTATGTAGTCCCCATACTGATTGCTCAATATCTTCACATCAGTGGAAGGGAGCATTCCCGTTTGCAGTACTACGCTGTGATCCTCATGACGCAAGACTTGTTTAAATTTACGCTGTAGCGGTGTAGGATTATGTACCTTGGTTGTTTCTTCCACTGGTCTCAGCTGTAGATGATCTGATTGTAGCGAACCCTGTAACGTCTGGCCACCATTTTGTCCTGTCAGTGTAGTAGATGTAGAAGATGCCTGAAAATAAAAAAGATTGTATTAAGTTTGCGTTCAAGGGAGAAGAGGGAGGAAAGTAGCGACTTACCATTTTAGTTGGATAATATAACAGGGATGTAGAGAGAGAGAGAGAATGTGCGACCGTCACTTGTACGATTCAACGATGGAATGATTCTCACTGTGGAAGGCTCTCTATTTATAAAGCAATGCTTGATTCTCATTAGACAACAATCCTCATTGGAGAATAGCATCAAGTTGATTCCCACTCTCGCCGATGCTTCATTCGCCCGCTAGCGCTCATCGTCTCCTTTCACCGTCTCGACTAAAGCTCTATTGTATTCTTCCGTTGATAGGTGTGGTAAAACATGGGTGGGCAAATGTTGTGTGTCGTCGCGCCATTGATAATAATACTCCAACAGTAGGCGACAATGCTTGAATACGCGCCTTGGATATTTCAGCAAAGTCTCATCAATCAATTTCCTACTTTGAGCCACACTCATGAATACAATGAAGCAGACAAGCTCGTTGTGGGGAAGGGTGTGGGCATGCACCAATGGTTGAATGTAGGTCGTAAGCATATCATCATTCATCATGAGTTGGAAGCCTATCACTAAGGGCAGCTCGACATACGTCCTTAGAGTCACCTAAACAATGTCCTCCATGCTGTGGGAAACTACCTGCGCCATCGGCTGAATCGCTCCTCTCGTCGTCAAAAGAATGTACATAGCTCATGCACTCCAACTCTCTCAGTGCTGTAGGCGTATTTTATACCACCCACCCCTACGCTCCTTTGGTGTTAACTTTCGTTTAGCAAAAAAGTCGTCATGAAATTTTAACGACGGAGTAAAAGTTTGAGATGATACACTCCTGGCAAACTAACTCATGAAGTAGCTTTGCTGTGATACATTTCTATCTGTAAACATATGGTTATGTTAAAGTGAATCTAAAACTTTTCAGCTTATTAATTGTTCATCATCGCATCAACGCTTTAACTCGTGAACAGTTATAATTTTATTTTTAATGTACACTTAGTCTAACTTGTAGATTAGTAAATCTTGCGATCTTATTTTTACAAACAGTTATACCTTTATTTCTAACATACACACTATTGAAACTTTATTTCTAACTTGTAAACTCTTGAAACTTTATTTTGATATACAAACAGCTAAAACTTTATTTCTAACGCATACACTATTGAAACTTTATTTCTAACTTGTAAACTCTTGAAACTATATTTTCTTTCTAACATACAAACAGATAAAGCTTTATTTCTAACATACACACTATTGAAACTTTGTTTCTAACTTGTACCCTGGTGAAACTTTATTTTTAACTTGTAAACTGGTGAAACTTTATTTTGTTTCTAACATACAAACAGATAAAGCTTTATTTCTAACGTACACACTGTTGAAACTTTATTTTTAATCTGTAAACTGTTGAAACTATATCTTTCATTTACAAATAGTAGAACGCTTAGTTTAACTTGTAAATCTTATAACACTTCATATGAGTGATGATGGTAGATGAAATAGTGCTAAATAAAATTAAGATAGCTTACACTTCTGATACAGGGATAGCAATCGACTGCGATCCATGTGTAAAGAGCTTGTTAGACTACGGAAGAGAGAAGTGTGTTATGTTGCGTGTGGCGCGTGAGTGTCCTCCCATTTCATTCCATTCATCAATTTGTCTCATTGATAGAGACAGGTAGAACTCATGGTTCTCATAACGTATGCAATGGAAAGTTTATAAGGCAACCTTCGACAGTTGGCTAAATGTCACCCTGGCGCGAATGCATACTACGTTGAGACAGAGGCAATCACTTGCAAACATGACGCATTGCGTTGCATACCGACGAGATGCTCAACGTTAGAGTTTTAGTCCTTCATATGAATACGTTGTTCGAGAAACAACAGAAAATAAAATTCACATACTTCATCTAAACATGTACGTACTTCATAAGTGTTTCATCTGTCTCATCAACGTTTATCATGGGAACAATCATTCAAGTGACATCTAATGAATTACATTTCACTCTACTCCATATCATAAAGACTAACCTTTGTCGAATGGCTGAAGTACTCTGACCTGGCGACAGAAAGCGTCACGTTGAGTATGAAGTCGAACGCCCAACATGAGCAACGGCTCAGAGGTTTCGGTCTAACAAACGACGAACAACCCGTGCAACGCAATCCCTCTACGGCAGTACCCGCCGTCCCGAAGGAACGCTCGAGCAAAGGAGGTATTACAGCGATGATATGCTTTATGATCAGAAGTGAATCTCTTGATAGCAAGAGACTATTCAACTTGATAGCAAGTCAAAACAACCTGATAGCAGGAGCTAACCAACACTCACCTTGTGAAAGATAAATGTGAAGAGCAGAGCTGGTGCACTACCTTTTATAAGATTTTCCTAAGCGGTGAATGGATTAGACCTCTCGTCTAATCACAAGACGAGCAAGAGTTTCCAATGAGCCCACACACTTCCAATTAATGCTGATGTTACAAACTCTCTTTTATGAACGCATGAGCATCTATTTGAATCTGTCAATGTACATTCCTATTGCGATATGATTTATTCGTTGATGATTTTACTACGGTATCTTATGTGTTCAGAGCTTGCTCACTAAGGAAGAGAGAAGTGTGTTTGCTGTATACGTTTGGTGTGTGAATGTCCAAACCCCATATCATTCCATTCATCATTTCTTCGTCAATGCCCTCTGTGTTTCTCAACTCTCGACTTGGAATATACACAGGTGACACGAGGAGGTAGTGGTTCTTAAAAGAACTCATGAGACTTTCTCGATACGGATAGTATGTGCTACATGTGTATGCTCTAAAAGGTTAGAGTCGGAGTGTAGAAACGACAAGCATGCAGTAAGGAGGAATTGATTAAGATGTCATTATGAGAACTTTACTTGACATGTGCCCTACTTTGTAAATCATCAAACGATGAGTGGAGATTTTGAAAAACCTGCTGCAGACATCTAAAGCACTCATGACTAAGCGAGAAAAGATGACGTTGGGAAAGTTGCCCAACACCGGCTAAGTGGTTTCGGTCTTAACTATGACACACCCCTCCTTCCATCTGCGGCAGCGCTCGCCATGCAAACCCACCAACAGGAAGTACACTATCAAAGATCTCCGCATCCCTCATGCTGTAGCCTGATATCAAGCCGCCTAAGGTGATGGAGGAACCTTCGACAGCTGGCTAAATGTCACCCTGGCGCGAATGCATACTACGTTGAGACAGAGGCAATCACTTGCAAACATGACGCAGAGAGGTTTAACAAGATTGACCATTGCCGAATGTCCCTTGCGGTATACATAGCTACGGGTTTCACCGCCGCCCTTTACAGGAACGCCCGTCGAAAGGAAGTATTACACCGAACTTCTCCTTACCATGCTCACGTTGAGTGCTTCTTGATCTGATAGTAAGAGACTTGTTAGCAAGTCAAGCTGACGTTTTCGCAATGGAGAATTTATAAGCCACCCGTGACAAGATAGCTAAGACTCGACCGATTGGCGTTCAAGGTGCTACGTTGAGAAAAGAGACCGCAACGACCGTTGTAGAGTCGAGATTACCGAAGTCTCCCTCCCTTGCTGCACCCATCACTACGATCTTATCCGCTGTCCGGAAGGAACACCCTGTCACTGGAATATTACAGCGAAACTCTCCGTACCATGCAACATCATGACACTTGCTAAAGGCAAATGTGTAGTTGAAAGTCACCTCACTGGGTTTTATATGATTTTCCTACCCTGAGAATGGTCGAGATTGCTCGCCCAATCAGAAGGTTTGGTGAATTGTTTACAAAGGTTGCAAATTCCAAGCCGAAGCTCGCCTCCCACAATTTTATAAATGTCTTAGTTGAATTCAGCAGGGTCGAAAACCCCAGAAAACCTCCAAAACTAGTGAATTTAAATTTTTCATCTTTTTAGCACTACTTATGAAATTTATAAGTAGTCTATCACTTAGGGCAGGTCAATAGCGACCGAACCTTTTTTGAATCAAGTCAAACGGACTTGTAGAAGCAAAGTTACAAGCCTTTAAAGTTTTGGAGTCTTTTATGGCCTGGAGACGAAGGCCATCTCCTGACGAACCTCTAAGTCTGACGCCTTAGCTGACTTCAGCAATGAAATTTTCTAAGTCGGTTTCTTACATAAACCCGGAATTTGGAATGTCCGAAGCTATCATCGGAGCTCAGAGAGACGACTTACCGTTGACAATCTCTCGTCTTAATGACAAGTCTCTGTCGGTTCCCAGCCTATATAGTTTGTGGCGATCAGCTGATGACGTAATATTCATCATCCAAAAACTTAAAACGCTTCTATCGCCGATTCTAGAGGTCCGATTGAGCTGGAAATACACCATTTCCACAGTAGAATTTGACGCTGAATCCAAATCTGTCCTCCGTTTTCCCATCCGATGCTTCGTTTTGGCTCTACAGCCCACAGCCATCGCAAAAATTCTAACTCGTTTTTCGGAAAAATGAAGAAAAAAGTTTTTCTCTCCGATTGACTTGAAACTCACCATGTTGACGCAGAATTGTACGCTGATTCCAAATCTGAAATCCGTTTTACTCTCCGATGCTTCGTTTTGAGGCTACAGCCCAAAACGTCCAAAATTCTAACTCTGTCGTTTTTTCGCCAATCTCCCAAAATCTTAAATGGCGTCTCACATCTAAACGAAGACAGATATGAACAAGCCGTTTCGTTCAGTGAGTTTGTCTTACTCTTAGCTTTCAAACGAGCTATTGCACAACTTTCTACGATCACTAGAAGGAAAATTGGAAGATCGGTGCCGGGGGGGGGGGGGACGTCAGCGAAACTTTTTTCTCTCCGATTGCTTTCAAATTCACCATACGGATACAGAATTTGACGCTGATTCCGAATCTGAAATCCGTTTTGCTCTCCGATGCTTCGTTTTGAGGCTACAACCCAAAACGTCCAAAATTTTACCTGTCGTTTTTTCGAAAAAAAAAAATTTGAAGAAAAATTTTTTCTGTCCGATTGACTTGAAACTCACCATGTCGACGCAGAATTTCACGCTGATTCCAAATCTGAAGTCCGTTTCACTCTCCTGTGCCTCCTTCACCCTCAAAACACAATCTCACTCCACCACGTCAACCTGGTCGGTCGGCCAAGTCAACCTAGTCGGTCAGCAAAGTCAACCTGGACGGTCGGCCACGTCAACCTGGTCGGACGGCCAAGTCAGCCTGGACGGTCGGCCACGTCAACCTGGACGGTCGACCACGCCAACCTGGACGGTCGGCCAAGACAACCTCTCACTCCAACCTGGGCGGCCGGCCAAGGTGGCGCGCTGTGTTTGTATGGGAGCTAGCCATTTCGAGGCGCGCTGTGTTTGTATGGGATCTACCCCATTTCGAGGCGCGCGTGTTTGTATTGGACCCACCCCATTTCGGGGCGCGCGTGTTTGTATTGGACCCACCCCATTTCGAGGCGCGCTGTGTTTGTATTGGACCCACCCCATTTCGAGGCGCGCTGTGTTTGTATTGGACCCACCTCATTTCGAGGCGCGCTGTGTTTGTATTGGACCTTTACTGACTACTTTTGTAGTGATATAAACCAACATACCACGTCCAAGTCACTATCGGTGTTGAGCTAGAGCGTTTCTTTGGATGATAAACAGAACTCTTCCTCCTGTTGCTTCCGTCATTATTACGTTGAGTGTGATCAACCAAAAACATTGCATTCCTTCACAAAATTTTACTAGATATTCAGCCTCTTATTTTACTGCAACCTTTCCGTTGTTTATATATTCTATCATAACCCGTGAAACATCATTTTGGTTGTGTTACAATACATTAACCTTCTGCAATGTTGATCAGAATTTTGTGAAAATTAGACAATGCGTTAAAACGAGTCGTGAAAACCATTCGCTATTCCAAAATATATCAAGGTCCAAAATCATGCCATTGTCGATATAGTCTATTGACTTTCCACTTCAAATCCAGAAAGCTGCGATAAAATATAATATTTGCAGATAACTGCGTTTGATGCAACGCATAATAGGAATAGGCTTGCAAAGTTAAGCTATTCAGTACATGTACACTCAAATAGGCTAACATTTGTTTTTGTCAATTTTCCATGAGATAAATAAAATCTTCCATTTTTTTGTTCACCGACCGACTATTGCTATTATGCAGTCTGCAAACTGACACATACTTATCGAGGTGCTACTAGAATTGTACGCTCTCTATCTCTAGAAATTTGAATTTCAATAATCATGTAAAATTTACCATAGCATGGTGACCTGCCATGTTTCATAATGTAAAAATGTTAATCAAAAACTTGTGAAATAACAAGATACAGACTTCAAGATATCCGTGTTTAGAGGTAATTATGAGAGATATCCGTGTACAGAGGTAATTATGGAAATTATTAACCTCTTCTGAAACATATCTATAGCATGTATTATAACAGATAATGGATGATTTATTTCGGTCATATAGAACTTATTAACCGAAGACCTAGCGGCCTTCGATTAATAAGTTCTATAATGACCTCAAAATCATCCATTATCTATTACGTAACAAACTTCGGCCTGTGGCCGTCGTTTGTTGTGTTGATAATGCTTTCATATATCGTTTGATATCCTATGCTTATTAACATTTAAATTTTGTACATGCTCTTCGATATTTGCAAAGTCTGATTGGGTTCATTTGTACGTGACCAAGACTTCCGAAACGTCGAACGATTAAACATTTTATACCTACTTTGAGGTGTTTTTCGCAAAAAAATAAAGAATGAAATGAATGGTCAAGTATTTAAAACAGTAGATAAAGTTCGTTGGAATTTTGAAAATAAGCTGTCAAAAACTTGATTTTGCTATGTCAATATTGGGTGCAACAAAAAGAAAGCTAGATGCCATAGCAATAAACGTGGAAATTCAATATGCATTAGTCAGTGTTTTCGGAAAGGATGCTGCTAATGCCCAATCCTACTAAACGGAGAAAAGATGGCTTGTCGATTTCAAATCGTTCATGTGAATGTTATTTGATTATTCAGATACATGGGTGTGGCCTACGCTGTCAACTAAAGCAACGTCAGAAAACAGTGGATCAACCAAAAGCAGAAAAATGAAAAATATTTTTTCGGATATTTTTTGTCTAGACTTAAAAAGACTGTTTCTCTCTCTCGCTCTCTCACTCACTCTCATCTTCGAGATGACGAATATGTTCAAAACCGTAAAATAAGCGTGCAAATTAAAGAAAATATTCACATGATTCACTTATCAATAAATGGCATTAGTCCTAAGCATTAAGTAGGACTATTATCTTAATAGTCTCTTCCTAGTGGTCGATTTACAGCCAAATGATAGCTAGGAATTATCGTTTTCTGGGTACTTCTCTTTTTTTCCGCCGATATATTCCAATTTTTTCAGTTGACACCCTCGGGCTCCCAAGTACAGTCTCACTACCGTCGAAAAAGCGTTGAGTGTGTAAAATTCCTCTGGTTTGTAGAATATTTAGAGCACTTGCTTTGTCGTTCACTGTAACACCAATGCCACGAAGTTCATGATCGCAGCTATATCTTGTACCCTAACCGAGTATCCAAGGGACGAGTCCATCATCTCAGGGTTCAAGTAAGACTTCTCAGTGGTGTTGTACTATCAATCAGTGACAGATCAAGTCTATTCTTCATCCAATGTGACTACGTTTGATGAAATTTGATTCAATTGGAAAATGTGGGGTGGGGGGAGATCAGCTTTTCAATTTGCTCGCAATCTTATGTTAGATTAATTTATACCACGTGGCGTATTCCGATTTCCATTTAATATTCTTATGCAAAAATATTTATGTCACTTTCAGTCTTTTGTCAAGAATTTTTTATCACTGATTTTTTTGTCAAGTTGTTTTTATCGGATAGCAAATCGAAGTAAGCATTAGTAGAGCATTGGCAAGCATTTGACAATCAGATGGTTAAAGTGTTTTAACCGTCTGATTGTCTCAAATTTTCTTAAGAATACGTAAACATCCAAGTTTTAGGAACTTCTATTCTTCAGTTCTTCCTTCCCCCAAATTTTTCAAGTTTTCCAAAATCATCAAATTTCGCCAAAGTTAGTCACATTGGGTTTAGAATAGGCTTGATCTGTCACTGAGTGACACAACAACACGACTGAGAAGTCCTCCTGAACCCTGGAATGAAGGATTGGTCCTTTGGATACTCAGTTAAAATACAAGGTATAGCTGTGATCATGAACTTCGTGTGACTGTTGTCTACAGACAATGACGTGCAGTTGTCTAATTCTGTGGCTGCAAATTTTCTACAAGTCAGATAACAGGAGTTTTACGCACTCAACGCTATACCACGTTAGTGAGAACACGTAGGAGCAAGAGTTGATCGTTGACAATGCAACACTTCCTGGTGTCAACAACGGAAATGTGGAGGGGGGAAGATTAGAAGTACCAAGTTTGATACCTACTGGGTCCAACTTAAAGGAGCATAAAAGCAGAAATCAAGTTGGTCAGAAATCATTGCTTTGATGGGAACCATTTCAGGTCAATTGATCTTTGAATTCATGTTTCTTTATTAACATCTCGGGAATTTTAGAAATTTCAGGAAATTCAAGACTTGTGAACATCGACGCTTGCAGTTAATATCTAAAAAAATTATTTTAGCAGCTAACTTAAACGGTGTTTTGCTAGGTACAGTGACGAAACTGATTAGTGACTGCAAAATTGAAAATTGATTCACTCAAAATAAGAGGTGATGGGACAATCACGAGCGCTATGAAACTTTACAGCGCTATCTCGGCATTTGGAAAATATTGAAGTCGAGATAGAATTCATTAAGTGCAGTGTACAATAGTAAACAATCACATGGCCTGATTAACAGAACACACTTACATTGGGCGCCATTGAATTCTGGTAGGAGTTTAGAATGCGGTACCACATTATAATATGACGAATCTCTCACTATTTCAAAACAATTGTCCGTCCTTCTGATGCCAAACAATGAGAGCGTGTTGATAAATTCAATCGTCTATTTATGTTCCTGTTTTCCTGGAAATCTTCATATTGAACTAAATCAGATTGGTCGCCATGTCAACCAGACGGAGAAGAGGTTCGCATGATGATGTGCGCTACTAAAGTTGTGGAATCCTATTCGGTGATCGCGATGGAGATTCCCTCTCGGTGTCCTCGTAGACGCAACCTCGTAAACCGCAATATTTTGGACATTTTGATTACCAGGGAGACGGAATCGGAAATTCCTACGACATCGACTCCGACTAGGAGCTATGAAAAATAATCTGCATTGCAGTTCGATGTTAATCGATGACATCGAATAGTTGCAATTCATTGATTGGTGACATCAAATGTTTGCAATTCATCGATTGGTGATGTCGAATAATTGCAATTCATCGATTGGTGACATTGAATAGTTGTAATGCATCGATTGGTGACATCGAATATTTGCTGTTATCGCCAGTCTGTGATATCTACATCACAGACATTTTCATTTTGATATTTATGAACTGGGGCCTATTTCAATTTGAGGTGCCTAACCTCATGATTCTTACAAATGACGTTAGTGCATTTCAAAGTTAAAGCTATAGGTACTTTAAGATAGCGACAAGTTCCCAAATATTTCTAAGGTAGAGACTCGGTTACAAGACAAACTTACATGCGTAATTCGTATATATTCGCATTCGCTATATTCCTATATTTTCGTTTCCGAGGCTCGTTCTGCAGTAGAGGAATCCCTCTCCAATGGCTTTTTTCAATGAAAGATTCTAATATGATAAGGTGGATAAGCGCATTTCAATTTTAAGGGAGCACTATCTTGAGGTACCTAACGAGCTCCTTTACGTTGCCTAATATAGTTATTCTACATGACAGGTGGCTTCATATTCAAAAAGACATGTAGCACATCATTAAGATTTCAATGCATTAAATAGACGTTGATGAGAAAGAGTTACTTTCAACCTATTTCGATTCCATCACGAAAACGAAAGACATTCGTCATTAATGCATATTTGTTGACTCAAATACAGTTCATCAGTTCAATATCGATATACATGTCATTTCACGCAAAAGCAGTTCTACGGTATAGTTGTTAATTCAAGTTCTGCAGTAAGTGGTGACGAACGAGTTGCGAACAATATTTCCAATTTCTGAAGCATTATTTACCTTAAAATCGTCATGTGGTTGCTCAAAAGAAAATCGTGGTTCATGCGCATTAATTGGGAGCTCAAGCTTAAAGTGACGTGCCATGTTATGCATCACACACACAGGTTTGCATATAAATCCAAACTAGTCAATTTTGATCGAAAGGGACTTTGCAAAATTCTGCAACGATTCTTCAAAATACCAATTGTCTGTTCGACGATAGCGGGCGCAGCACATAATTTGCTTTGATATCGTCCTTGATGTTGTTCTAAAGGTAGGCTACATGGATATGGTGTCAGACATACCCAGAATATCAAGCATACCCAGAATCACCAATAATGCTAAAACCTTCAAGATGCTGCAGGAGCTGAGGAATTTCCGATTGCGACATTACTTTAGCATCATGACTTGACACCGGCCATGAACAGTCGAAGCACCGTAGTATATAGTCCAAGTCACAGACAATCATCACATTAACACTTGGCCATTCTTTTCGATTTATATATGCCGGTTCATGGGTCGAGGGATGAAGCATCGGACGGTGAGTGCCATCGACGGCCGCGACAATTCGACGCTGCCTATATTTGCCGTAAACACGAGACTCCATGGTTTTCGCACTGCCAACAGAGTATCAAGGGATCCAGCGTCGTACTATGTCACTTCGACATAAGGCTTCAACTCCGTCGTAAACACACCGCCGTGCAGTGGTTGCAGGTATCTTCCTATTTTGATTGAGATTCCAAAAGCAATTGCCAGTTCCCAAGCAGCGTAAAGTGCAGAGAACTTTAAGATAAGGAGGCACACTGCTTGAATAACCTTTCCTTGAAGGTAGATAAGGTATAATTTTTTCTATAACTGTGATCGCAGCTTCTTTGGTAAATCGGAAATTTTGGAAAAAGAAATTTGTCATAAGTAGTGAAAACTGTGCCCTACTTGCGAGGGATAGGTACATGGATAGGTACATGTATAATTCAGTGTTATCAATAGATACATGGATAGGTACATGTATAATTCAGTGTTATGAATAGGAACATGCATGACATCTGTTTTACTGGATAGGTACATGTGTTCGGTACACTCGGTTGAGTACACTGTGTTTCGGAACGTCTATGATCGAACTATGATCGTGTGGTTTGGTTTTGAGTACTTGGGTACGTACCGATAGACGTCCGTTGTTTGATTTTGAATGGGTTTGCTCAATTGAAACCATTGTAATCAAGATGACACATTGATTTTCCTTTTACGTAGACAAACTAAGAGAATATGAGAAATGAGATAATGAGATAGTTGTTTGATGACATACATAATGATGACTAGTATCCCAACGTCGTGGGTTGTCGCAAGAGACCTTGGATATTCGTTCAAAGCTATAGAAACTGTAACAAATCTCAGTGAAAATATCAACGCTGGTGATTTAGTTGATCGACTAATGGATCTAGAAGAGCATGCTATGAATCACAATTTGGATTGTAGGTGGATAGAGGATTTCTCCATGCTACACTGCAATGATAGTGAAATTAGGAGGATCAAATTGGAACGATATGGAAAGAAGGAGACATCTGACAGTGTTTTAATAAAAAGTTCTCCCAATAAAAGTGACTTCAGAAGGAAATTAGAAGGAGAGACATTTAAATTATTATGTGAACGGAACTGCATTAAATGTTTTAAGCAGGAACGATCCCTTCTCTTTTTACCATGTTCTCATAGCGTTATGTGTTCTACATGTTATGTACCCTTTGAAACTTCATCTTATCCCCTTTGTGATGAAGAAATATCTTCAACAGTCACTGTATATCGTGCATGATGAGTCATCATGCACGTCTGTGATTGGTCACTATTGTGTCTTTGTGTGACTTTTCTATATAAGGAGGACATTGTACCGTTCTATTTCAAGCATAATTTGAGGCCAATACAATGTCAATCAGCATGTCGTTCACTACCAACATTCCCATTTCAATAATTTACCGAAGTCAACTCTTCACCGGCAATATATTTTATTCTGCCGTAAATATAACTGGCTATAAAGCGGATTTGGTGGATCTGATGGAGGAAATAGTGAAGTATTTCCGCTGCGGAGAGGACGTTGTGGTGCAGAGAATGTTAATGAGAGTCGTGAACAACGCTCTTACACGAGTTGCAAGATTTTGGCTCAATGAAGTATTTCGCCCACTAGCTCAAACTGAGATTGTACCGGAATACTCTCGCTGTTGGTGCAGCAGTATGCAACGGAAACGCAACACTAGTCTCCATGACATTATCACCTCCAGCTACTTTGACGAGAAGGGTGAGAAATGTAAATTGGACTTATTCAGTGGACCGCCATCAGTAAGCATCAATGTGGCTGCTCAAGGACATTCTGAGGTAATCAGTTTGCGGGCATACTATGCCAATATTTTAAAGACTTTCCATTCAAAGCCCTGCTGTATGTGCTGTCCAATTTCAAAACATCTAATGAAAGACATTGAGCAGCTCATAACTGCTACAAATCAGACTCTAGCCGATGTGAGTGTATATCAGTTTCCCTCTACAACTTGTTAAGTGTTTTGTGTAATTTTATAAGTACCAGCAACAAACTCTGTGTGAATGCTTGTATACTTTTGTGTATAATGTTGTAAGTACTAAGCAAAAATTGTAATTGTATTATCTATTTCCATATTAGAATAAAAATGTCTGTAAAACGGAAGGCATCTTCTCGTCAATCGAAACGGTCCTTCAAACCTTCAAGTCAGTTTAAAAAGGCGTTGCGAAAGTTAAACAGGATACATGATAATAAGAAGAAGTGTAAATTGATTCAAAATTTAAGTGATGATTTCATTCGTGATTTAGCTTTTGCAATACACAAATGTCTACCTATTTACAAGCCTCTATTGAATGCTGGCTCTTTGAATAGCATAAAAAAGTTTTCAAATCCAAGGAGTAGTGATAAGAAAAGGCGAAACTTAATTCAGCGCGGTGGTGGTGGGTTTCTAAGTATGTTAAATGATATTGGAAACAGTATTAATGGTGTAATCAATAGTCCGCTTGGAAGGATTGCCGCAACTGCTGCAATGTTAATATAAGGTTAGCGAATCATAAAGTGACACGTCATCACTTTGATTGATGAGTCATATATAGGTGTATATAAGGAAGACGCTTTAATGATATTTTATCACTTTCAAGTGACAATTCATTTGCGCTGGTTGAAAGCTCCGAATTAGTACTTGTTGAAACATGACTCAGAAAATGTATACAATCAGAGAGGAAGGTGACGCTTTTGAGCAAGATCTCTTGAAGCTTCGTCCGACACGAAAGGTGCAAGGGATTGGAAATACATTCTACTTTCAAACCTTGAATTATGGTGATGATGGCTTTATCTTCAAGTTCCATTCTTCCACAGTAATGGTATGTCTACATCAGGGTATAGCAATATGAGACAAATGCGAGTGACTTTTCCAAACTATTCCAAACTTTTCCAAAACTATTGACTCTTTCGCGAAAGAATGTGTTGAGCTGCCTGAAAGTGCTCCCACTCATTGGAGAAAGGCATCAGAGGAAGGAGTTGGTTACAAGGAATTGCCGGAATTCGATACACTGTTTTTAAAACTATCGGATCATTTTCAAGCATTTGATCTCTTAACAAACGCGATGGAATGTGAGGATCTCAAACGGGGTCGCTATATGGGCTTAGTGCACGTTACCGGACTTTATGTTGGCTCACATGGTTCGACTGGTAAAGTCGCATCTTTACAAATGAAGGTTCCTCAACTAGTCTATGAACCACTACCAATTGATAAATGTTTAATTAACATTGATAAGACTGCTTCAAGTGATGGGAAGGAAGAGAGCAAAATGCGAGGGCGGAAATCTAAAGATGGGAATCCTAAATTGAAGTTGAAGCGCCAAGATGCTGACTTGAAAACTTTTTATAATCCTAATTGTGATGAGGAAACACAAATGTTTTAATTTGTAAATGTAATTTGAAAGTTTCTATTCTGAATGTAAATAAACGTGATCTGGAAGATGTGTCTGTTTTGTTGTTCTAATCAAAATTAGCGGGATGATGAGTTTAATGTTAATGAAATTATAAGATGACAGATTTTCGTCTATTCACTGATCGCACAATGTGTGTCGCTGGACCAAGTCAGTCCGGTAAAACTACATTTGTAACTGAATTGCTACAATATAGAAATGAAATGTTTAACAAGGAAATTAAGAGAGTCAAATGGTATTATGGAATATTTCAACCACAACTACATTCTGCACTTCGCCAGAAAGGTTATGAGGTGAAGCAAGGGTTGCCATCAACTGAGGATATCAAAGCAGGTGACTTACTAGTATTAGATGATCTATTACGAGAAAGCAAATCTTCAAAGGATGTAACTGAAATGTTCATTCAAACTGCACATCATAGGGAAGCTTTTATTATCTACATCACCCAAAACATCTTCGATGGAGGGAAAGAGCAAAGAACTAGAACTTTGAATACACATTATTTGGTAATATTCAAAAATCCAAGAGATAGCAGTCAGATACATCATCTCAGTAGACAGATATTACCTCAACAACCTAAAGTACTTTCAAAAATATATGAAGATGTAACAAAGAAACCACATGGTTATCTATTTATTGATCTAACCCAGGAATGTCCGGAACGACTTCGATTTCGAACAAATATCATACCTAATTCCGCTGAACCAATGACAGTTTTCTCGGTTCACAGTTAGTTTTAAGCAATGTACTTTGTTGCCTTATTATTTTCAAACATGTCGTATTCAAAGATGGTAGTCATTCCTCAAGAGGAGTATGTACAATTGACTACATTACAAAGTGCACAGGAAGTCAAAAATACGGATCAACCTATTACGAATCAACTTAAGGAACTAACACAAAAGGATATGGAAATTCAGAAGATTAAGGATCCCTATCGACGAATGCAGTTAGCAGCTGAAAACATTGATGAGAGGCGACAGATTCGTGATAAGTTGCGACGATTTATAACCTTGTCAACACCTCGACCATATCGTGTGCGCGCTGAGCGATTATTTGATTTCATTGATCCACATGTGAAGTTCAATGAGAGAGGGGAGATAATAGATGAAACAACTGGTGATGTTATTAGAAATAGTCACATAGATGACCTTCTACAATATGCTGTCAGAGATGTAAGGCGAAAACTAGGTGCACCACAAGGGTGGACATATTTTCAGAAAATGTTATCTGATCAAAATGTACCTCACAATATTATTGGAGGACCGACAGTGAATGAATTGGATAAGGGTCACTTACAAGATGGATCAAAGAGTAAAACACCCACGATGGCGGTCAAGCGAGAGCTTGCAGATCCCGATGATCTGCAACCAAAAAGAGCTACTAAGCGCTCAATGCGTGTTGCGAAGGAGTATAGTAAATATTAAGCAAATATGAATTAAGCCTTGCCTCTCTCATATCATGTCGTTACAAAAATTTTGCTGTTGTTTGAAATCTGCGCTCGAAGGTAAAGCAGAAGAGGGCATAGAGGTTGATATCAATTGTGTTAGCAGTTGCTGTGCGAGTAATACGCGTGCAAATCAGAACAAAGACGATGAGTACAGCAGTGAAACTCAGAAAGATTTATTACGACTTAAATCATCCCGCAAGTTTCAGTCGTCCGGAGGTTCTAGCTCGTGCAGCAGGTGTGGGAATAGAGAAAGTCAAGAAGTGGTTGAGGAGTCAACCGACTTACACTCTTCACAAAAATGTGAGAAAGCGGTTTCCAACAAGAAAATATGTTGTTAACAATATAGATAGTCAATGGCAAGCGGACTTGGCTGACATGCAACAGATATCACAGTACAATGATGGCTATAAATACATCTTAACCGTAATAGATATTTTATCTCGCTATGCTTGGGCACGTGCGCTGAAATCTAAACGAGGACCAGAAGTTGAAGCGGCTTTTCAGAGCATTTTCGATGAGGGGCGTGTTCCGCAAAGAATACAGACCGATTAAGGGAAGGAATTCGAAAACTCTCATGTTCGAAGTCTCCTTAAAAGTCATAATGTGGAATTGTTTAGTGTCAAAAGTGCTTATAAAGCTGCCATGGTTGAGAGGTTCAATCGCACACTGAAGACAAAAATATGGCGCTATTTCACTGCAAAAAATACACATGTTTGGGTAGGTGAGCTGCAGAAATTTGTTAAGAATTACAATGAAAGCTACCATCGACCCGGTGAAAAAAAATTGTCGGTGAACTGTCGGTCCATTGTCGGGAAGCCGACTCGGCTTAATGACGGCAAAGGTCCTAATTCCCCGACTATCTGCCGACGAATCGGTGAGCCGACAATTCCCCGACAGCCTCCGACAATTCCCCGACAGCTGCCACCGACAATTCCCCGACAGCCGCCGACATCTAATTATATGTTCACATTCTTTTGATGAAATTACAGTTATAGCCTACTTGACGTTGTAGCAAAATATTGAAGAAATTTGCTGTTGATAGTGATGAATAGTGTTGATCAAAGTCATCCTGCTACGAAATGCTCCAAGGATTAACAGCAGAAAAACTCATGCTGCTAAAACCAAAACATTCGGAAGCAGTGACAAATAATCGCACAAGAAATTATTTTAGCGACTCACCTCAAAAGTAAATCTCGGCCTACAGAACAGTGGTATTCTTCTCTGCCATCGGTTGTGCTGGCTTGGTAGTGTCCGGTCTCCATTGATGGTATCTTTTTGAGAGACAACGACTTTGGTCTAAAATGCGCAGTAAGATGCTTGATGAAAAAAATATTGAATATTATTGACGCATAAAAAGAAGTTATAGAATCTAACATAATTAAAATAAATAGGAACATAAAATTTAACATTTAATTTTAAAATTTTAATTTATAAAAATTTAAAAATTTTTACATTTAACATAAAAAATAGGAAAACGACATGAGCTTTTATTCACTTCATGTAATTATGCTGCTTTAAATCAATAGCATTACATTAATAACCCGACCTGCTATTATTTCCAGGCAAAAAATAATAAAACGACAGGAATCACTATAAGTATTACATGAGCACTAGACACGTTCCGATGAAAAATGTGTCATAAAACAAATGACGAAATTCAGGATGATTACGAAGGAGATAAAGTGTTCAGTCTGGGAATTTTCAAAAAGCAAATATGTAGCTGACGATCAGTATAAAAAGGAAGTACATATGACTAATATATATCCATATGAGAACATGATTGTGAGTGTGGACCAATAGCGCATTTTTGGAAATCTTTAAAGACAATTACAAACAGCTAACAATCATGAAAAATAACTATAGCAAATACCTGTCCACTTGCAAACATGATTAAGACTGTGGTTCAAGTCAAGTCAAGTCTAATTTGGAAATCTTTTAAGATAATTATAAACAGCCAACAATCACGTAGAGATGATGCCTCTTTGGTTGGACATTCTAAATGAAAGTGAAAGTAGGATTGCTAATATGATGCTAATTTATTAGATCATGAACCAATTAATTTCAACTATACTGAGCGTAGCCATTTTCAGGGTATAAAAAATGAAAATGCATTGATGAAATTTTAAGCATTCATAAATATACCTTTACGCATATTCTTCATTCGCATGTATATAAATGCCTAAAATTCCATCAAGGCATGCTCTGTTCAATTATCATTTTATACCCTGAAGATGACTGCGTTCTGTAGTTGAAATTACTCGAAATTGGTACGGATGAATAAATCACATCATATCATTAAGTGACACATGCATAAATTACATCAGATAATAATTCAAAAGTAAGGGAATGCCAAATTAGCAGCAATTTGGCATTCCCTTACTTTTGAATTATTATCTGATGCATATGTCACTTAATGATGTGATTTATTCAGCCGTACCAATTTCGAGTAATTTCAACTACAGAACGCATGCAGTCATCTTCAGGGTATAAAATGATAACTGAAAAGAGCATGCCTTGATGGGATTTTAGGCATTTTTAGATATGTGAATGAAGAATATGCATAAAGGTATATTTCTAAATGCTTTCAATTATAAAATGCTTCAATTAATTTGCATTTATTGTTACTAAACAAATGTAATTACATTTGTAGATGAATTTATGTTTTCCTCACGAAGCTATCTTCAGGGAACATAAATGTTAGGTCATGTTTAATCAATTATAAGTTAGACAAATAGTCCGGCAACCAGAAGTTAATTAATTAATTGTCATTTATTTTTTTTCATAAAATGATGTAGTAACTAACTTGGCATTCCCTTACTTTTGAAATGTTTACATTGAGTGTACGCATTTTTTCCACAATTGCATTAGTTATGGCTTTCCTATTTTTATTTGTATTTCGATAACAGTATCAGTGTAAAAAAGAAGCAACGAACCTATGGAAGCATGATTACAATGTCAATATGGTCCTGTTTCCACAAAACGGACCATATGCACTTTTTTACAGTTTTTACAGTTTTTATCATCGTTGTGTTGTCACTAAACCAATTTTAGATAGATGAAGATTGCGACTACACAATTCAAAAGTCTTTGTCATCCAGTAACTCGTCCGAAACGTTTAGGCTTGGTTCATCAGGCCAAGAGAGCCGATAATGTAGGCCTAATCACTGCGGTATTTTCACTTTCACATAGAAGTTTTGTAACCTATTTCAAACACGAATACTTACTATCGCTTTAATGGTTGATTATTGCTTGACATCATTGATTATTGATCACTCATTCTTGAGAAGAAAAAAATGACTTAAATTAGAAGAAAAAACATTATTAATAGACTTATTCATAAAAAAGATTAACTTTTCTTATTGTATATTATTATTTATATCTATAAACTTTATTAAACTACATCTTTATTTACTGAGTTAAAAGCTAAAAACTGTTAAACTAACTAAATAAGGATACCAAGCTTGCGACCGATATCCCTGAAAATAACTACTTGAACTATTATATAAGATTTCACTATGGGTTAAGCAAAATTAATTTTTGCCATTATCAAAATGAAATCGTACGTCAAGTTGTACCCGTCCTTTGCTAAAGATAGTTGGGTCTCCAGTTATGTGAAGAGAAACTTCACTGTCAACACCTTTGACAGCATCGATAAAAGAAGTAGAGCTCTAACTCTCTTGGCATCGAAGCTGGAAACAAAACCAAATCTCGTCTCAAGTGTAATGGTCGCTCTGATAGAGATTTCGTTATTAACAAAAGCTCGCGTAAATAAAAAACTATTTTAATGAAAATAAAGTTGTTCTAAATATTGATTTTATTAGTGATAGTTTTCTCGCAAAATTAATTATCGCATTCGTAAATATAAACTTGACATTAAATTCGCAAATTAAAGTAACCTAAAATTATGTTGCTTATTTCGAAACAAGAATAATAATAATACACGCTAACTAATTGTTTTCTTTGTAGTAACTTCTTAATCATAATAATTGCAATATTAGTTTTGTTGTTTATCCGTTTATTTGTCATTTTAGTTCTAATAGTTACATAGATGATCTTCACGCCCTTTTCGTTTTGAGATTTGATGAACATCGCAATGCAGCCACCCCAGTGGGTGGTTCAATGTGCCCCACGCATGAGGCACATTGAACCACTTTGGTAGAAATTTCAAAATTAAAATTGTGAGGAGATTTAATGTCACAAAAACGTCCAACAACTTTGAGATTACTAAGGATATCCTCAACCTTTCATCCGAGTTTGATTTTGGTTCATTTGATTTAGTATATTCAAACTGTTGAGAAAAGATCAAAAACATGTTCAATGTGCCCTACCCGCCCCTATCAAGAATGGAGATGCAGCAAGTCCTGACTGATTGCTGTTTGAAATGTACCGCGAACTGTATTGAAGACTGACGTCAGTATATTGCTAACTTTGGATTGCCCTGTCAAAGCCAGTATCAACGAATCACAACTATAATTAGAAAATTGATTTGTACTTCGCTGTGATTGCCTGGCATGATGTTATTAAATATAAATACACATGTCAACGGATTCTCATCGAAGATCGCACCCACAAACTGAAAGCTGTAACAAATACGCGAGTGACTCACAACCAAAAGCAGTTTAACTTAAATTAATAATGGCAGTTTTTCAATTAAGCAATCAAGCAGATTTTTAGAGTCATAACCACACATTTTCACTAAAAGTTGACGTATCTTAATGAACAATACGTCAAATAAAAGCCTAGGATTTGACTGTTCATCTCATGCGGGTTTCATCTCTTCATCAACACGATTTCATGTTTAAAAATTATGATTTATGAAGTGGGTTTTACTTCTGTAGAGGCACATTAGGTAATGAGTAGACGTGTTATATACTGTCATCAATTCATCATGAAAAATGCAAATTATCATATCATTGTAATAACATCAGGATAAGCTTAACGATGTAAAATGTGGAACGCCTTTATTTCTGAACAAATATTGCCAGTGATAGACCTATGCGTACAATAATAAAATTACTAAATCCTGTACAAATTATAACTAACAACCGATGGAGAGAAATATTTATAGATCAGCTTACCTATTAACAACATGATTGTTCGAGTCATAGCAATTACTTGCATTTTGCATAAATTAGTTAATTCCGTTTCTTAGATTGTGTCATTCGTTTCCAAGAGATAATAAAATCGATTGCCATGTATCCTGATTCCATCGATGTAGAAGTCAAATGACAAATCATGAAATATACGAATGAAACTTTGAAAGTGTGGAGACAATTTATTGTTAAATGATTCTGAAGAAAAATGAGATAACACTGCGCACTCGGAAGTCGTAATATATGTGTAATTTGTTGGGAGATTTATTGAAGGAAGCCAATCTAAGAGATCCTCGAAATCGGTGATATCATCCTTGGGAATTCGAATTATCAAGTTTCCATTCTTGTGTTCTCTCCTTCCATGCGAGCTGTTGCCGTTAATAGTAATGGATAAAAGACCGTTCCAGGACACCAGAAAATCAAAAAAAATAGTACTTTTAAAAACGACATAAATTTATGAATTTAGTCCCTTTTTCAGGTTTTTAAGACCTAAATTCATGAATTTAGTCCATTCAAAAAGTACCATTTTTTCAAAAAATGGTATTTTTAAAAACAACATAAATTCATGAATTTGAACCCTTTTTCAGGTTATGAAGACCTAAATTCATAAATTTGGGCGTTTTTAAAAATACCCAATTTTCAAATTTTTCAAAATCTCAAATTTGAGAATTACAATCGGGCGAAGCCCTAGAACCTTCGGTTCGATTTTCACCCCCGCCAAAATCATGACCGTTCCAGGACACCGAAAATCATAAAAGTTAAGAATCTCAAAATTTGAGAATTACAATTTTCACCCCCGCCAAAATCATGACCGTTCTAGGACACCGAAAATTAGTATTTTTAAAAACGTCTTTTAAATCCATTTTTCAGGTTTTTAAAATATATCATGTGACTAAAAATATTTCTTTAAAAATGGAAGAAACAAAAGTGGAAGGAACTTCAGAAATGGAAGGAACCTCAAGAATATATCCTTCGTTATCATATGAACGTAGTTCTACTTTAATGGACATTGAAAAGATTAACATTGAAAAAATGAATAAAGAAAAACACAAAGATAGAGTAAGGTATATGAAAGATAAGGAATCTCAATTATTATTAAGATTAGAGCATTATAAAAAATTAAGAAAGAGATGGAGTAAAGTTAAGAATGTAACACAAGGAATTGGCATATTCTTAACAATAAGTTTAGGTGCTTTAACAATTGTTATATCTTCAGGTGTTTTAGTAATTCCAGTAGTTGCTACAGCTTTAACAGGTACGGGTGTTTTTGCAATTTCACTTGTTACAATGTTAGATAAATCTTTAATAACTAAGAAACGAAAATCATTAAAAACTAAGCATTTACATATTAAAGAAGTCTATGATAAACTACATTACTACTTTCAAAGAGTATGTGATGATAATGTTATTACGTTAGATGAGATTGAAAAATTTGATCAAATAGCTAATGAAGTAAATCAAATGTCATTTCAATTACAGTCAGAAAAAGTTGATGATAAGAATAGACAGGATGGCAAAATTTCTAGTGATGGTAAAACTTTTACTGATGGTAAAATTTCTAATGAAGAAAATGACAAAATTTTTTTAGAAGAGCTAAAAACTTTAAGCGAAAATTTAAGCAAAACTTTATTAAACAAAACTTTATTAAACAAAACTTAAAACGAGAAAACTTTAAACGAAAAGATTACAAACAACAAAGCAATAAAAAAATAATTTGTTCAGTAAAATGTTTTTGCTGTATTCCAATGTTACCACAAAATTCAAATATTATATTTTAAAAAATAGATAAAATTAAAGCTGATAATAACAAAAAAATATTATACCACTATGTTGTATATTTTTTATTACTCAGTAAACAAATCTTCGATAACTCTATCATGAATTTTTTTATCAATATTAATTGTAATGAATCCATAATCTTTTGTCCAAGCATTATTACACGATTGTTTAAATTCATCTTTATCTCTTATACATAAATCTCTTAGCAAATCACTTAAGTTTCTTGCATTTATTTCAAATAGTATAAATATATTTGCATTCTTTCTAATAACACTTCCGTCTAATGAATACATACTTTGTGTTAAATAAAATACACTACAGTTATTATGTCTACCTCTTGTGAAATAATTTCTCTGAACTGACTGATTTCTATCATTAACACAATCATCAAAAATTACACAATGTTTCATTGTTTTATCTAGTTTACTAGGATCTTGCATATTACCACTATCATCTATTAGTTGTATCTTTATATGCTTATTTTTATTGGTTTCGACTAACTGACTATTTTCTGCTGCTTCTTCACACCACGAACTTATTTCTTCTTCATATTCAGAATTTTCATATTCTTTGAATAATGAAGCAATTGCTGTTTTTTTAAGATTATTTTCAAATCCATATTTTAAAAATTGATAGATGGGTTGTTCTGCTGTTGTTGTATAAATTATAAGATTGTTATAATCCAAAAAATTTGGAGTCGTTAAAATTTTAAATAATAGATATGTTTTTCCACAACCTGATCTTCCGCAAATAACTGACAAAACTTTATTAGATAAATTTGGATGATGATTAAATTTAAGTTTTTTTTTATTTAAAGACATTTCATTCATTTTAAAGTAATAAATTCATCCATTATTGAATTAGTGTTTTCTAAAACAAAAAAATAAAAAAAAATAAAATTTTAATTTAAGTTTATTTTTTTTTATTTTTTGTTCCTAATAATAAGGTTAAAAAGATTAATAAGATTAATAAGATTAATAATGAAAATGATAAAAAAAATTAAACTTTTCTATTGTAGCGTAAAAGTTTATACCTCTCGAACGGGAGTTTATACCTCCCGAACCAAAAGATCTATCATAATCTCTTCACCTCCAAAATTTATTTCTTGTCCTTTTTCATCAGTGATTCTAATGTTAATGTTGTTAATAGTTTTTCTTGTAATAGGAAAATATATTAATGTTTGTGGAAATACATTTAATCTATAACCAATGGGTACAGTAAAAGCTGGAAAACTGAATATTAAATTTGATAATTTACCATTTATATATCCTCCTTCAATAATGTCACAATGTACAACAATTGAATTTATTTCAGTTATTTTTGGAATCTTCTCACCTAAATGATAACCTTGACTATAGGTTTGTTTATTAAATCCTAATAGCTTTGACAATGATCTATCATGATTAAAATCAACTTGATGATTTTCGTCTAAAGTAAGAGAAAATTTATTAACTGCCGGTTCAACTGCAAAATGTAATTGTTTCTTATCTTTAAATGGTATACCTAAATGTCTCTTAATTTCATTTGATATTGATTCAACTTCGTAAGAACCAGGAAGAAAAGTTAATATTTTCCATGTTTTGCCTTTATCAGTAGAATATCTAAATTGATCATTCACATCTTTGATAACGTTTTGAATAGTGTTAAATGTAGAGAAACTAGTCAATGCAATTTGATAATTTTTATTTTGTTCCAAATGTAGAATGGGTTCTAAATTACAAGTGTGTGATGAAGTAGTTGTTATAATTTTTAACGTCGTACTAAATTTTGATGAACCCAAAATCTCTGTCAAATTTTCTAAATGATTATTAATTTTGTCTAAATCTGCTGAACACATTTTTTAGTTAAAATTTTAAATAAATATTTTTTTTAAAAAAATTAGAAACAACATATTTCAGCTACGGGCGAAGCCCTGGAGGACATCAGAGATGTCCGGTTCGGGCGAAGCCCTAGAACCTTCGGTTCGTTATACTTTTATAATCCTCTTCATTTAGAATCTTCTTTTCTAACAGTCTTTTCAATATAGCATGAATTTCATTGAAACTAGAATTATGTCCTTCTTTTATTGCAGATATTAAAATATTTAATCTATTTAGTAATTCTTGTGGATCATCTGGTAAAAATACAGTTGTTTCAGTTTTCTGTTTTTCAGATAAACCTTTCCCTACTTTAACTCCCGTTGATAATAAATTTTCTAATTGTTTATAACGTCTAAGAGATTTTACTGCACCAACTCTGTCTAACATAGCTTTATATTTTATGAGATCTTCTACAGCATAATTATTTAAATCTGCTCCTCTTAAAAGATTAACAAAATTTCTATCTAAATTAAAAGGAGATTTATCTGGTGAAAAAATTAAACCTCGAAAAGGTTGTGGAAATATTTCTTTTTGTCCGAGATAAAATCTAGGTATTGTTTTTCCATCTATAAATGAGATAGAATGTTCAAATTGCATAGATTTTGGTAATTTCTTATTAATGTTTGATTCTAGTAATCCATAGTCATCTAATATAGTTTTGTGCTCTGGATCTGTTATATCAATTTGTTTATCATTATTTGTACTTTCTTTTTCAAGAGTTTTAAATGGTTTCATAGTTTTCTCAAAATCAGTTTTTACTTGCTCGGTTTGCTGCATTTTTTCAAACATATCAGATTGAATACCAGCTTTTATCATTCTATGTTGAAGATGATTTTCTTTCATAATATTTCTTTGTTTTATTAACTCTTCTAATTGTTTTATTCTTTTAAAATTATCAGCTTTAACTTTATCCATTTTTATATGATAATTTTATATTATTTTATATTATAATTTTATGTTATATTATTATATTATTTTATAATATTTTATATTTTTATATTATTTTTTTTATTTTATGTATATATGAAATTTGTCTATCTTAGAAATTAGAAAATTAAAAAGGTAAAGTAGTTATTCCATCAGGTAAAATTTTTATTTTATCATCAAATGGATCTAATGCTAATTTATGTTCTTCTTTTAAATACATTTTATGTTTCTTTGAATTAAGTCTATAATTATATGCTGTTTTTATTTCATTATTAAATAATGCATTTTTATAATCTTGAAATGTTATTTGATTAGCCACTGATGCCTTTGAAATTCCTTTTAATGTTTTATGTGTTTTAATATTTTTAGTTGTATCATAACAGTAACATTTAGATTTTAAAAATATAGCTTCTGTTATGAAATCTTCATTTCCTTCTAATTCATCTTTTACTTTACATAAATCAGAAGGATGAATAATATCTTTTATTTTATTAATTTCTTTATCAAGTGAAGAACCATATGGTACTGTTAATTCTAAGAAAATAGAATCGGTATCTGTAAAGTGTAATTTATAGTTTTTGCCATAAGCAGGTGCTAAATAATCATATATAAAACTATACATAAATAGTTTAGCTAATTCTAATATAGTGAAACCAATGAAATTAAACTTATCATGTTTTACAATGCTTCTTCTTAGATGAACAGCACAAAGTTCATCACTGAATCTAGTAGTTCTTTTATATGTAGGTTTCCTTGTTAAATTTTGAAATCTATCTCTATCATAAACTATTTCAATATTTTGTCTATTACGTACATTTTCTAAAGTCTTACCATAAAATGCATTATTCATTAATTTGAAGAAAACGTTTCCAAAATCATCTTTATTTCTTTTAGCTATTTTACGTTTTTCAATATTGAACTCTATATAATTTTTTAACCATTTAGATTTTCTATACTCTAGTTTTCGATGTATTTTGGTGAGAATCATGCCATGATTTAAATACCAATCTAGCATTCTTCCTTCAACAACATACTTTCCTTTATTACCTTGTGTTAACATAAGTTTTTTTGTTGGTCTGTATTTTTTCGGCATTATAGATTTTTGATAATCTGAAAAATCTTCTATATTGGGAATTTTGTTTTCTGGACAGAAAGGATAATATTTTGATGCGTCTTTTATATAATCAGGATATACTAAATCAACTTCATATACATAACCAAAATTATTTTCACCATCATATGTTCTTTGATAATCTAGATTATTACACCATGTCATTTCACCTGTTGGTAATTCTTGTATCATGCAAGAAGAATATAAGCTATTAAAATCATAATATAACAAATAGTTTTCTCTCATGAATTCATCAATTGCATTTTCACGTTCTACTCCTTCTCGTTTCGTTCGAAAAATTTCTAATATTTTTTCTTTTTCTTCTGGAGATAAAGGTTTCATTATTCCATATTCTTGTGGATTTACTTTCTTATTATAACATTTAACATATCTATTACCTAAAACTGATGAAACTCCACCTCTAATTCCAGATTCAAAAAATAATAATTTATCATATGTATTTTCTTTATAATGTTTAAGTTTAACATTTGTATGTTTTAATCCTGCTAACCATGTTAAACCTGGTGTAGAATAACAATAACATGGATCTATTCCGTAATATTCTAAACACATGTCACGAAAGTTTTCGAAAAGATCAGCTAGTATTAATACATCTATCTGTAGATATTTCATTGTATAATCATACATTGTTTTACAATTTAACTCTCTCCAATTCTTTTCAGCTTCTGCATAGCCTTCGTCAGATAATTGTGATTGTTTTAATGTTGATTTAAATTTATTTATTGGAGGAAGTTGTTCTTCTTCCATAATTTTATTCACAGAATTAAAATCTCCAGTTATGTACTCATACGGAAATATTCCTTTTAAAGGTTTTAAATTATATTTATTTAATATTTTACATTGTTCAGATTTCAAAGTTTTTCCCATAACATCTAATGAATAAGGAGTAAAAAATCTAAATGCATCTAAAATTCTAATACAACCTAATTGCATTGAAAAATATTCTTCTTCTTGTTTACATAGTACATTTATTTTTTGTTGTTGTAATTTTTCAGATGAAAATAAATCTTTCATTACTAGATGGAAATCATATTTGGAACCATTGTAGAAATATAAAGGAACAAAGTTATATTTAAATTTATTAGCATTAAGATTACAAGAATTATGTGCTGCACCTCTACATAATCCATTTAGATGATCATGATCTTTTACTTTATCAATATATCTACCTCTGCCAGTTTTATATTTATTTGTAAAACCTTTCCCACAGTAATAACAATTTATTTCATCATAAAATTCTTTTCTTTCTTCATCCGTTAATGGTATCATTGGTTTATTTGTTTCAAGCAATTGTGAAAAACGTCCTTGTAATTCTTCTACTTTCTTTGTAAACATTTCTGAACTGTCTTCACCATAGTATTGTAAATATTCTGATTTAAATAATTCAGGATAATTTGAATGAATGTACATTCCCCAACATAATGGTTTTTGTTCAAATAAATATTTTTCTTTACTTTGTTCAGTTGAACTTTTTCCAGGTGCACTTCTTTCAGGCGCACTTTTTTCAGAATTATAATTTTCAGAATTATAATTTTCAGAATTATAATTTTCAGAATTATAATTTTCAGAATCGGGTGAAGCCCTGGAACTTTCCGTTTGATTTTGTGTCATATTAACATTATATGCTTCAAAATCACAATAAATAGTAAAGGGTACTTTATTTTTAAAATACCATTTATTATATTCTAAATAATCATCTTTAGGAAAAGTATTTTGAACTGCTTCGTTTTGTTGACAATTTTCCAAATGTCTATTCATTTCTTCTAAAGTTCTAAAACTTGTCATACATTGAAGACAAGGAAAATTTTTATTATCTGAAGTTTTTGTAAATATAGAAACATCTTTACACAATATAAAATGTCCCTGATAATATAATATATTCGCTTATGCTGGTTGTTTTGACTGTTCTAGTTTTTCAAATTCATCTTTATATATTTCATGTGTTTCATTAATTTCTTTTGTAAGATTAAATGTATTTTGATAATAATTTTGATTTAATATTTGTAACTGATAACTATATTCTTTATCATATTGTTCTTTATATTGTTGTAGACATTTTTTTAAAGATTCATTTATTTTTTGATTGGTTTCATTTTCTTCATTATTTAATTCTTTATTATTTTCTTCATTTAATTTTTGAATTTTTTCTATCTTATTTTGATATTTATGGTGATATTCTTGTAGTAACATTTTTGTTTGTTGTTGATAATCTATTTTACATTTTTGTAAACTTTTATTTAAATTTTCTAATTTTTGTTGATATTCTGAAGATAAAGATGAATATTTGTAATTATAATCATCAGTACGTCCTTTATAATTATTATGATTAATCATTATTGGTGATAGTGTTTTAACAAGTTCAAATTTTTCAGTACATATTATATTTCCTTGGTAAAAAATATTATGATGCATGTAATTTCCTCTATCATTATATACTATTTCTGATTGGCATAAATTTTTATTATTCAAATAAAATTTTTTTGAATCTGAGTAAAGTGGAGTAATTTTACCAATAGAAACATAATTCACATTTAATTCAAAAACATTTACTTCAATTAAATTTTTATTCTTTTTATGAAACTTTAGTAACCTATTATAATCATATGGAAATTCATCTAAGCCATCAGAAAGATCAAATTCACTTATGTATTCTTCTTTATTGTAATGACTTAGTCTTTCTTTATGATATTTTGCAGGATGTAAATGTGCTATAATACTCCACAGAAAACAATAATCATCTTCATTTTTTATGTTGATTAATTGAGGTGAACTGAAAGGTAAAGGAACATAACTACCACCAGTATTATTTTTATATTTATCAATTACTATTTTCTTAGATATTATTTTAACAAATCTCCAACCAGATTCACGTAACTGGGCTTCAATTATACAATTTTCTAATTTAAGTATCATCGATTCAAATATGGGTTGTATATCATTTACATTATGAATTTCTTGTGAATTTGTAAAATGTCCTTGTATTATTTCTTCAGGAATTCCATCAGGTCCATTTTTTGTATAAAGTACTTCTACATTCATATAACATTTGAAAGATTTCTTAAATATTTTGAAAAAGTTTGTCAATACATTATAAAAAGTTTCATCGGTTTCATTATATTCAACGGGCGAAGCCCTGGAACCTTCGGTTCGAACCGATTCATTAAATAAATATTTTATATCTGTTACGGCTTCATCAAATTCATCTATTTCGTTAAATTCATCAGTATCGCTAAATAAATATTTTATATCTGTTACGGCTTCATCTTCACTATTAAAAAATTTTTTATATTCCGAATGTGAATAATCATCAAACATTTTTTTAACTTTTATATCAGTAGGCAATGTTTCTAGATAGTTTTTATAACTATTTAATTTTAATATATTTCCTTCATCAACTCGTTCTACATTTTGTAAATGCATTTTACTTTGTAGATGAGATTGATAACTTCTTTTTGTTTGCAATTTTGTTTCACATAAGACACAATAAAATTTTTTCATTTTTTATTTTTTAAAGAAAAAATTTGTGTTTTAGTTTTTTTTTAAAAAAAAATTTTTGTTTTAATTTTTAGAGAAAAAAATTCTAAATATATATAATGGAAAAATTCTAATATATCTGCAAAATCGGGCGAAGCCCTAGAACCTTCGGTTTGATTATGATAAATTTGTTTAATTATTAAGTATTTCACTTACACCATTTATTAATGGTTTTATATCATTAAAAGTTTTTTTGGCTTCAACAAATGTAGATTTGGCATCAGAAAATGTAGATTTAACATCAGATATTATTGGGGTTGCTTTTCTTAATCCGTTTCTAACATCATTGATTGCAATTTTCAAATAGTTTAATGTTTCATTATCTTGTAATCTGTTAGGTATTGGTATACCAAATTTTGTATTTAAATAATGATCGAAATAAAAATAAAATGTATCAGGAATAATTTTTAGTGGTACTTTTGCTTCGGATTCTAAAAAGATAATTATTTGTTCTATAACTTGATTTGATAAATGTTTTGTATTTGCATACATTCTAATATCAAAATCTTGAGAGTTATTATAGATTTCATGTTCGGTATCTACTAATATATTCAAGTCTTTATCATATACTTGCATATGTTCACTTATGGTGTCAACACGTATTATTCCATATTTATGTTGTGTATAATATGATAAAGGCATATTCATTTTATAATTTTTATTAATATCATTAAAGAATGCTGCATTATTTTGTGTAGATGTAAAAAATGTTTGAATGTTTTCTCTAATCTTATTATCTACATCACAAGCTTTATGAGCTAATACAACTATTTGAATATTTTGATGTCTTCCTTTTGTAAATATTTCTGACATATTTTTTTGTTTTGATAAACTTGCAACATCACCTAAAATTAATAAAGATTTATTTTCAGGTGTACCAGCAAAACTTTCCATATCTTGTAACTCATCTAATTGTTTATCATTATAGACGTTTGTAAAAGTTGGCCATTCAGAAGTATGCATACAAAAAATATGTACTTTTGTTTCATCCTTATAATATTGGTTTATATATTTTTTAATAAACGTAGTCTTACCACTTCCAGTTTTACCGTAAACAATGAAATGTAAATTTTCTTGATGCATTTTACCTTGTTTAATATTTTTATTATTAGTTTTATCCTTAATCTTATCCTCATTAGTTTTCCATCCTTTAAAAGTTTTTATTTCTTGTTTATAAAAATTTATCCTCTTTTGTTCCTCTGTTAGAAAGTAACCCCATTGATTTCCAATACATATAACAAGATGATAAATAAAAAATATTAAAATACATGCTAACAATATTTTTATACAATGAAATTTTAAAAAATTCCAAAGACGTGTAAGATCTGATTGTGGTATTTTTTTATTAAGAGATGAATGAGGGGTGAGTGTCTCTAAATATCTTTTATTATATGTATTTTTATCTATATTATTATATATATTTTTATCTATATTATTATTATATCTAGTATTATATATAGGATTATCTACAATATTATTAATATCTTTTAGATTCGGATCTTGAGGGGTTAGTGTATCTTGAAACTCAGTGTTATTCATATAATTATTTATTATTTCGTTTATTGCATTAAGAGATTTATGACGACTTAGATTACTTTTATTACTTTTATTACTTTTATCACTTTTAATTATAACCGGTGAATATAAATCTTCCAAATTTTCGCTTTTATTCATTTATTATTTTTTAAATAAAAAATTTAGGAGTTATTATTTGTTGATTCCGGACTAGCATTCTTACACTCTAATGAGTGTTTTTAACCTCTGTAGAACCTCCGGAATGTGTCGGAATTTTTGTTCCTATACTCAAAAGAAGTATTTTTATACCTCTCCTCTCTTCCAGAATGCATAAGAATATTTTAATAAAATAATATTTTATTCTTTATAAAAAAATAATATTTTACTATATATAAGATTATTTTAGTAGAAATACAAATATTTTAATATATATAAGATTATTTTAGTAGAAATATAAATATTTTAATATATATAAGATTATTTTAGTAGAAATATAAATATTTTAATATATAAGACTATTTTTAATAGAAATACTAATAAAAAGTATTTATACGTTGATGAAGATTTGGAATATTTTGATTTGGAATATTTTGATTTGGTATATTTTGATTTGGAATATTTTGATTTGGAATATTTTGATTTAAATCTTCATTAAGTTTTAGACATAGTGTTACATGTCTTGGAAAATTTTTCTTTAATATAATTTTTTGACAACCTCTACATTTTACTTTTTCCTTTAAACAATCCTTACACTTATATTTACTATCATAAAACTCTGTCTTAGGTTTAGTATTTTGACAACTTGTACATTGTCTTGTAGAACTTATACAAGAATTATAATGATTAGTAATTCCTTGAATTGTAAAATATTTATTACAATTACGACATAACTGATCTTTCATTTTATCCTTTTTAGCTTTTTTAACCTCTTCTGTTTGTTCACATATTTTTAAATGACGTGCAAAAATATCCCCTTTCACAGATTTATTATTTTGATTGACATTATTATTTTGAGCAAGGGGATTATTTGGATTTACATGATTATTTGGATTTACATGATTATTTGGATTTACATGATTATTTGGATTTACATGATTATTTGGATTTACATGATTATTTTGAATAAAAGAATTATTTCGAATTACATGATTATTTTGTGCTAAATAATTATTATTATTTTGCCTAGATGTATTTTTTCTAGGTGTATTTTTTCTAGCGGTATAAAGATTTTGCCCCTGATCTGAAATAAATAAATGTTTTAATTTTTGCAATGGTTGTTCCAGTTGATTATTGTTAGATTGAATACCATCATACTGTTTTTTATAAAAGTTACTTCGATTAATTTTCCCACATGATGTATTTTTCATATGAGTAAACAACATAGTTGGGTTTAAAAAATCTACTCCACAAACTTGACAAATTTGAGACATTTCCATTTTTATTTTTATTAGACAAAAATTTATTTTTTTATTGTTAAAAAATGATGTTACCAAATGTTGGTGGAGGTGCATATATCCCGAATAATCGTGAATTAGAAATAGAGATAGAAAATTATATTATGAAAACTGGAGACGTTTTATCTGGTCCATTGCATCTTTCTATTCTTCCGCAACAAAATACAGAGTTAACAAATAAACAATATGTTGATACACAAATCAATGACTTAAAGGAAAAATATATAAACGATGTTATGGTTCTACTGATGAATGAATTGAAGTTGCTTAAACTTAATGACAAATCATTAAACGAAAAATTATTAAAACTTGATAAAAAGGATAGAGAGCTAGAAGCAGATATAGCAAAACTTTTTAAAAAGATTTCAGAACAATCAAAAATTTTAATATTACTTTCTTTGAATTTAAAATCTGCTGTAATTAAAAATAAACATCAGATAAAAATGTTAAAAGAACAATTAGAAGATGAAATAGAAAAACTTCCTGAAAGAATTAAAAAAAATTTAAAGCAGTTACAAACTACATTCCAAAAAAGTGTTGATGAATTAAGTTCTAAAATTACTCAGCAAATGAAAAAGATGAATAGAATAATAAATGAAGTAAACTCACTTAATGAAAAAGTTGATAAAATGAAAACTCTTAAAATCAATTTAGAAAATGAAAACTCTTAAAATCAATTTAGAAAATGAATTAAAGAAAAATTTACAAGAAAACTCTAAAGAAAATAAAGAACAGTTAGATGCTGTTAAAAGACAATTAGATGTTCTTAAAATTAAGTTAAATGCTCTTAAAACGGCATTGAAGATTAATCAGCAGAAAATGCAAGTTAATAGAAAAGAAATTAAAGTACATCACACGCTGCTTGACGCAATAGATAAAGTGCAACAGTCAATTAATAAAGTTATCTCGAAGTTGTTGTCCATTCACAAACGTAAATCTTAAACGAGTATTGTAAATATTAACTTAAATATTTTTACCTACAAAAAATAAAAATCATAAAAATATAAATATAATTTTAAAAATATAAAAATATAAATATAATTTTAAAAATATAAAAGTATAAATATAATTTTTTTAAAAAAATTTATAATATAATAGTATATAATTTTAAAATGGATAAAATTAGAGCTAATAATTTTAAAAGAATTAAACAATTAGAAGAGTTAATAAAAGAAAGAAATATTATGAAAGAAAATCATAGAATAAAAAGAATGATTGATGCAGGTTTGGTTCCTGATAAAGTTAAACCAAAAACGCAATCTGCAAAAGTTAAGAACAAAAAATAAACATTTTTTATAATTTATTTTTTTTCCCAAAAGTCAAATTTATTACTAAAAAATGCCTATAATTTATAAACACAATCTTAAACAATTTGCTTCAAATCAAAAAATTGCTCATGAACCACGTATGAATCCGGTTTACCATTATGATAATAGAGAAACCGTTCAAAAAGAAGGGGATGGCATCTTTTCTGGTATTGGTAGTATCGTTAACTTAATTAAAAATAATAAAGATTTGATTACATCTGCTGCAAAAGGAGCAGCTGCTATAGGTAGTACAGCTAGTGCAATATCAAATGCTGTTAAATCACAAAACGAATTAAAACAACTAGAAGCTATTCGTAAACTTAGGAATGATTCTGAAGAACTAAAAAAATTAAAAAAACTTTCAGATGAAACAAAAAACAAAATTACTAACATTGCTGTTGGGGAAGCCTTGAGGAGCGGAGCTCCGTCTGATAGTAAACATAATGAAAAAACAATTGAAGAAATAAGAGGTAATGGCGTGAGCAGCAACCTTCGGTCTAACCAGCAAAGCTGTAGCGGAGCTGGTCTAGCAAAATTCTAAAATTATATTTTAGTAAAAATTTTTTTCTATCTGTGAGAAAAACAAAAAGTCAAATTATTTTTTATAAAAATGTCTTCGCTTATCGAAAATAAATTTAAATTAGACGATCCTCCGTTCGTCAGTTATAATCAAAAAAAGAATGACTATATAAGAATTGCTATGAATCCCGGATCTTCCAGTAGAGTAAACACTGGAGGAGATTTAATCTTTGAAGTTGATAATCAGCAGAGTTATTTATATTTACCTGATTCATTTTTACACTGTGAATATTCTTTATATAGTGATGCTAATTTTACAACACCATTACCAGCTACCGATAATATTACACTAGAGAATAATTTTTTCCAAGTTTATTTACACAAATGCGTTTAGATGTTGCAACTCAAAATATAGAAACAATAAGTGATTCCCCAGGTGTAATTGATA
>CAJQUW010011772.1:0-129743 GCA_907163375.1 Prostheceraeus crozeri | reverse complement strand
TCGGGTTTGCTGCATTTTTTTCAACACATATCAGTTGAAGTACCCCAGCTGTTTATCATTCGATGTCTGACAGATGATTTTCTTGTCAGGAGGCGGGATAGGGTAGCGTGTTGTTTAATCTAACTCTTCTAATTGTTTTATAGTCTTTATTTAAAATTACAGCATCTAATTTTTATCCATTTTTAAAATATAATTATTTGAATTTTGCGGATGGTAACATTGGAATACAAGACAAAAAACCTTGTACTGAAGCTAGAATTAATTTCTTTATTACTCCTTGGTTTCGTCCTGACATCTTTTCCGTTTTAAAAGTTATCACCGTCGTTGTGTAATACCTCTGTTTGTATACAATAAAAGTTTCGTCTGTTTAATAAAAAGTTTAGCGTAAAACTTTTCGCTTAAAGTTTTTAGCCTCTCTCTAAAAAAAATTTTTGATCATTTTCATTCATTAGAAATTTTACCATCAGTACAAAGTTTTACCATCACTAAAATATTGGCCATCCTGATTAATCTCACTGATCAAAAACATTTTCGGACCTGTACTTGAAAGGATAACTTGAGTTAACTTTCCTTCAGCTATTTGATCAGAATTTTTCAATCTGCAACTAACGTATTAACAGTATCACACATACCTTTGATAGTAGTAGATGTAGTTTATCATAGACTTCTTTAATGATGTAAATGCTTATTTTAATGATTTTCGTTTCGTAGATTTTATTAAAGGATTTATCTAACATTGTGAACAATGAAGTTGTGCAAAAACACCCTTACCTGGTTAAAGCTGTAGGCAACTACTGTGAATTAGATCAAACACCTAAATATAATAACTATTGTGTTAAAGCGCACGCTAAACTTATGTTAAGAATATTGCCAATTCCTTGGTTAACATCTTAACTTTACTCCATCTCTTTCTTAATTTTTTATAAGCTCAATCTTAATAATAATTGAGATTCCTAACTTTCATATATCGTACTCGATCTTTGTGTTTTTCTTATTCATTTTTTCAATTGCTCCATTATAATGCTCTATCTTAATAAAATAATTGAGGCATTCCTTAACTTTCATATAACGTACTCTATCTTGTGTATTTTCTTTATTCATTTTTTTCAATTTCCCATTAAATAGAAACTACGAGGTTTGTCCATAAGATAACGAAGGATATATCTTTGCTGTTTCTTCACTTTTGTTCAACAACTTTGTTTTCTTCCATTTTTAAAGCAAATATTTTAGTCACATATATTAGTTTTAAAAACCTGAAAGATGGATACAAATGTAAAGAAATTTGAAATTCTCAGCTTTTATGATTTCGGTGTCCTGGAACGGTCATGTGGACGTCAGCGGGATGTCATGACGACGTCATTCCAGGATGGCCCACGTACGTCTTATTTGACAGTAAAAAAGACGTCACAGCGGAAGCATCACAGGACGTCAGTATGACATCCCGCCGGGACATCCCACGTACGTCACAGCGGAACTCTCACAGGACGTCAGTCTGACATCCCGCCGGGACATCCAACGTACGTCTTCAAAGTGCTCCTACGAGACGTCCTAATGAGTCACTTGACATCGTGACATACATCCCATTACCGTACTTAAAACTAGTTTCAATCATTTACCCAATTATGAAGATAACGAAAACATAGGAATCATCTGTGGATAATTATATTTTCGCAAATTATCTAAGTATTTCTGTTTGCATACACGTTCCACTTGAGACAAAAGCAGACGCTGATAAATCACGGATCCTTCTTCGATATTCCATTCACCTTTTGTAAGCACGACGTACCTGAAGTAAGAAACAGCAAAATTTTAATTAGATCACAAAAATTACATACACATACAACACATACATATACAACGTTCAAAGAGAAATCACTATATTAGAATATCAATATCTAATATGATGAAATTGCTCATTAGAGGTGTCGAAATGCATGCCTATCGAATTTGAGTCACCGTTAGAGAAGATGCTTCGACATGCAGGCATGTAGGGCCTACATTGAATATGAACAATATATAATTCTGTAGTTCGTAAAATATAAAATTTCTTTCATTGAAATGAGAACTAATCCAAAATAAAAGTTTCTTCAGACTTGTCCTAAAATCTAGAGGATGTCGAAGCTAAATTATAAATTGAAGACATAATTAGAAACTAAAATTAGACTAAATTTTTTTTAAAAAAACCTCATACATTTTAAAATTGACATTGTCATTATATTTTGAATGCTTGCAATACTCTGCATCTGCACAGATTTGATATATTTTTGATTTTTGACCATCTTCGGATATTTATCGCCTGTAAATTAGATCATGAATTTTAACATAATTTTTGAATTAATACTGTACAACCCAATAAAATTTGACATTCATATGATGAGAGAATTCCTTGTTTAGAGTATTTCCTCTGTTTTTCAAGCAAATGCGGGACAAGCGACCATCATCTTCCGGCTATAATTTATTTACACACAATTAATTGCACAATCATGATAAAATTAATTAATCATCATAATTATCGATGAATAAAAAAGCCACTAGATTTATTTTGATAAAATTCAAAAACTAATTCTTGCACAATGTCTTTCGCCCACTCTTATTCAAGTGCAAACGTGGACTGAATATAAAATACAAAATCTAAAATCATATACTTCTGCAGTAATATATCTATGAACAATCTTTTTGTTCATAGATTCATTGCTGTAGAAGTATGATTTCACAAGTGATTTCAGATTTTGTATTTTATATTCAATCCTGCATGTTTGCACTTGAATAAGAATGGACGAAATGCATTGTGCAAGAATTAGTTCTTAATTTTATCAAAATGAATTTAGTGCTTTATTTATAAACTAAGTAAAGGGGAATCATTTTTTAGACATCAAAATTATCATCAAATAATAAACGTTTTGTTCTATTTACAACATAATGCGAAACATAACGTTTTATTATATTTAAATCGAATATAGGCCTAATACATGTAGCCCATAATGTGTTGCTAACCTTACAAATATGCAAATTATAATATTGTCATATTTGCAACCATTTCATAAAAATCCAGGCTAGCAAAAAATACATGGCATCCGATACATCATGAGCAAAAGCAAATTATTCATTCATTCATTTTCTCAATAATTGATAACATTCAACAAAATAAGCTTACTTGAATATTATTCAACAAAACTTATGTATGTGCATGCATTACGATATTGCAAACTGATATATGTGACGTACAATCGTCCAATTATTCAAATAGTGTATATAGTAGAATCATAATCATTATCTAGATTTGCTTAATAAGCTTAGATACCTGCACTATTCTTACATTATTACAGTATCATAGTCATTACATTATCACAGTCACTTACGTAAAAAAATCAATGCACAATCACAACATTTTGATCGTCAAAATGGTTGCCTATGCATAGTCATTTATAATCCTATGGTACAAACTTCAGTATTTTGCAGAAAACTTTGAGTATTTTATTAATGATCACACAACAGTTCAATAACAGGAAGATGAAAATGTTCGAATACCAGCGTTCCTTTTTAAGCATGGCAAAATGCATGTAAAGCTCTAATTATTGTAAATTATCTTCGGCAGGAGGAATTAATCTGATTCCAATTCGAGATCCAAGAAATTTGAAACAAATTAATTGACATCAGATGATGCCATGTTTTATGGACAATTTAAATAAGTTTTCTTTTATTTTTGCGATTTCAGGAATTAGCTTCAACATTTATAATAATTTCGTGAAAATAAGCTTATAACTAATCCAGTGCGTATATAGTTAATTCACTTAAACTTAATAAGAAATGAAAAGAGTAGACATCTCACCTGTAAACTCCGGTAATTGATGATATCAATCATTTTGTTGTACTGCATTAGACTATTTTCTTGTCAGAGATCACGAGATGACATTCGAAGCCCTGGTTTTCAGCGACTAACGTAGGAGATAAAGTCAAGTCACTAAATATGAGGTGAACCAAATCACAAGATGTTTTGTAAGATGATAAAGGCAAAAGCTTAGTCGTCAACTGCTGGTCTGCAACTTGAAAATAGAAATAAATGATCTGTGAATTGATTGTGGAGGTCGAATATGGGTGGCGGATTTAAGTTCCTCCAAATGTCCAAAGGAAAGGTGCTCGAGGCGTCGTTTAAGAAAGTTTGGTCTATCACTAAAATCGTGTCGCTAGACATGAATCACGTTCGATGCGCAGTGCGAGTAACATGAATGAAATGAAGGACTGCTTGCACGTTTCCTCTCGCTGTCATGTGATTATCGATAGTGACGTGTTGATTGAAGGTCATTCGCCTAGGCGGTAGTAGGGAAATAATCTGTGCGCAGTTCTCCTCTATTCAGAAATGAAATACGAGGGCTGCACTTAATGACGTGACCGCCAACGCTGGGATGCTTGTAAATCATCGAAAGACAGACTCATTCCATGCATCGAGTACGGGCACGAATGAATCCGAAAAATAGATCCGTTGAATTATGATATTGAACTATTGCAATTACAAGTATTCTATTCCAACTGCAATCGCAAAATTTGGATTCATCAAATGCACTGTGATAAATAAACATGAATCCTATTAATAAGAAATGCATGGGTAGAAATTAGTGATGAATTTTTACATTATGCTATTTTCGAAGATACATCGATTTTAGATAAAAAACAAGGCAGAAAACAGATTGATGGGAGAATAAGAAATAGAAGAAGAAAAGGAAGATAAATGAGAGAAATGAGGAGACAGAGTAGAGGAGGAAGAATGAGAAATCAAGAGAAAGGAGAGGAGGAAAAAGAGAAGTGAGAAGAGACATGGAAGAAGAAGAGAAATGATGAATTGGAACAAGAGAAGAAAATGAAGAGGTCGGGAGAAATAGAAGAGGAGGAAGAAAAGAATTGAGTTGAGAGATGAATAGAAAATAGAAAATAGGGAGAAAGAGAAGAGGAAAGAAGAAGAGAAATTAGGCTATGACAGAGAATCATTATCAGAAGAAAAGCGAGGAGAGAGATAAAGTGAGAGAGCGAGAGTTCGAGAATGGAAATTAAAAAAGATAGTCCCAAAACTTAGTGCAATTAAGTGGAAATTATTCATCATAGCGTAAACATCATAATTTTGTAACTTATCGTGGTTGTGGCTCATTGATCATGTTTGTGGTCACACTTTGGATGTCACAGTGACGTCATACACAGGCGGTCATTCTGACGTCTTTGATGGGAGGTCACTGTGACATCCCGTTCTGGTCATAGACGTCTCAGACGCATGATGACATCAATGGGACGTCACAATGACGTCACAATGTTTACTGGGAAGTCACATCACCTGAAAGAGAAATCATTCTATCATCTCTGTTCAAGCCTCAGTGTATTGTTACAACCTACCTTGACTCAATAACTCTAAACTTTCCTCGAGAAGGGAGGGCGTTGGTGATGAAGTTGATGCCTGAAATTGAGGAAGATGCTATTAGTCACACGTTTGAGGGAGATGAGAGAGGAAATCTTTAACTTACCATTTTAATGAAATATGATCAGACAGAATAATAGTCAAAGAGAGAGAGATCGTGCGTTCGTCACTTGTATGATTCACAGATTAAATGAAATGACATGACTGTCACTTTGCTTATATACTTTCATTCTCTTCATTCATTGGATGTTCATTCTGATTGGCTGCTTGTGTATACTTAAGAATTAGAAAAATGTTAAAGTTATCATTATTCAAAGTCAGAATTTCAAAGACAACATGACAAGTTCTCCAACAACACCAAATACCGCATTGGAGTTCTCCTCTCCATGCACATCAGCAAAGGTGCTCGTTAGACCAAATGCACCAAGAAAGGTGAAGGTGGAGAAGACATACAATCTCGACAATATACGAAAGTTATCATTATCGGAGGACGATGAAGAGGAGTTGCCCGACCTAACAGGCATACGGTGGAAATATTTACAATATGATGCCGAAGGGGTGATGGAGATGACCAGCAAGTCGCACTTGCATCAAATATGGGAGTGGCACACCCCTAACTCCCAACCGCGAACCGAGGCGGAGTGGGCGTACATTGACAAAGTGAGGGAAGCTGCAGAAGAACGTTTAAAGCAGCTCAACTGTTTTTGTAATCTATGTGAAGTCCGACACTGGGACGATATTGACAGCGAAGACCTTCTAAAATATATGTTATAATAAATGTTTATTTCATATTGTCGTTGCTTTCATGCTGACTTACTTGAATGGGACTTGAGTGCATGATTTAACCATGTATACTTTTTCATTTGGAAATAGTTATTTTTAACTTGTAAACAATTGAAACTTTATTCTATTTCTGACATATACACTATTGAAACTTTATTTTTAACTTGTAAATTGTTGAAACTATATCTTTCATTTAGAAATAGTAGCACATATAGTTTAACTTACAAGACTTTATATGGATGATGATATAGTTCAGTCACATTTAAGATAGCTTACACTTCTGATGTAGGGGATAGCAATCGATTGCGATCCATATGTAAAGAGCTTGTTCAACTACAGAAGAGAGAAGTGTGATATGATGCGTGTGGCGCGTGAGTGTCCTCCCATTTCATTCCATTCATCAATTTATCTCATTGATAGAGATAGGTAGAACTCATGGTTCTCATAACACATGCAATGGAAAGTTTATAAGGTAACCTTCGACAGATGGCTAAATGTCGCCCTGGCGCGAATGCATATTACATTGAAACAGAGGCAATCACTTGCAAACATGACGCAGAGAGGTTTAACAAGATTGATCATTGCCGAATGTCCCTTGCGGTATACATAGCTATGGGTTTCACCGCCGTCCTATACAGGAACGCCCGTCGAAAGGAAGTATTACACCGAACTTCATTTGCATTGTTACCTTCCCCTCTGTATCCATGCTTGAAAGCATGTCGTGGGCTTGGGACCACTTTAGCTACATTAGAAGGGGCCCTTAAGAGGACCTATGGTTCGTTCACGGGATTAGGTTAGTGTGTCGACTCAAGACTTTTGTAAAAACTCTGAAAATAGAAAGGAAATTGAATTAGATTAGAATTAGAAAATATATTTTAAAGTAACTTACTCGGCTTCTTCTTTTTCACTTTTCTGACGATGAAATCCTCCAATTGTCCGTCTATTTTCAAATTTAAATGGAGGCACTTCACCCCCTCCCCTCGTAGCACATTTGCGTTATATCAGGGTCATCTGTCATAGTGGGCACGTCGCAGATGTCGTTCTCGTAGAGGGGGAGGTGTACCTCATAGCTCCTCTTCACTCCTCTCTTCAGCAAACCACTCATTCTCTCACATTCACTCCCCAATTTCTCATTTATCGCCCTCACTTCATCCACATCCTTCGCAATCACTCTCAATCTCTCACATTCAGCCTTCTGCTTCTTCAAAACACGCTTCAACTCATCACACTCAGACACCTTCGCCATCATCTCTTTCTTTTCCTCAGACCAACGCTTCTCCGCCTCCATCATCATCACCATCTCCTCTTTCATCTGCTTTATCGCACTCAATTTCCCTTTCAACAACTCATTCTCCGCCAGCACTCTCTTATTCGTATTCTCCATCGCACTCATTCGATCCTTCATCTGATTGTATTCAAAGCAATCACTCGACCTCTGATCTTTCTGAGGCGATGAGGAGGCTTTTGGCTTTCCTAAGGTAACCTTGTCACCGAAAAGCCTCCTCATCGTCGCGTGCCGCTCTTCAACAACACTCTTCTTCTTCTGCATTACAACACCCCTCACCTCGCTCTCTTCCTCTTCACTACTCATCTCGCTCATAGCGAGATCGCGATCGAGGTCTGCATCAGTCACTACAGGCGCTACAGGTACTTTCTCAATCACCCTCACTACAGGCACTACAGGCGCTTTCTTAATCACCCTCTCTTCAGTCTCTTTCTCAACCGCAGCCTCAATTGTCTTCACCGCCTCATTCTCTTCATCCTCCAACAACAAACCCTCAAACCACGCCTTAAAATCGCTATCCGTAATCTTCCCCGACTCACACTCTTTATGCTTTTTATAAAAATCCTCCGCCGCCTCATCCTTCCCACACTCAACACGCTCAACTACGCACACTCTCTTCAACACACGCTTCTCATGTCCATCAAACGCCGCAACATGCTTTTTCAATTCAGTTCCGCGAGCAATTCTCCCACAGGAGCATTTCCCCACGAGGAATCGTACATTTTTCGAGGTAGTCATAACGTGAAACTGCAAGACAAACAAAGTCGCTTGTTAGCAAACGAAATGATATTGTCTTACATGTAGTCGTCGAGGATAGACAAGTTAAGCTGATGAATCCGTTACAGGCATTACTCAGAGGGGATCTTATCCCAACTCCAAGGCCTCGGCCCACAAATCCAACCTCCGACGGACAGAGCGTGCGTCATATCACTGTGTTGGTATTCGGACCCCGATTTTGACATGAAAATCGGTGGAGTTATTTACATCAGGAAACAAGTCTCGAGCTGAAGCTCGCCTCGTACAACATTATAAATGCCTTAGTTGAATTCAGCAGGGTCGAAAACCCCAGAAAACCTCCAAAACTAGTGAATTTAAATTTTTCAACTTTTTAGTACTACTTATGAAATTTTATAAGTAGTCTGTCACTTAGGGCAGGTCAATAGCGACCGAACCTTTTTTGAATCAAGACAAACGGACTTGTAGAAGCAAAGTTACAAGCCTTTAAAGTTTTGGAGTCCTTTATGGCCTGGAGACGAAGGCCATCTCCTGGCTAACCTCTAAGTCTGACGCCTTAGCTGATATCAGCAATGAAATTTTCTAAGTCGGTTTCTTACAGAAACTCGGAATTTGGAATGTCCGAAGCTATCATCGGAGCTCAGAGAGACGACCTACCTCTGACAATCGCTCTCGTCTTAATGACAAGTCTCTCTCGGTTCCCAGCTTATATAGTGTGTGGCGATCAGCTGATGACGTAATACCCATCATCCAAACACTGAAAACCCGTCTATCATCGATTCTGGAGGTCCGATTGAGCTGGAAATATACCATATTCATGTAGAATTTGACGCTGAATCCGAATCTGGCCTCCGTTTTCCCATCCGATGCTTCGTTTTGGCTCCACAGTAGGCAGCCATCGCAAAAATTCTAACTTCGAAAAATGTTGAAAATTTTTCTCTCCGATTGACTTCAAAATCTCCGATTGACTTGAAACTCACCATACAGATAGAGAATTTCACGCTGATTCCAAATCTGAAATCCGTTTTCCAATCCGATGCTTCGTTTTGAAGCTACAGCCCAAAACGTCCCAAATTCTAACTCTGTCGTTTTTCGCCAATGTCCCAAAATCTTAAATGGCGTCTCACATCTAAACGAAGACAGATAGGAACAAGCCGATTCTTTCAGTGAATTTTTCTCGCTCTTGGCTTTCAAACGAGCTATGGCACGACAAAATCCGTCCACTAGAAGCCAAGATCGAAGCCAGCTCTCCCGAGGGGGGAGGGGTAGGGGGGGGGTAGGGTGGGAAAAACTTGTCGACCTAACTTTTGACGAGGAAGACGATGGTAGTACTGGCGCATCGAATTTCGACACTTTGGAAAAAAATTTTCATTTTTACCGTACACAGTCACTCTGACACTTATGATTTTTTCAACCTTTCCTAAAATCTTGTAACCGCTCTAACTTTTGAACGGCTGATCGGATTGACTCGCGCCAAAAAATGTCATAGGTTAGTTTTTCATCCTCTTTCGAATGCAACCCGAACGAACAAAATCCGTCAACTAGAAGCCGAGATAGCAGCTAGCTATCCCGGGGGGGGTAGGGGGGGTAGGGTGGGAAAAACTTGTCGACCTAACTTTTAACGAGGAAGACGATGGTAGTACTGGCGCATCGAATTTCGACACTTTGGAAAAAAAATTTCATTTTTACCGTACACAGTCACTCTGACACTTAGGATTTTTTCAACCTTTCCTAAAATCTTGTAACCGCTCTAACTTTTGAACGGCTGATCGGATTGACTCGCGCCAAAAAATGTCATAGGTTAGTTTTTCATCCTCTTTCGAATGCAACCCGAACGAACAAATCCGTCCACTAGAAGCCGAGATAGCAGCTAGCTCTCCCGGGGGGGGGGGGTAGGGTGGGAAAAACTTGTCGACCTAACTTTTGACGAGGAAGACGATGGTAGTACTGGCGCATCGAAATTCGACACTTTGGATTTCCTCCCACCCTACCCCCCCCCGGGGTGGAAAAACTTGAGACCATTTTTGACGAGGAAGACGATGGACACCACGTCCACCAGGCCGGCACCCAAGCCCACCCGGGCGGCACAACACCCCAGGACAGGGAGGAGGAGGAGGAAGAGAGGAGGGGGTAGGGGTAGGGGGTAGGGGGGGGTAGGGGTAGGGTGGGAAACGGCCACCATCTTGCGCTATCTGGTGTTTGTCACTTGCTTACTACTTATATTTTCCGGCAGGAAAATGCAAATCATAAAACCGGTCTGTGTTCCAGGAATCGATTTTGTGACGGAACACAAGATCCTCAGGATTGTAAGGAGCGATGGTCTAAAATGGCATAGGCATTTTACGCATGTTGAGAATTGTTCGTGCAGAGTCTCCATAGTCTCAGACCACTGAAGTGCTTCATAAGTAAAGCAGATCTTGCTCGTATTTGTGTTTACAACTCTCTGCTGTGTTCTCTTATCGAATATTGTTCCCAACTTTTTATTTCAATGCCTGTGTATTTATGCAAGAAGTTAGAGAAATTACAATGTCGAGCTGATCATACAATTTGTGGACTTGACTTTATATGTAACTGCTTCCCGGCTAACAAAGTACGTATCTGCTACGTAGCGGGGGAGTAGCAGAAATGCGTAGCAGAAACCAATTAAAATGGCGGCATAGGCCACGTACCTGCTACGTAGCATGGTGCTACTTGTTGCTACCAATTGAAACGTTGCCGCTACTCAATTGACCCTATAATGGAACCTACCGCTACGCTGAGGCACCAATTGCTACCGGTATGCTACGTAGCAGAACCTTGTGCTACTCCTCCTACGTATCTGCTACTGGATGCCACGTACTGCTACGGCGACGCTACGTAGTTGCTACTAATCACTACCAACTGCTACACTGGCGCTACGCTACATTCTATCACTCCCTTTCTTGTTTGTTGTCAAAAGTCCACCTCAATCAATAGGCCTACCGTCCAACTTATCCACAGCTATGAAAATCAGAATACAATATTCCGGAATATCAAAACACAAATCATCAAACAAACGATTTTATTCCAATACGTATGTACACCTTATCAAATGTCTACTCCGGCACTCTCACCCTCTGCGTCTGCCATCTCTGCCCTGCTCCGGGACAATCTTCTAGGGGCTTGTTTTAGCCAGTTCCCCACAAGGACCTTGATTCTTGCATTACCATTTTTATAATGGAGTTTTCTCATTGCCTCTGAAAAAGGAAGAACAATTCTTCAGAAGGGTACTCAACTGCATTTGAGATTATAACAAAATACAACTTAGTGATAAACAGACACCAGTAAGTTTGGAATACGTGGCAATTCGTACTACAAAGGAATCAAAAATGTGGTCTCTGATGAGACGCAACGTTTCAAGCTCATCTCTAAGCTTTGCACATCGACTTTGCTACACTTTCACAAGTTTTCAGCATTTTGTAGTAGATACTTTGTACAATGCAATTAGGACATCTTGTAAGCGTTTTTTTGAATTTCTGAATTTAGTTCCTCCCACATTCACCGAAAGAATAATAACTTTCTTTGACTTAGCAGATTTTAATCGAGGTCGGACTAACAATATTCAGATAACTACAGAAACATTTTACCATTCAGCATTTTTATTAGCTTCTTTTTTCACACTGATTTGCTCCTTCACACCTATTTCTCGGACATAACAATCTTGAATAAACACAACATTTTAATGATTATAGCAAATACAGTGAAAGCATAGAAATAGTTAATAATTTTTTTTGGTCTCTTGTTTTGGTTCCTAGGTTTGCACAGACAGTATAGATCATAGCTATGAAAAAATAGAGAGCCTGTACTGATAGTCCCGGCGCCAGGACGGTTTTTTGCATGGAACGAGCCCAAAGATAAGACTTTCACAGAATATTCTAAACCCTATGACTACTAAGAAAACGCGCGCCTTCCGAGTTTCAACGTATCCCTTTGATATGCAGACAAGATCAAAGAAAAAGGACATGGTAATTGAAGAAAATTGAAGTTTGGTGTGTTTGCTCCGACTATGCGAGATATATTAACTCAAGCGCTGTAATTTGTGGCATGATATATTTTCAGGGCATGAAGTCATGTAATCATCTACCATTGCCGACCAAAACCAAACACATTTGGATACAACAAGCATCTTAAGTAAACATGAAATTTTGATCAAATTTCAGCTCAAGCCTTAAGTATCTAACAACTCTTGCAAATATCGCATATAAAATTTTTTCCTATCACGCGATAGAACGCATAGAAGATATATCATGCCGCAAATAATGTAGCTAGAGTTAATAGATCTCGCATAGCCGAAGCAAACACATCAAGCAGACATATTGGTCGAAAATTTTCCTTCAATTAACATGTCTTTTTCTTTGATCTTGTCTATAGATCAAAAGAACACGCTAGAACTCGGAAGGTGAGCATTTTCGTAGTAGTCATAGGGTATACATCATTCTGTGTCTCGTTCCATACAGAGGCTCGTTCTGGTGGGACTATATAAATATATTTCCATGTTTCCATATTGTATTTGTTGCAATCATTCAAATTTTATTATGGGCATATAACGAAATTTGCATCCAAGATTCTTTTGTCCAAAGTTAGCACCTGTTAAGATTGAACGGGTGATCTCATACCATTAGATGATTTCAATGAATTTTGTGGCTTTTCAAAATTGTTTTGTAAAGATTTTATGTATTGAATAACGCTTTGAGCGTGTCCGTTAAAAATTGTCATCTTTTAACTGAAATTGTTAGTATAAAGCATATTTTTGTTTTCACACAGGCATACCATGATGTAGTAATTGACCAATTAAAACTATCATAGATAATAATCAGATTTTCAATGTGTTGACACAATGTGATCAATAAATTGATAAACACAAATGTCTTCGTTTTCCTTTCATTCAAGTGTCCGTTGCCAAAGTCAATCAAAATTATGTAACTTATATCGAGAACAACCTCGACCTCGATTAAAATCTAATCGAAGTCACATCACTGATTTTTACCCATTTTACCAAATGTGCTCGTCAAAAGGGGGAAACTCGTACAGGAAGCTACACTTGGTCTAAATTTTGAATAGTGTCTGATATCACTGTGCTAAATTTTCGGAAGAGCTTGATATAGAATCAAGTATGTTGAGTATATACCATGCGCTCAAAAAGTCTTCCATACTTCATTGCTGATTTATATAAAAATTATGCATCATTGAAGAGTTGGGATGATAATTAAGTGATTATACACTGACAGTGATATGGATAACAATGAGATTTCTTTCATTAACTCAATTTAAATTGCTGTCACTTTTGAATTTGTTTTTATGCTACAAATTTATATACAAATGCAACTTATAGGCCCTATATTTTACCATCATTCAGTTACGCCTACTTGTGTTTTGCTTTACGGTATGATGTTTGACAAAAAGCTATTGTTTACATCTATTTCAATTAACACCAAATCGACATAAAAGAATTAAACAGAAACATTTAAGATTGCTTCAGAATTCAGTAAATTTTTTAAACCTCAATGAATATGTATCACTTCAATTGATCAACTTCAATTAATCAATTGATGATCTTAATTATTTTTGAATTTGCCTCTAGCTTTCACAGGAATAAAATAAATTAAGAGATTTTTGAATCAACGTTTCGAGATTCTTTAACGAGAGAGACAAAAAATCACTAACACATTACAGTCAAACAATACATGAAAAACCGAATAAAGGCCCACACTAGGATTGCATGAAATATTTTACTCAATTAAGTTTTAACCGAAGAGCAAATGAAAACTTTTATCAAGTTATTTCATAATAAAAAAAGTCATATAAACAATAAAGAATGCCGGCATGCATCTCTAGCTTGCAAGTTATGACAGACATACTACAAAATACTTCATAATTGCAATTGAAGAGAAATGAGACAGCATTATGAAAACACTATTCAATTGTAGAGTACTTTCATTTAAAATATGGTTGATTGCGGGTCTCATGCATCATCACTTCCTTCGCACACTTGAAGCCGACTTTATGTATGCCTACCTATCATTGAATAATATTGTAAAATTATTGAATGATCCAGAAGAAAGGGTGGACAAAGGCTAATATTATACATGAAATTCAAGTTACGAAAATTAAGACAGCTAGCCGAAAGCCTTTTCTTACTTACTTATTAGCTCTAGATTTTCCTAGTCCGGAAACAGTCGCCTGATGAACTCGATGGTCAAGCACATGTAGATGCTGGTTCGAAGATATTCTCACACGAATTGGTCACCCTGAAATGGAAACATAACATGTGATATGATCGATTATTCGGCATTATCGTATGTAAAAATATGTAAAACAATTTTTCTTGGCATTGTGCTAAAAACAAGCGGGTCACTCCTTCTCTATATTTGCCTTCATAAAGTAATGTACAGTAAAATTTGAGTAGGTAAAAACCACGGCGCTTCGTGTCACAGACACATGAAAAAGTGGGTCCTCCCACCTTTTGATGTGTATGTGACACGAAGCGCCGTGGTTTCTACCAACTCAAATTTTATTGTACATAACTTTATGAAGGCAAATATAGAGAAGGAGTGACCCGCTTGTTTTTAGCAGAATGCCAAGAAAATTGAATTGCCTCTTGTTCCCAGCCTTTAACATCATATGCAAAACACTAATTTTTATGTTTTAAAATTAATTATGAGCATTACTGCATGCATATAATTATGCCTGAATGCAAATACATGTAAAACTGATATAGGTCAATCATATAGCCTATTGACAAATGTAAAATAGCATATCAATTGTCAGTTTATTTGTCAATATCACGATATATAGTAGAGAATGCAATGGGCTTAACCATCAGTATTTTATAGGCCTATCCCTATATGAAAAGAAACTTAATCATTTCAAAAATTCCACTTTATCACTGATTTTGGTTTATAGTGCAAAGCCACTGCATCACAACTTTTCACATTAGTAATGCACTAGACAATGCGTTTTCCCAATTCTTGATGACAGAACTGAATTACAAAAGAAGAAATTCATACTACACCTAAATTAATCATTCTATGTGGTTTGGCCCTAGACTGCTGTAGTTTTCGGAAAAGTCAAGTTGATTTAATTTACATCAGCCAGATATTTCAAAAGTTCAGAGCTATTATCTTCAGGAGCAAAGGATTACGAGAATGGTAGTGATTCAAAATGATAGTGTTAATGCGTGATTTATGATTTCTTTGTGTATTCTGAATAACTATCATAGCAAATATTCTTGTATAGTATAGCCTACATATCTTCTGCTCCTGAAGAGGATAGCAGTGAGCCATTAAAATATATCGAGCTGATTCAAATTAGATCAACTTGAATTTTCCGATAGCCACAATAATTCTAGTGTTTCGATTGTTCATAGCGTCTGAATGAATTCTGTTGTACACCACTTATATACATAAAGCTCTTATTTCATTTGATTACATATTAAAATAGGAATTTGCATGCTGATACTTACATGTTGCGACGAAAGTAATCGACACAGAAATATGAGAAGCATTGAGATCGAAACACGCAGTTGGAAAATAGCGACAAGTCATATTGTCTATGGAGATCAAATATGTTTTGATTGCTTCATTCACAAGAAGTTCTGCTCTGCTGATTTCGATTTTCACTGGATAAATATATCAATTTTCGTACATGTAAATCTATCGCGGATGAAAAGTTGCTTTCGTTCGAGGAATTCTTCACCACGGCAAAGGTTGTATTATTTAATTCAAGTGTCACTCAATCTGATATTGTGCCCGATGAAAAAGACAACACTGAGAAGTGATCTCTGTACACGGATGAAGGATATAGCAGCAATGGCGTACGTTGTTAAAGTCCACACTGCTATATTTGACGTAACATCATCATTACTCAGCTTCGCGATGCCATGAATTTAATGCCCGCTGCACGCTTGTCTATGGCTGCACGCGAGACGCGTCAGCGCATCATCGATCCACCTGTTTCTGTAGCTGTCGGCAGGCGAAACCGGACAAAGACGAATGCGGCCGAAGGATGGATAGCGGTGGAATGTGTCTGCTAATGCGAGAAGGGCAGGAAGATTGCGCAACGGAACTTGACTGTGGTAAAGCTTTCAAAATCACATCACTTCTGCAGATTCAGATGCATAGCATGCTGCTAAAAGCAAACTGAATTTACTATATAATTGGTTACTAGGTTGTCATACAAGGTGTCATCGTCAGAAAATTAGAGCGGAGAGAAAAAAACTTAAAAGTTTTCTTTAACTTTAAAAGCTTTTTAAACTTAAGACTTAAAAACTAGCGAGCACTCAAAAGATCATTTCATTTGAAGACACAATTGTGAAATGCGGATTTCAATCTTGTGAGATGGCGTGACAGTTTTTCCTATGCATAAAAATACTGTCGCGTGAAAGAGACTATAGCAATAATGCCTTTGATGCATCAAATATATCTAAATGCATAGATAGGAATGAGGAGAGCGACGGGATCGAACAAGGAGAAAAGGAGAGAGAAAGAAATATGAAGAAGATAAAGTGGAAAATAACAGAGAAGAGAAAGAGAGAAAGGAAAGGAGAAAATGAGAGAGATATGAGGAGATACGAAGGAAAAGAAGTGGAATAGCAATGTGAACATGTTGATGAAAAAGAAGAAGAGAGAGAGAGATGGATGAAAGAGGATGGAGAGAGGAGCAAGAAAAGAGAGAGATGGATGAAAGAGGATGGAGAGAGGAGGAAGCAGAAAAAAGAGAGGAGGAAGAGGAAAAGAGAAATCGATGGGAGGTTTATTATTTTTTTTACTGCTACGTAAACACAACGCATGTGTGCTACGTAGAAGCAACCGAGCAGCTACCGACTGCTACGTATCCACAACGTTTATCTGCTACGTGGTGGCAACCGAGCAGCTACCGACTGCTATGTATCCTCAACGTTTATTTGCTACGTAGAGGCAACCGAGCAGCTACCGACTGCTACGTATCCGCAACGTATATTTGCTACGTGGAAGCAACCGAGCAGCTACCAACTGCTACGTATCCACGACGCATTTGCTACGTAGAAGCAACCGAGCAGCAACGCTCATATAGGCAAAACGTCAAAAGCGCTGAAAATATGCTGTAAGTGTAGGATAAGTATCATAAGCTACGTGGCTGCTGCGTACTGCCACCAATCAACTTGCTACGCTACCCTTTGGAACGTTTGGCACCGACTGCTACGTATCAGCTACGTAGGATTGTTAGCCGGGTTACCATCTTCATCTTCAAGACAATAAAAAATTCGATTAAATTCTTTTAAATAGCATGCTTCTACAGATCACACCGGTATTCATATATTGTATGGTATAACATTGTCAACCAGCAAACGATCAGGTCGAACAATGTTTGATCACTACAGAACCAAACGCCAATGTGACGCTTTATTTGCTTTTATGTCATTGTAGTATTTAAATAGGTACATCGATATATCAACCTTATTTCTAATGTAATTTGATTGTTAAATTTTACTGTACTTATAACTTCTGCTGTCATTTGATCTCTATTTATGGAAATAGAAATTTCTATTTTATTCTCAACCGCCACCCAAGAGAGAGGGTTAAAAAATCTATTACAAGTTTTGCGTGATATTATTTGCAAATTACACACTCTAAATTATAATCACTAAGATAGAGAGATTGAATGATGAACCGCAAAATTAATTGTTAATTCTTTTGATATTACAAACAACTAATTTTAACAATTAATTGTTTGAATTATCTTTTGTCTAATGAGGTGAAAAACACACATCATTTGCAGCAAAAGCTGGTAGTCCAAAAATTATGATGCGTCTGAACTTCAGACTCTGAAGCAGTCCAAAAGCATAAATTTCATCCATTCATGAATGATAATCATTGATTGTTTCTAGTTATTATAGGGGAAAAGCTTCATTTTTATGACGAAATTTATTTCGCATCAATTGCCTCTTTTCCCAAAAGTAATTTTACCGAGTTGGAAAACATATGAAAAAATCCGTGCTGCAATTAAAGATATTGTCAATTAATGTTAATAATATCTTTAATGGACTTAAATTGCTTTACTGGACAAGATTAGCTCAAGATAGAGAATTTTGGGCCATTCGTTGTGGTCTGCGCCGATCCTGATTGGTGATGACAGACTGATTTGTGATTTGTGAATATCTTTAATAACAGCAAGGCTATTTTCATGCCTACATCAACATACTGTTTAGGCAGAATTACAATTTACTGAAAGTTAGAAGGTTACACATTATCAAATACACCACACGATTCATTGTAAGACTTAAATTCAGCGATTTTGAGACCATCATGATGATCGCCACTAAATTAGACGCGTTTAACTAAGATATTAAATGTAACCATGTGTACTATATGTAACAAATGCCAATATTGACGATATTTACCAGTTATTTGACAAATTACTGAACGAGAAACTTTCCCCTTTCATTGATAAGGTATCCATCCTTGTTTCTAAGGTTGATAACTTGCAAGATAAGTACACCCAGCTGCATCAGTCTTTTCTTAATAAGACTGAACACCTTGAAAAGAAATGCAATGATCTCGAGAGTCAGTTTCATGACCTACAATCCTCAACCCATTCATTCTCAACAGATCTATTCAATGAAATTGAGAGAAGGAAATGGCGTGAAAACAACCTCGCAGTTCGGGGTATTCCGGAATCTGTGTCTGGAAGTATAGCAGAAAGGTCGAAATGTGACATGGAAAAGGTAGACGAAATGCTTGAAAAAATTGAGGCAGACTCTGCTGAGATCTCAGAAATTAGAAGGATCGGAAAACCAAATCGAGATGGAAATCGACTTCTCCGGTTGAAGCTCAAGAATTATGAAGATAAACTGACTGTTCTCCGAAAGGCTCGACAACTTCGTGAATCGGAAGCATTCAGCAAAGTCTTCATCAACCCCGACCTCACTCCTGTGCAACAAATGCAGCGGAAAATGCTCAATGATGAATTACACCAACGAAGAAAGAATGGAGAAGATGTAATTATCCGTAGTAATAGAATTATTTGTAAGAAAAGCATCTCGGATTTTCATTGAATTTTTTAACGCTACCCAATAACAGTCCTTCTATTTTATTGATAAATTCCCAATCTATAGTACGCAAATTGGACGAACTACATGCTCTTACATCTGCCATGCGTCCTGATATCGTCGTCATCTGTGAAACCTGGCTTCATGCAAATCATGTTATTTAAGAAGGCTGCTCATATTCCGCTTACTATAAACTCTATTCATACAGTGGAACTTTTGAAAGTGCTTGACATAACGTATGATACTCAATTGTCTTGGGACTTGCACACTGATTTGCAATGCAAGAAAGCTGCAAGAAGTCTATTCCTCATCCGATCCCTAAAGAAACTTTGGCTTCCAATAAAAGAACTCATCAGCGTCTACAAGCATCATGTCTTACCAATTTTGGAATATTGCAATCCACTATTCATCGGCTTGAATAGTAAGAATGCCTTCAAGTTGGAGAAGATTCAGAAGCGATTTCATCATGTCATTTACGGTTGGCAGTGCCAATGTGAGGAGTTTCCTTTACTGTCCTCAAGAAGAGAAGTCCAATCACTTCGACTGTTCTTGGCTATGTCTGACGTCAGTCATGTGCTTCACACTTTGCTTCCTCCTGTTCTTCAATACTCAAGACAATACACAATGCCTTTATGTAAAACTCAAAGACGCTACAATTCCTATATTCCCTATTGCACTTCGTTATTCAATCGTACTTACGCATGACTTCTATGTACATGTACGTTCACTTTTGGAAATTAACTCACCTACCGCTCAACATTCATTAGCTTCCTAAATATTTCAGTGCATGTTCACTTGGCTTGTACTATTTCGTGTCTTTTTATGTATTGTTGGATTTCTATTCTACCAATAAACGTGTATTATTATTATTATTATATTGGTTAAGGATCATTGGTTAACTGAAGTTTTAGAATCTTAATACATACAGTATATGAACGTCGACTATTTCAATACCAAAATGTCTATTGATACGTCAATGTCTGTGCTAAATTGTGTGAAAGCCCTTGTAGCCCCTGTTCATCTATCAATAGAATATATCCATCGTATTTTTTGGTGTAATCATGTCGAACAAAAATCATCAGAAATTGACAATGAAAGGAATTCACAAACCTCTATTTGAAATGAGAGGAAATTTTGTTGTTATAGTAAAATTGGCATAACATTGCAAGAAAGTAAAATATTCATTGATCGTGGTCATTTTGATTTAATTAAATTAGTTGTGTCAGACAGTCCCACAAAATAATTACAGCAAGAACAACACGTTTGTTTCGCTAGGCCTTTCACTTGCACCGAGCAAGCATCGTCAGGCGACTGATGTATTTCATGAATGATTGAAAAGATATTTCTCATTCCTGTTGCGTCAAAGTTAGTCACTGAGTCATTTCTATCACTTCCCATCAGCGTAACTGGCGCATGGGGCTCCACCACAGATCTAATCATAAAATACACACAGGTTTGGAATACATTTAACATGAGGCTGCAATCAGTCCTATCCAAGCTTTGCTTATCTCCAACTTCCCATTGAAACTCCCTTTCCTCTCTGTCCAAATGGCTTCCTTCATCCTACGCCTGTGCCAATCTGGCTCCCTCGTCATCACACTCGCGCCCTCCCAGTCCATTCTGTGACCATTCTCCCAACAATGTATCGCTACCTCCGAACTCATTGTTTGTCCATCTGACACATTCTTCTTATGCTCTTTTAATTTTTGCTGTAATCCTCGCTTAGTCTCACCAACATAACTACCTTCACACTCTCGACAATCGATGTTATATACCACTTCCTTAGGTTCGATCTTTCGTTCTCTCTTCCTTACAAGTTCACGTCCGATCGAATTTCCACCCTTCTCATATACCTTGTAATTATGTCGTCTCAATATTCTCCTAACTTTTTCCGTCACACCTTTCTCATACGGTAGCACCACGACTCCTCTACTTTCTTCTTTTTCTTTTTCTTCTCGTGCCACTTCTCTCTCTTTTTTTTCTTCACTCTGCATTTTGCATCTATTGAAAAATTCTGCATCATACCCATTGAGTCGGAAAACGGATTTTAAGTGACTGATCTCCTTCCTCTTATTCTCTCCTTCACATACTCTATTAGCTCTCGAAATCAATCCTTTCAGAACCCCTTCTTTCACCCTTTCACTATGATGAGATTCCTTGTTGATGTATAGATCGGTATGAGTTGCTTTCCTGAAAACTCCAATAGACACTTTCTTTTCTTTTCTTTCTAACTCCACGTCAAGAAAAGGCAACTTTTTTGTTTGCCTATCTTCTACTTCATAGGTCAACTTTATCGTAGAATGTCTTGAGTTCATAAATTCCACCAATCTCTCTATTTCTTCTTCCCCATCATTCATTATATCCAAACAGTCATCCACATATCTCAAATGTTTGAATGGTGTTTGTAATCCTCTGCATTTTGCTGCTGAAAAAGTTTCCTTCTCGAACCTGTCCATGAAAATCTCTGCCATTACCGGTGATAAGCACCTCCCTATACTCAGCCCATTTTTCTGTCTAAAGTTTTCTCCATTATACTCGAAATATGATGACTGTAGAACAAGTCGCAATAATTCGATAATATTGTCTACCCGCTATCTTGTTCTATTTGATAGCGACTGGTCCTCTCTTAACTTTTCTTCTGCACAATTGATCGCCTCTTCCACAGGAATTGAAGGATACATTGCTTTGACATCAAATGACACTAATAATTGATCTTCTTCTAGCTCCCAGCCCTTTACCTTGTTGCATAAATTTTCTGTATCCTTGACATGGCTTTCCATGTCTCGTTTATCATCGTTATTCAGAATGATGGCTAGGCGTTTGGCTATACTCTGCGTAAGGCTCCCTCTAGTGCAAACCACTGGCCTGACAGGATAGTCTTCTTTATGTACTTTTGGTAATCCAAATATGTACGGCATGCTGTAAGTTGCTGGTGACAACTTCTTGATCTCTTCTTCTTCTATTTCCCCAGCCGACGCCATCTCTCTGAGTTTGCACGTCACATCCTTCCTCACAGTCTTCCAAGGATCCTTCTTCTTAACTTTCTCATAGTTCCCATCTACCAGGATATCTAGAATCTTCCTCTGATAATGCTGTTCATCTAATACAACTGTCACTTTTCCTTTATCTGCCTGCATTATCCTTATTTCCTTCTTTTTTACCGAGTCCTTTAAACGAGTCCTTAACAAAGGAAGCCATTTGGACAGAGAGGAAAGGGAGTTTCAATGGGAAGTTGGAGATAAGCAAAGCTTGGATAGGACTGATTGCAGCCTCATGTTAAATGTATTCCAAACCTGTGTGTATTTTATGATTAGATCTGTGGTGGAGCCCCATGCGCCAGTTACGCTGATGGGAAGTGATAGAAATGACTCAGTGACTAACTTTGACGCAACAGGAATGAGAAATATCTTTTCAATCATTCATGAAATACATCAGTCGCCTGACGATGCTTGCTCGGTGCAAGTGAAAGGCCTAGCGAAACAAACGTGTTGTTCTTGCTGTAATTATTTTGTGGGACTGTCTGAGACAACTAATTTAACTAAAGTAAAATATCTTTATTCATTTTCGAAACATGTACATTCAACATTCATCTTAAAATATTTTACACTTTTCAAATAACAATGCTACCTACGTGTACACGTGTATTCTGGTAGTGAAGTTTGATTATGCGCATCCATCATACATTTCATAAAAATGTCATGAGTGTCCATTACGCTGCAGAGTCATTTAAGGCACATAGAAAATGATGCATCGGGTGTATAGCGAGTTCTAGCAATGCAATCCAGTACTGCAATCAATTCTACGAATGATAAACTTAATGATTTTCTATAAGAGATTCAATATATTAGATTGAACAATTTTACGACTCATATTAATTGAATATACAATAATTGAAATATTGCAGTTTGAAACGGTCTGACCATCGCAGAGCGGAGATGGCATGAGAAGGCAGACGCATGATTTAATCAAAAAAAAAGTTTATATGAAGAGACCAACCTGCTAAATTACATTTTATAACAGCACGCGACATGTTGTGGAGACCTGCTCCATCTTCAGGCGGATAATTGACGAGACAATTCAGACCGACAACAACTCGCACCATTCACGACTCACACTCTCGACAATGACCTCTGTACACCACAAGCTTAGCGTTACATATACGTGGATCGTTAATTATTTAGGATCGTTTTGAACAATGCGTATTCTCAGCTGTTGAGATATGTTGGAAGACTGCTATGAAACAACACGAACGTTAAGTCCAGCTTTATTAATTATTCGACAAAGCTCATAATTAAATTTGTCACTCACTAAAGAAACTTTTAGGATGCACGAATCGATTAATCCTGCAAAATAGCTGAAGCTTTGCAGAATAGAATAACTGTAAAAGATCAGACGTCTCCCTTTTTAAATAGCAAGGATGAATACGTTGATAATAGTCTCTTTCTTATTTAAAATGTAATTTTGATTTTTTTAACATTATTATATCCGTATATGTAAATTTTTAATCATTTGTTATTTGGTAATTGCGCTTTTTTTCTGCACATACATATATTTCAATCTTTCCTCTCATGAATCGAAACAAGTAAGGCTTTGCTCTTATTGCTTAGAGACAGCTTTGTACATAGCTATAGGAGTGTACTTTATCTGTCTTCCACGTGCTTTATTTTAGCTGAATTTTACGTCATGTCAATATGAATGGTGCGAGTTATTGTCGGTCTGAATTGTCTCGTCATTTATTATCCGCCTGAAGATGGAGCAGGTATCCACAACATATCGCGTGCTGCAATAAAATGCTATTTGGCAGATTGTTCTCTTCACGTAAACTTTTTCTTTTGGTCTGATAATCGCTTCGCCTACACAAAAAATCTTAAAAGCAAAAACACCCTCCTTCATTTCGATGCAAAACAAGATAACTGCTAATTTTATGTGATTGCATCATTCCTGCGAATGTTTTAGGCAATTACTTTTGTAACGGCTGAGCCGGTGTAATTTTGATCTCTCGGCTATTACCGGCCATATATTCTTCCATTTCTATTACCACACCTCAAATGTCTCGCTGTAGGAGACAAATCACTACTTATAGCAAGAAATTCTGCTCTGTCTTGCTTTGCATTCTGTTTTTTGCGAAGTTTACTGATCTCCTCTGTGAAGAAAACTTATTTCGTAGCAACGACTCCATAACACTCCAAAGAACACGTAATACAACAAGACGTTGTTAAAGGTGAACGCATGCTTTGGCGCATGTCTTGCATAAGAAATGTTCTGTTATATTTATTTGAGGCAATCATTATCATCGGCTCTCTCAGATTAATAGCCGCGTTCAAAATTGTATCGACTCAGCCAGTGTAATTGACACTGCCATGAAAATTGAGGGAAACAATTCATTTCTCCTTCGACGCCTCTGTGTGCTAATACATGCGCTATAGAAATAATGGGTTAGAAATCTGTTTGTTTTCAAATTTCCATCCTTATATCAATAGTTGAAAAAAGAATTTGATGAAAATTCTTGAAAAGTTGTTGATTACTTTTAAGATTCCGCCGCGTCTTCTTGATAAGCTTTAGGTATTAAAACAAAAAAAAGACATTTTCACAATTTAAGTCGGTCAAGTATACAATTATTGAAAAAAGGAAATGTCTACCAATGCTGCTATTTCTGAATAAATTTGACACAAAGAAGCAGAAAAACCACTGGTCTACATTTAAGATCTTCTCTTCATTTGCAAATATGGCAGCAACTCGTCAGCTGGTAAATTATCACGTTTCTTGTGCTCAATTAAAAATGCATGTTGATTGCACTTAAACTAAACTTCAAACCCGGTCGATGTATCGGAATCATTTTCAGACATTTTTTTATTTTTTGACTACTGTGTTTCACTAACGGAATCTAAAATTCTTAGACCGACCTCCAGGGCATCTTTGAGTCTTGACGAACGAGCAGCCTTTCCACCGCTCAATCTAGAGCTATTGAGCGATCGAGCATGTGATAGTAGTAAATTGCTGAAAATGAACGATCGAGTGCGACTTATATGTGTTGAGCGAGCGACCCGATTTAAAATACACACGATTACCTTTCTGTCGATTTCTTGATTTCCCGGCCATTACATCGGCTGAGCTGATAAAATACACTTCCATAATCACCGCACCTTATGTTTCTCAGTTGTAAGAGATACTGTAATTCACTCAATGAAACAAAAATTATCTATCGGAATGTCTCAAAACCTCGTTGCTTTGTTATTCTACTCCGTCTTGCGTAGTCTTTTCAGCTTTTTTTGACAAACCCAGTAATTTTTTAATAAGTGAAGCAAATTTATTTCTAGGCTATAAGCGATTCCAAAAGAATTAATATAACATAAACTCAGTTTTATGTCCTCAATACCATCAGCAATTTCTAAGAGTGAATCAGTGCTATCAGATCATCTGTATGTATCAGTTTCTGACTCTCAATAAATTTTGATTTTGTGAATCATAGAAGGCTTCGATCCATCTCTCAGTTGAGCGTGATCATATATCAGTCCAAAGAGTAGACTAGAGCTCGGAAGGGAATCTCTTCACCACTCTTATTGTGTACGTCACTGTTACTCCATCACATTGTTTTCCAGGCCAATGGTTTTAGAGATTTCGCATTCGAAAATTGTAAATTTCGCACAGTTCTCATTATCAGATTATGCAATCGACTCCGACCATTCCTGACAGTTGCAGTGTTTATAGTTTCAGACATATTAATGTCTTTATTGTAAGGTGACCTTATAGTCCAATCGGACAAAAAAGTCACGTAAATCTGTCTGTAAATAAGTAAATGAGCCAGTAGAGTAGCCTAGTTCAAAAATGGTCCAGGAATTTAGTATGTCATCTGTGTAATGCGAAACTTTGGTGAACTGAAAGTGTTGTTGTGTATGCAAGTGTGGGCCTACTTAAAGTCACATTGTAAACCCGTACAATTATTCATTTTTCCGAGGCGGTCGTTCCCGGTTTCTAAATCAATTATTTCTGGAGGCTAGTGTTTGAAGGCTTTAAAATCGGCCAAATTCTTTTTCACTACTAATTTCTATTACAGTTCTCAGATCAACAACTGCTATAGGTGACCTGCATAGGCCTACAGCTTTTCTTTAGACTAGAGATCGAGCTGCTATTGAGCTTGAATTTCAATGTGAAGCGTGTCAATTTCATTGGACATCTCAAATCATTTAAAATTAGTCGCCGGGAAACGTCCCTCAGGCGTCTAGCTTCATTTCTAAATAGGATGATGCTGAGTGAACATTTTGCTATCTGGGAAAAGGTGCTTGTTGATTCCATTGTGTAGGCAAAAGTTCTTGAATGAAAATGCCCGGCATACACTTCCTCTTCAATATATCCTTAGCGAAGCATAGCTTGGGGCCACTTAAGTGCCCATAGCCGTCTGCTGATAGACCTGACGTGTACAGATTATGACCTTAACATCAACAACCGAGATCTCCATTGAATTTACTGGCAAGACGTAATCGATGGCGATATCTAAATAGTGTACAGTTGTCATAATAAGCGATTTTTAATGCTGTAATTCTGTTAATCGGAAAATTATTCAATTATGAGAAAAATGAAGATCAAAGACAATTTCAATTCAAACCCAATATGAACTGCGATTCCAGAAACTTATTTTATGCCCTTCAATGTGCAGGATGTAGAGCCACTTGCATTGGCCAATCAGGAGATTCCTTGCGTGCAGGACGAGTGCAACGTCAACAAGTAAGTGTTGAGAATTATCGCTCCCTCTATGCTAGTGGACATACTCAACTGTGCACGCAACTCCAGCCCACTGTTCTATATCATGCCGATTTCAAAATTACCACCTACTTGCACAAAATTGTACAGGAAAGAGAAAGAAAAGCTCTGTGTCAGAAGGATGGATGCCTCCTTTAATAGGAATATTTAATTTTTTCCACTTTCAGTTTAGAGGTGATATATAGTTATCATTCTATCTTTTGTATTTCGATATCATGCCAAATATATATTTATATATACATGTATATAAAATACAGGCCTCCCACTCGTCCTGAAATTTCTCAAACTGTCCTGAAGTAAGAAGTTTTGTCCTGAAAGTCATGAAATGTGAGGATTTTCTTAATTTTTCGTTGAACTGAAAATATCATTTTTTGCGAAACATTTCTGAAGTTATGCTTAGAACGGCTGTCAGTTGGTCATCAGATTTGAAATGAATTCACCGGTACAAGAGCCAAATAAAATGTAGCTAGGCACATTCATTTTAGGAGTGCATGGAGTTGAGCGCGCCTGGCTTGCCGATCTGTAATAGGAACATGAATTCAAAACGATCAAGTTGATCTGAAATGGTTCCCATTACAGTAAGAATTTCTGATCAACTTGAGTTTTTTTTTATGTTCTTTTATGTAAGATCCAGTAGGTATAGAACTTGGTGGTTGGAGCTGTCTTGACAAAATTTAAGATAGGACTAATTTTATGTTTAACCAAATTCCGAGATAAAAAAAATCATTGACAAAAAACTAATGATAATAATAATAATTATAATAATATTAGGCTAAATGGAAATCGGAATTCGTCGCTTGGCATAGATCAGCTAAGATACAACTACGAGTAAATTGAAAAGTCGAACACGGAGAACGAATTCTAGGATACCACTTGGCTTGACAGAATGGTTTGCGATCGATCACTACACCAGTAGGAGACCATAGGGATAATGATTCGTTAACTCTTTTGCATGGTAGCGCAATACCCGTAAGAGGATTTTCGGTCAACAACTCTTTGTTGTCGAACACTAGGATGTCGCTGAGTAAGGAGTCCATAGTATCAGAAAGGATTGTCAAGGATGCCATTCGCTTATTTGGTTCCGTGACTTCTATACCTATCACAGAGAAAATGATGCAATCAGTTAGCAGAGCACGCTCAGAGTATACTCGCCATCTCGAAGATGAAAAAGAGAGAAAGCGCTTTGAAGATGAAAAATCAAAAGAAGATTAACTAAAACGTAAAAGATAAGAGAAAATCAAAAAGGATTCAGCCCATTTACTGGAATAGTTAAAGGAACAAGAATCATTTTTTTAATCTCTTAACGAAAGTGAAATGGCTTGTGCTAAACAATTGATAGCCGAATCAACATCTAAACTTGACTCCGCATTGAAGTCATATAATCTGACGAATGCTCGAGTTGCACAAGTTATGTTATCCGCTGGTAATGATAAGTTGAGTGAAACATGTGTGCAATTGCAAAATATTCTTGAAACCAAGGAGAAACTCAAAAGGAAAATATTCAACATAGAAAATGAGCGTGAAGTAGAAAAACGCGCCGTGTTCTTCCAAATAAATAAAAACTTTGTTATAGTGCTGAAAAACATGAACTTTATATCGTTAAAAAGAATTTTGTCAAATTTCGATTGGTTACCATTTGTTAATAATTGTTTGTTTATTATAAAAGAGTGGTAAAGGAGCAGCTGTTAGGGATGGTGGTGGCTGATGTGAAAAAATGTCCTGAAATTTAACGATTTTTGTGTCCTGAAATTTGAAAACGTAGCGTGGGAGACCTGAAAATATAGATACTGGTATACCAAATACAAATGTATATTTCAACATATCCCCTATCGCCTGCCTCTCACGAGGCCAGGGTGGCCGTGAGGTTTGTGCTGGACCGGCTGCCTGTTCCCGCGTGGTGGATGGCGCTCCTCATCCTCCTGGCGGTGGACTGACCGTAAACGTGGTCCCAACCTGTCGCCACAAGATATAAGGTTGGCAATAGTCTTATCTGAAGTGATATTAATGTTGAACAACTTTTATGGTTTTCAGCATGATGCTTCCTACGTTTCAAGAGGGAATTATCTACTAAATTATCAAGATGAGCAAGTACAACCATCACAGTGTTATGCTATTCATCCACAAAGCAGCTGTGGTGTATCCTTAAAAGTAGAATTCGCCATTAGGGATTCAATAAGAATATATCTCTTAGCCAGCTTGAGTGAGGGTCCAGCAGACACTCGTCAAATTGACAGCGATTCTGATAGTGATAAAGATTTCAGATTTGAAACAATAAGTAGTCAGGCTTTGAAGGAAAGTATCAGATGTTGCTGCATTACGAATTGGTGAGATTAAATATAAATCTGCAAAGTTTGTCAATACTTCTTTTTCTCGCAAATTTCATCACCATTTCGAACATTCTAGAGCCAGATTAGCATCGTTTTTTTGTTGGGCTGAATAGAGTGATCATGATGATTTACTGGTGGTGAATCTGAGAGAAAAAGAGAAAATGTATGATGTCGTGTGGCTTAGCCACTACTGTCTGAAATCGGATTCCAAAACTCCCAACCATACCTGGATAACGACATCCAGTTTAACTGCATGAACAGAATTTAAACCAATTTACAGCAGCGATGTGTATGCAGTTGAAGGATTCAATCGTCTTTTCTGGTGATCATTCTTAAAAGGCACAAAATTAATTTATACATGAAATTCGTTTTACTCTTCAAATACGGCAATTCTTAAAAATTTAAAACTTTTGAATTTTTAATTTAAATTGAATTCTAATTTAAAATTTTCTAAAGATCTTTAACTCCGATGTACCGATAGTATGAGACTACTTCTTTTTAGCAGTGCGACGCTGCAACTTTTGCTCATGTCTGATGAAATCGATGTTTAAAGTCTACGTTATAGTGAACGGCAATCATAAAGTAAATCATTTCAGCAAAAAAACACTTAAGTGTTTTCACTAGGGTTGCGATGCTTAAAATATGATATTTTGAGTACATATTTAAAATGTTTTAAAATGGTTGAAAAGCAGTTTTTTATATTTTTCTATCTGTTAAATGCGTCTTCTCTTTTCGATACACGATTCCTATGACGATGTTATCCCTTCTATGCATGTACAATTGCGAATGAAATGTCAGTAAATCTTTTGACAAATTCACTTTCGTAATACTAGTAGAGCGAATACAGTTTACTCGATATTTGGTTTGTGCATAAAGTGCAGTTACAGCGATAATCGAATCTACCGTGACAGAATTCATGTGGAATTACGGTGCTATTGCTGATTATCACCATATCACCAGCATTATTAAGACAAGGTTAGTAAACTCATGAAGATTGCGTGTAACAGCAGACTTCAAGAAGATATTTTTGTAACTATTGCTTCTTAATTAATTCTACTGGTGAAAGCAACGTGCGCTTTTAGTGATGTTTAGTGTATTGAGTGACGTGCGTTGAGTAAATATCCCAAATCATCAAGAACTGTTTTTACTATAATTCGTAACCATCAAATATGTTTGCTTTGTCAACCTTCGTTTTATTTTATGACATACCAGTAGTACATTTTCCAATTGTCACTTCGTATTTTCTATCATTATCTCGATAGTAAATAGTTTAATACTTATTTCTTTTCGCTTTTATATTTAGCTTGGTCTGGCTGAATTATTTATTTCTTCAAAGGTGAACCTATTAAAATGAATTGAAAAAGGAAATGATATGCATTCCGAAATTAAAAACAAAATACCACCTTCAATAATAATCTGATAATCAAACTGAAAATGCTATTACTAAGCATTCTAACTGAAAGGTATCCTAAATTAAAGAAGTCCTTTCAGCTTATTGGTATCATGTTATGCTTTCCTTCAATTCACGAAGTCTTTCAGGGAAGATATTTATTTAATTCACCTTGAAGGTGTAGTTCGTTCTGATTTTCAACCTTGTCTCAATGGCTACTTTATTGTATGTCAAGTCAATTTTACTAACTTAGACTCACTTTGCCTCATTTAACCGCAATCATCAATTTAAGGAGACGTAATGACGTCATATCTGCCGGAGATCTGATACGCCACTGTTATCATGCTTCTTGACGAATCAGCTATGCGTAAGACGATCAACGCACAAGGGAGAGATTGAGAAGGAAGTCACTTGTTTGTGTTCTCTGAACACATAAAAATCGACAAAATGTAACCATTCTGCGTACACAAGTGTACAAACAAAACGGACGATCCTACAGAGCTTGACTTCTACAGATTTCAGACAGACAAAAGACAAAAAATATCGTATAATGGGACTTTTTAAACAGTATTGCATGTTATGAACATTTCCAATAAATTATCTTAGAAAATCTAAGATACACCATGCTGAAGGAGCAGAACAAAATCAGAGATCTTTCATCCTGCTTGAGTAAGTACCGATAGACTGCACCATGCTTGAAAATGGGATGCTAATTGGTTAAAAGTTTCTCTTGCAAAAAACAAATGGTCTAGGAAAACTGAATGGAAGTCGGGAGATGTAGCTGTCAATTCAATCACCAGTCGAACTTGAGAATTTGATCGAAGAAATAGGTGTGCTAAATTTATAGTTTCTCTGTGATGCATGACTAGAAAGTGAAGAGAACCAAGTCATCTGCTCTAGTTCGTCTAACTTTCGATTTTCCAAATAATCAAAAAAACTTCTACATTTAAATTGCAGCACCGGTACTATTCTTGCAGTCATCATATGCCTCTGTTACTCAGGTCTCATAGTACAGTCAGTTTTTGCATTTTGCCTTCCGTAGGAGAGAATGTGTTGCATCGTGATCAACCGCATGTATTTCATTCTCTTATCATTCTATATACTATATTTAAGAATGATGTATGCAGTTACGTTCAGTCATGCTGTTGTATCATTTGGAGATTTGCATAGATTTGTTTGCTTGCATGCTACACTATTCCTCAATCAGTCAACTACAGAGAACCTCCTGCCTCGTAAACGGCGTTGTCTCTCAGTTGCACAGTAATCGTGAATTGTCAGATGTGACGTCATCATGAATCAATTTGCAGACAAACCAACGAGCAGATGAGTGGGAAAGTGACAGGAAATCTTCGTAGTGGCTGAATACTTAATTTTTCAGTGATATAATGTTTCTGAAATGGAACGAACTACACCTGAAAGTAGTACCGCAATTCTCGTCAAATGTGTAAAAAACAAATCACCCATGAAAACATATTTAAAATATGATGGATAAAAAAAACATTTTTGCAACCCTAGTTTACACATTAACCACCGATCATTTGCCGTGGCAGAAGATTTCAATCTTTTCCTATCATCTCTTAACGCTCCTATGTCATCCTCGTGATATGGGTACTACAGAATATTTTCAAATTTTTAGGTGTGTGTAGTGCGGTATAGTATTGATTTGATGATTATAGAATTTGATACATGTATTTATCGTTTTAGTACATTTTCTAAAGCATCTTCGATTTCAGTTAAATGAGAATGCTAACAGAAAAACTAACAAAACGAAAAGATAAATACACTCAAGAAATAATGATTTCCTCTATTATAAAGATAATGCAAAATGTCAGAAAGCTTTAATCAAATCCTTTGCATAGGCAGCTTCGTTACATGTAGGCTGAACATGAAATTGTGCCTGCCAACTGTCTAGGGAAGAAAGCGATAAAGCTCTTCCTGTTCTGCAAAATGTCTGTGCTAAAACCCAAAAATCCGAGTTCGTATTTTTTGGGTTTATGGTGAGAAAAATAACCCGACGTTGAATTCATTCTATCCGAAGCCGAGATATTGTGTTTCGGGTAAGATCACTCACTTTTACTTACCACACAATATACAACAGATCATCTAACCCTCAATTTTTATAATATTCTAAACTTATTGATTTGTTATTTTCAGATACGCTCCTTCAGCACATCTCGTGTTTCTCAAGCACTAGTGCAGGTAATTCAAACTTCCCTGATTTCGAAATCAATCTACCGTCCATAAATAATAACATGTCATTGTATTGTTTCAGTCTCCCGTGCAAGTTTTCGGTGTTGAAGGCCGTTATGCAACTGCACTGTACTCCGCTGCCGTGAAATCAAAAAAATTAGATGCAGTGGAGAAAGATCTTAATAAAATTAAGGTAAGTCGCATAAATTCAGATGTGCGTGTGAAAAGTTTGTCTCAAGCAACGTGATATCTACAGTATTGGACAGAATGGATGCATCACCCTGAGATTTTTCCATGTCTGGCAAGTTACACTAAAACTGTTGAAGAGAACTGTTTTGAAGAACATGCTTGCGATTCTATGTTAGAAAAATTACACAATAGAAACCAAAAGATGCAAACTTGAATTCCAAAAGGCAGGAAACAAGAATAACAATCTGGTTTGTGTACGGGTGCAAATCTGCTTTGTTGACGTTATTACTAGTTTAAAAGTTGAATGCCACACTCTTGATCCATCATCATTTGCACAATGTTTTTGAGGACTGCTCCTTGCGTATCCTCGAACATCCTGTGGAGTCTTCACTCAAAGACTTACTGTAAAATCTGCAGCTGATATCCGACCAAGTCTCCATGTGAATTGCAAATACCTAGTAAAGGAAGAGTTAGCAGAGGTCTTTCTGTGGTTCGTTTGAAATCTGACGGACGAAAGAAACCATTTGTATCTTCCAAGAATGTGAATAACAACATCGCCCTCCGCAAAAGGTGTGAAGCTTTCAATTAGGAAGACTGGCGTCGAGTGATGCGTTTTGCGATAAATCTTTTGCAACTCAATTATCTGATTTGCCCGACCCGTGAGAAAGCTAGCGATTAAACTGGGAAAGCCCGAAATACTACGTAAGATGAGTGAGGAACGCCACAAAAGTTGTGACTTGAAGCACATTCTTCACATCAAGACGCTGCAGTCACCTGATGATGAAATAACAGTTTGATTTTTATGCCTACTTGGACATCATGAATGTGAAACTGATCGAAGAACTTGAAGCTGTACGCCTTTCCGAAATGCGGTGCACTATGTCCGCCCATGTCCTGGTCCATCATTAAACTGTCCATTTGCTTGATTCTTGCCTGAATTTGGTCCTGACAATAATTCAATCGAGAATCAGTCCAATAGTTGTTGAATGACCCCACTGTCTTGCGGAATTGATGATTGTTATGATCGGGAAAGAGCTAAAGACATCGGAACATAATTGTCGCAGTCTTTGCACGTCCATGCCTCTTTGGATCTACTTTATTTTTTAAAATAGGGGCCATCATACCAATTATTTGGTAATTAGTTGAACTTCGCATGTATAGATTATGCACATGTTTCCTACTGACTAATCAATCATGTATTTGATATTTTTGATAAATATGATCTATAGTCATAGTATCACATTCTGAAATCGTTAATACAGTGTTAAAAGTTTTCTTCGCGGAATTCAAAAAGTTAGCTGAAATTGGATTCATTTAGAAAATCAATATTGAAATTATACTGCCTCGATCCAATGAACAACTTTTCTTTCTACATAATACATCAGTGTTGCCACTACGGAGATATTGTATCTCAGCGGAGATTTTTTTAGAAAATGATGCAATTATACAGAAAACCAAACACAAGTGATAAATTCCTTAGAAGTCATGCCCATGTTATTGATATCTTGCCAATATCTTTTGGCAAAATTATCAATAACTTCAAGAGCATCATCAATCGGGATACTTGGGTACATGCTGACCACATCCAACGAAATGGAAGCAAAATTATCATCACAATAAATGCTACGTAGGTTAGTGTTCAAATCAAAAGTGATGTTCAAATCAGCCGGTGCGAACTTAACCAGTTCATTTAAAATTTGACTTCAGATCCTATCTATTTGTTTTGTAGGTGCATTGCCCGTGGATGCTATGGGTCTCAGGCATATTATTGTTATTTAACACACAGCTTTAATTATAATGTTAAGAATATCGTATATGAAATCCTTTGTAAAGTATATAAAAGCAATTATATCGGTAAACCATCCCTGACTTTCAAGACAAGATACCAAGAGCATAATCGCAGCATTGTTAATCGTGATGATTATAGTGCGTCGAGTGTGCATGTTTAAAGCGATTGTGATTGTAGTTCGAATCGATTGACGACTGCGAGTCAAGATTCTAAAGTGCTGGAAGTTCTGCTGATATCGCGTTGTGTGAAGCTAGATGGATTAAATCTCATCTAAAATTGAATCGTCGTCATGAACAACAAGCTTTTTGATTGTTCGCAATACATAGTTATCTAAATTATCACTCTGCCAATTTGTATATAATCAGTGTGCCTGTAACTCTTTTTGGCTTTTAAAGCGTCGATAAAAGGTCTGGACCCAAATCGTCCGTGCACAAAAAATTTCAAAACTTACTTGACGGCATAGAAGGAAGAGGGAGCCAGAACTATTTTTTCTATTCTTCCATTTACCAAAGTGAGAAACCCCCCGTTGGCGGTCATAAGCTTTGTGTTGGAATACTAGCTCTGCTAGCTTACTTTGGCTTATTTTTCTCATCATCAAAAATTGGTGCTGGAAATCTCTCAACTTGCCAAACCATGTGTGTTTTTTGAAAACATTGTCGATCGTGACTTTGCTGCGGTTAGGACGAAATTCCTGACTATCTTGAAAATGCGCGTGTGTGCCTGTGCTTTTGGCACATCCTTTTGTCAGTGAAGCTCTTGTCAATGTATCCTGTTACTGGTTTTCTCAAATTGTCAAACATTTCCTTGTATCTGAATTTGAGAAAATAAAAAGGGGAGAGAACGCTGCGACGTGGCCCCGAAATATCGAAGCGTCATGTAGTATCTTAAACGGACCGGCCGACTCCTCCTGAACTTTCGCCACAAGGAACGGAGAGACAGACAATTGAGCGACTCACGGTGCTGCTTAGGCGACTCGAATTCAAGGTGGATCGCCTATACGACGGAGCAGATACCTCCGGTGTGGCAATCATCAATAATCGGTGCCAAAAATTGGTGGAAAGAGCGGAAGAAACAATAACAAAACAATCCACCTCAGCCCTATCGTAAAACGAGGAAAGAGCACTGACAGCGCCCTCGTGGGACGAAGCTCACCGATTGATAGCGGAAGTGTTAACGGGGGAACTCTCATGGACGCTTATCGATTACTTTGAGAAGATCAAGTGTGATCATGCCTTGAGTGCCGCCGGAGCTTCGATTCTACACAGACACTCGGACTGTGCGCTTATACTTATCGAGACTCTAGAGGAACTCGACCTAGAAGATCGGTAGATCCCTAGCTAGCAGGCCTTGCCGACCTTGCTTTCTGTCTCGAAGCTGAGAGACAAGCCAGCTGCCGAATCCTGCAGTCGGACCCCTTCAGCGGCTTTCAGCAAAACATCAGTATCTCCGAGACAAGCTCTAAAGCAGACACCGAACCTGAGCAACAGGATCAACCGGACCGTGGACAGGATGCATAGCCGCAGCTTGATGAAGTGCAACTGGGCCCCCAGATTCTCTGGGACAGTGGCAGACCGCATCCCGATCCTCGAACAGACAGTGAACCTGACCCTGACAATGACTCGGATCCCACACCCCTATTATTTCGCAAATACCTACTGCGCCCTCTTCAGGGCGCCATGATAACTCTGGCAACACTGATTCTCAGAAGAGTCTAGTGTAAGTTATTCTTCTATCTCGTGCGCTACCGCAAAACCTTTCAGGCCTTGCTCGCGTCAACTATCTGTCCGTCTATCTGTCGCCCCCCCCCTGCAGAGGACCCCTTCAGTTGAGTCTACTCAGAGCTAGAGACTAGAAGATGAGTAGGGGCGCCCATGCATTGTTTTATATGGTACTCATCAGTAAATTTTGCATCGTGTAATCGGGTTAAGTTTTTATACTTGATTATCCAGAATGCACTGTGGTGGGGTACGCGCATGCATATAGTGGCTCTGTAGCGTGATTCAGTCTTGTGACTGAAGTCTCAACTCTACTTGTATTGTGATTTCCCTAAACTTTCCCATTTTCCCTATTGCAGGGAAGTAACAGGCACTGACCGCACGGCTCTGACCGAGCGTAAATGAGAATTGTCATCTTTACAAGACACATAATAAAGTAGAACTCACTCGAATCAACACGCGTTCTACATTGGTGAGCCCGCATACAAGAGAATGTCAGACTCTGAAATTTCAGCCGTTTCATTAAAGTTGCCGACATTCTGGTCCGAACGCGCAGCAACATGGTTCATTCAGGCAGAATCACAATTCGCGATTCGAAAGATTGAGAAGGACGACACAAAATATCACTACGTCGTGGGAGCCCTGGAGCAAGATACAGCTACCCGCATAATTGATCTTTTAGAGTGCCCTCCGACCACCGACAAGTATGAAACACTTAAACGGCGTCTACTCGAAACTTACACGCTATCAGAATCTCAACGTGCAGCCGCCCTTTTGAAGATGACCGGCCTCGGCGATGATAAACCGTCTTTGTTAATGGACCGTATGCTAGGATCACATCCTCCGTGCTTTCTCTTCCGCGAAATTTTTCTTCAGCAACTACCGCCCTCTATCCGCGGCCATCTTGTGAATTCAGGTATTACGAATTGCCGGGAGCTAGCTCGCCTCGCAGATGCCCTATGGATATCAAACAACAGCCAGCCGATTCACAACATTTCTCGTCCTCATCGCCCGCATTCAAGCAAATCTTCACTCTCTCCGAATAAATCATCCGCTCAATCAAATTCCTCATCTGGCACGTGTTTTTTCCATCGCAAATTTGGCAATGCCGCCCGCCAGTGCCGTCCACCGTGCAACTTCCAGAGTTCGGGAAACTCGACAGCCGGCCGTCAGTAGCTTCATTGGCGGCCGGAATGGTGAATCCATTGTGTTACGTTCGCGATACTACTGCAGGTCGCCGTTACCTCATAGACACTGGAGCACAGGTTAGCGTCATTCCCGCCACGCCCGCCGAGTCCCGATCTGCGAAAGTTTTTCCGCCTTTGATCGCGGCTAACGGGAGTACCATTCGTACCTTCGGCACCCGTACCATACGCCTACGGATAGGCTCCAAACCGTATACTTGGACTTTTATAATCGCGGACGTTTCACAGTCAATTCTGGGAGCAGATTTTCTACGAGCGCACTCATTGTTCGTCGACGTCAGAGGACAGCGGTTGATAGACTCAGTAACATTCAACAGTTTTTCAGCTGCCCGCCTGCGCGCATCCGTTCCACATCTGAGCTCCCTCCACTTCTCTTCAAATTCAACCTACACAAGTCTACTCGCGGAATTCCCAGAGTTAATCACCCCTGCTTTTACAAGTAACACTCCTCTTCATGGTGTCGAGCATCACATTCCCACGCAAGGGCCTTCAGTTCACTCGAGAGCACGTCGACTTCCGGTTGATAAATTGGAGGCAGCCAAAGCCGAATTTGCCAATATGGAATCGTTAGGAATTGTGCGTCGTTCAAGCAGTCCCAGGGCCTCTCCTCTCCACGTGGTACCCAAGACAAATGGTGGTTGGCGACCGGTTGGTGATTTCCGACGCCTGAATGACCTGACATCGCCTGATCGGTACCCAGTACCTCACATCCAAGACTTTTCGTCGCGATTATCAGACAAAACGATTTTTTCTAAGGTCGATCTGATTCGAGGATATCACCAGGTACCGGTGCACGCCGCTGATGTACCGAAGACAGCAGTGATAACACCTTTCGGGTTATTCGAATTCCTCCGCATGCCATTTGGGTTAAAAGGTGCTGCTCAGACCTTTCAACGATTGATGGACTCAGTTTGTCAAGGACTGACGAATGTTTTTGTTTATCTCGACGATGTGGTGATAGCAAGTGTCACTCCTGAACAACACATCGACGATCTCAGAGCTCTTTTCGATCGCTTAAAGACGCATGGACTAGTCATCAATCCAGAAAAATGTGTGTTTGGCGCCGACGAACTTAATTTTCTCGGGCACCGCGTCAACGGCGGTGGAATTTTACCTTTACCTGCGAAGGTTGATGCAATACGACAATTTCCCAGGCCTACAACTCTTAAAGGACTGCAGGAATTCGTAGGTATGGTGAATTTCTATCAGCGTTTTATCCCATCAGCTGCACGCATAATGCAACCATTGTTCTCCGCACTATCCGGCAAAAACAAAAGAAAACAGTTGACCTGGTCAGATTCAATGACAGCCGCTTTCAACGAGACTAAACATGCCCTCGCCGACGCAACCTTACTTTCGCATCCATGCATTCAGGCTCAAATTGCTCTGACTGTTGATGCATCGGATATCGCTGTCGGAGCTGTGTTGGAGCAGAAGCTTTCGGGTATTTGGAAACCTCTGGCATTTTTCAGTCGCCAATTGAGACCACCGGAGCGCAGATACAGTGCTTTTGACAGGGAACTTCTCGCGATTTATTTGAGTGTGAGACATTTTCGACATTTCGTCGAAGCCCGAGAATTCACAGTGTATACAGACCATAAACCGTTAACTTTCGCCATGTCCAAGGTTTCGGAGCCCTGGTCCGCAAGACAACAACGTCATCTCTCCTATATATCCGAATTCACGACAGATATTCAGCACGTGGCTGGAAAATCTAATGTCGTTGCGGATGCCCTATCACGACCATCAGTGAATGCAGCGAGCGCCCAATTGTCGCCTATCGATTATGAGGCTATGGCCAGCTCACAAGAGTCCGACCCAGAGATCCAAGCCTACCGAACGGCCATTACAGGTATGGCGTTACAAGATGTTCCTTTCTGCAGTGATGGTACTACACTACTCTGCGACGTTTCAACTGGCCGGCCAAGACCTATTGTCCCAAAAGAATGGAGGAAGAAGATTTTCGACAACTTGCATAACCTCTCTCTTCCTGGTATTCGTGGAAGTCGAGGTCTAATCGCGAGTAAATTCGTATGGCATGGAATTCGGAGACAGATTGGTGAATTCGCTCGGATGTGTATACCCTGTCAGCGTTCTAAAGTGTCACGGCATATTCACGCTAAAGTGGAGCCTATCGCCGTTCCAAATCGCCGATTTTCTCACATCCACGTCGATCTGGTTGGACCATTACCTATGTCGAAAGGTTTTACTTATCTTTTGACGATTGTCGACCGCTTCAGCCGGTGGCCAGAGGCCATACCGATTAAAGACACTCTAGCTTCCACCTGTGCTCAGACTCTAATAAGGGAGTGGATTGCCCGATTTGGCGTCCCTTCGGATATTACAACCGACCGTGGACCGCAGTTTACGTCACAACTCTGGAACAACGTTTCCCAGTTACTTGGTGTATCTCTACATCGCACGACTGCTTTTCATCCTCAGGCCAATGGAATGGTGGAACGTTTTCATCGACATTTGAAAGCATCCCTCATAGCCCGCCTTACAGACAGCACATGGACTGATGAATTACCCTTAGTTTTGCTCGGAATACGAAATGTTCCCAAGGAAGATTTAGGAACCTCGTCGGCTGAACTCGTGTACGGTGAGCCGTTAGCCTTGCCTGGTGAATTCATTGTTTCCCCGACTTCGCAAATCCCTCATAATGACTTTCTACGGCGCTTACGCGAAACTGTGTCAAGTTTCCCCTCTCATCCGACATCTCATCATCGTGTTCTCAACGAGGCTATCCCAGCAGATTTACACAACGCTAAATTTGTGTTCATCAGGCGTGATGGACATCGACCACCCCTAACGCCTCCTTACGACGGTCCCTATGAGGTGCTGAGTAACAACGGGAAAACTTTGACAGTTAATCTTGGCGGCCGACACGAACTTGTTTCAGTCGATCGCATCAAAGTGACGCATTATGATCCCACCGACGAAGTTACTGTTGCACAACCGCCAAGACGAGGACGTCCGCCTTTACCTGCACCACCAGCGAGGCCTCCCGACCAATCAAAAACAGTGACCCGTTTTGGTCGCCGCACTCAACGTCCGCAGCGGCTAGGTGTGGAAGTTTAATGAACTGGGGGAGCTGTGTAGCGTGATTCAGTCTTGTGACTGAAGTCTCAACTCTACTTGTATTGTGATTTCCCTAAACTTTCCCATTTTCCCTATTGCAGGGAAGTAACAGGCACTGACCGCACGGCTCTGACCGAGCGTAAATGAGAATTGTCATCTTTACAAGACACATAATAAAGTAGAACTCACTCGAATCAACACGCGTTCTACAGCTCAATGCATTCTACAAGATTTCTGGATCTGTTTTAGGCACAGAATTAGATTCATCTGTGCGCGCGTCGGTTTTCTAGAAAGGAAGAATCGTATCTAGCCTTAATATCGGAATGGCACATTACAGAATTAGACAACTTGCTCCTTCTCGAATGGATAAGTCGTGTATCGCTTGCTATTGGAAATGGCAAACAATAAGCTGTCAGCAAAGGACACCAGAGCCAGTGACAGATGCGTGCGTGCTGTGATACCACTTCGCACACGCCAAAACACACATCGATGCCTGGCTTCGATTCAATATATGCACTATACAGTGAGCAATGCCGAGGAGATGATGTGAAATCATCAAGTGAACTAATTTTCGTACGCCTGCTTCTTTTTTAATAATGATCGGAAGGGTCAACATTATGTGGAAAAACTTGTGCGCAATGATCTGAATTCTTCGAATCTGAAGGAATTTTGGCAATCGAAGCACTTTCCTGGAACTTACATTAATCCGCAACGACACACGACTTTTTTTCCTATCTCTGTAAGGTATAAGGTATCCCTTTTTGCCCACTTAATAGATTCCTCGATGTGCCGTCTATTTCGTTTTAATCACACTTCTAGCAAACCGAAGCAGATAAACAAAATTTTTAATTATGTGGGTTTAGGTGTATTTCATCTCGGAGATATTTTTTCCATTTTCGAGAGTGGCAACACTGATTCATAATTCAGAAAGCTATATGTCTCAACTATCTAGTCCACCATTCTGATAACCAATGCATTTAACAATTTTTTATTTCTTTATTTTTCGAAAAAATCCAACGGGGTGACTGCACTACACAAGCGCACTAATTTTCAATTTTTGGGAAATATGCACTGATTTTGACAATTCATTTATTAAAATTGAAGGATATGCCGTTTTTTGTTACAAGAAAAAGTTGTGATTGAATCAAGATCCTAGGAAATGTTTACTTTCATCAAATTGTTCGTAATCATGTTCTGTTCTACGAATGGAAGATTTGACTGATCACAACAAGTTCATCAAACTTTCCACCCGGGGGTGCCATAGCTAGATAGTTATCTAATTCTTCTAGATACATCGAAGATTGATGCATTATCAATTGTACAAAATTTGCTTTCTTGATTCCGCAGGTTTACCCACCTAGTCTAGAAGCCAGCAGAAATGGGAACAATAACAAAACAAGTAGAATATGTTGATATAGATGTAAAAATCACATGCTGCGGCACAATTATATCTGTTTTTTATAAAGTCGAACATTTTAATTTCCCTGTCATTTTTAACCTTTCCACAAGACTGTATGCCCCACAGGACACGGGCTAGAATGTTTGCTGGACAAGTTTTGGGATATGGGTGTATCTGCACATTGGAAAAAGATTTCTAAAAAAGCAAATTGTAGAGCTACTACTCTCTTTAAGAGAGGATATAACAGCATAGATCTCAAGCACAGTGCTGAGAGGCAGCTGCATGAACATAGTGAAACTTTATTGAAATACGGGTATTTTTCTGCTAAGCAACCTCTTAATAGTTGCGCGAGCTTTTATTAATTTAATTAATGTCGAGGCTGCTTTCATATAGCTGGGCCCCGCTTGGGTGAGTTTGAGCGCTTAGGAGCAGGGGCCGAAACGCGAATCCTTACCCAAGTTCCTGCTGATGACCTCAATTGCATATGTTTTCGATTCGGTAATTTGTTTTAACTGTTCTTTCTTTTTTATGATCATGTTTAAATTTTATGTCAATAAATATTTGCATATGGAAGCAATATGGTCTCTTTTGCACAGCAATTATCAAAACTATGAGAAATAATATTTAGATAGGCCTATTCATTAGCATCAAGATAGACTTTTATAGAAAGGAAAGACCAGGGTGCCCGCGCCCCCTGGAAAACACCTGGAAAATGAATTTTATCCTGGAAAACTCCTGGAAATTTTGAGACTAATTAAAACACTAATTGCAAGTTGTTGAAGTCATACTTACTCTATGCTTGAAGTGTTTTCTATTTTTCCAGATTCTACTCATCATATTTCTCCTTATTTGTTACAATTATAGCCTTCATTCGCATACAATTATTTTGTCTTTAGAATATTTCAGTGACTGGAATCTCTTATCATACCGTATACAACATTAATGAGACAGAGCTGCGTAGTATGGTTAACTGTGAACTGTTGTCGAACTCCTAATCGTTGTACAGTATGGTGAATTAGTAGCTGTGAATTCCCTCACAAACGCTGCGCGGTATGGTGAACTAGAAGTTGTAAATTCCCTCATTAACGTCGTGTGGTATGAGGAACTAGTAGCCGTAAACTCCGTTATTAACGTCGTGCGGAATGGCGAACTATGAGCTGTAAATTCCCTCATTAACGTCGTGTGGTATGGGGAACTAGGAGCCGTAATCTAGGATTAATGCTATTACACACTTGATTGCTGTGTGGCAGAATCTACTGACGCAAAATGGTGCTGAACATATAAACTTCATGTAGGCACCAGGCTTGTTCCGAATGATCCGAGGCTAATATCGAATATTTTCAAACATTTTTCAAGTAGGTTTTCAATATGGAGATACAGTCCGTTTCATAAAAAGTGGATCATCCTAAAATTTGACTAAATAAAACATAAGTATGATACAGAAAGCATTTTTCATGTTATTTCATGTCCCTAATATATTTAAATGTATTAAATGTATAATCTGATGAGGTATGATACAGTAACGGTTCTTAAGAAGCTAATATTTTGTGGCCCTATCCTTATTGTCAATGACATTACCAATTCGTCTAGGCATTGATTCGATGATATCGTTGATTTTTGACTGATCTAACTTTCTCCACTCTCTTTTTAACAGTGACGTAAGTTGTGATACGCCATCTGTAGGTAGCAGTGAACGACGAACGTTACGTTTAGAATATTCCATACATTTTCTATGGGATTTTTCAACTTCTCCCACCTTTTTAATCCTCATCAGTAACCTAAGTCTTGTATCATTTATGATGATATTCCATTTTCTAATAACTTTCTTACTTTTATTTATTCCATTACCATACACCCACTCCTTATCCACAAGCCACAAACATGAACCCATCATTAACTCTTTTATCTACATACATCCTCCTTCCTTCCTACTAATGTCCCCATTTACCTCACCTTACTTCTCTTAATCTACCTTCCTCCCCATAACCCACCGTACCAACCACTATTTCCCCCCCACTGAATCCGAGATGGCATGGATTCACAAAGTTTCTGAATGAACGATTTTTCAAAAGGAAGCCACTGCTCTGTCAGTCTTTCAGAGAGAATCTTCAGGGACACTGGTGGAAGTGAATAGCGGTCTCTCACTCGCCGCTCAAGCTCATCCCATACTTGTTCAATGGGTGACAAGTCAGGTGAGTGTGCAGGCTAGTCAAGGGTTTGAATGTTCAATCTCCTAACAGTGGCAATGACAGCCGAGGAGCGATGTGGTCTTGCGTTGTCGTCTTGGAAGACGAAATCCTCCACCTTGACCACTGGGGCAACAACAGGAAGCACAATTTCATTGAGATACCTCTCTCCAGTCAACGTGCCTTTGATGATGACTGCTGTCGTTCGTCCGCCATGCCAAATGCCACCCAACAGCATAACACTTCCACCACCATATCTGTCGTGTTCTTTAATACAGCATGGGCAAAGCGTTCACCTGGAAGACGATGTACTCTGACACGACCGTCATTGAAATCCAAGAGTGAATCTCGATTCATCGGTCCAAGACTTTCTGCCAGTGATGATAATTCTATAAGCGATGGGCATCACACCAGGCAACTCGTCTTCTGCGGTGCTCAAAACTAAATGGAATTAGGACAGCTGGTCGTCGCGATTGAATTGTAGCTTCTCGCAATCTTCGGTAAGCCGTTCGAACGCTAGTCTATATTTGAGGCACTCTTCCAGTGTACGACTATCTTTGGGACTGACACAAATCTATTCCTCTTTGCAGCTAAAACTAGACATGCGTCTGTCCCTTCTTCTTTTTAACATCTCCTTCTGCTTTCCATCGACACCACTACCTCCAAACAACGACTCTCGATAGTTGCAGCTCTTCGGCAACACTCACACAACTTCTACCACAACGAATCATTCCAATAGTACCTCTGGTAAACTGATCGTGTGCCATTTTATTTTACAAAACCTGGATTTCAGTTCACGTTTATGTTCAATTTGTAAAAGCAATTGTGACAGTTGTATCGATATCAAAATTTGAAATTTGACCAACATTGATCTTTCTCCATTCTCTAATGTGTTGAATGGCAATACATAGAAAACGAGATATTGCATCATACCTAAGAAAAAAATGAAACAAATTCAAATTCAAGGCAATGATAGTTTGTTTCATTATTAATTATGTCAATGAGTATAATATATAATGTCTTTAGTTTATTTCACTTGTCCTAATTTACGCTTCTTTAGGAAACGCCCAACATTGTGTCGATATTATGCGAATATTATTATAGGCTGTACGCCTCACCTTCACCGAAAATCAGAAATTATACATTATGGATAGATAGTTTCGAGTAAGAAGAGATTTTTGGATGTGATAGTTCAGGTCAAAACCGAGACATGCAACCGTGAGATCCCTAAAACTGTTTTTGACTGTCAATATTACCCGACATTTTCCACGCATGGGCTAATACACCTGATAATTCATATATGGATACATTTGAATCTTGTGAAGGCGATATTCTATGAGACAGTAAACAATTATGACAAACTACTGGCTATTTAGTGAATACCTTGCTGAAAAATGATTTTTGGCACCATTTGACAGTGGTGTCGATATTACCCGACATTTCTGCATCGACTCCATATGACAATATAACTTAAAACAACTGACGAATTTGACTATTCGCGGAGTCATTACTATTCAGTGGATCTACATCCCCTTATGCTATGGAGCAACCAAGTACTTAGCTGTCAGATGGCGCGTGAAGGAGCTGACAGATTTGCACCGATCACGTTAGCTGTCAGGGTGAGACAATCAGAAGTGCTTCACCAAGCTTCTGTTGTACCTTTGAGAGTACGGTAGACTACTTATTGGTGCAATTTGCTGCACGCATGGATGAGTTCCTGAAGGTCTACAGCATCATCTTGGAAGTGACTTAACTGGCGATGTTACCCGATTTTAAGCTACGTAGGCCTATAATAAATTGCAGACATCAAAATGAATGAAAATTCACTAAGTGTACTAATAGCTGATTACCAAGGAAATTCATTAACTGCATTGTAAGGCTAGTCTATTCTTCATACAAAAGTTAAAATCGTATTCTGCTTCTCATGTCATATTTAGCCTATGTGCAGCAATTCATCTTTCATAGACATATGATCTCATGGTTCACTACATTCATGTTTCATTTCTTGTCTGAGTTATATTGTGGACCCATTTAGCCTGCATCTTTTAAAGTTAATTATGTTCATCGTCTTTGATTACTATATTTTGCTCTCTCAATGACAGGTAGTTTAATTACGTTAAGAAAATACTCTTATTAAAAAGACTACTGAGCATTAAAGTAATACTCACTTCCATAGAAGCTGTTATAAAAGACATTGCCTCTCCCAGGCCGTCATGACTCGGAGGATTTGTAAAATTCCACTTTTTCTTCTATATTGCTATCATGATCAGTCAATTCAATGTTAATTTCTCCAAAACTGTCAAACTTTGCATATCTCACATGTGATGCTGAATCACAACTCGAGTTCATCTAATAAAATCGAAACTGCATGTACATTGTGGCATAGAGTAAGTACATGTATATTAAGTAGAGTGGTAACTCCGCATTTATTAAATCCTCAATGTGTATACACTTTTGATTTTATTAAATGAACTCGAGGTGAATGCATTCGGGTTTTGTCACCAAATGTTAGATATGCAAATTTTTGTGGTTTTACAGAAATTACAAAGGAATTGACTGATCATGATAGTAATGCAGGAGGAATGATGGTATTTTACAGATCCTCCGTGTCATGACAGCCTTGGAGAGGTAGCCTAATATTTGTTAAATTACCAACTCGAAGACCTTCTATTGCCTTCATGCTCAACCTCAAGATAATTTCCTTAAACGTGATAATTTCCCATATACCATATGGGTATGACCATATACCCATCGCAACACCAAAAATCGGTTTATAGAAACAGTCACCAAACGAAAAATAGCTAAGATCAACGGACAACTTTACAAGATCTAAAAAGCAATTAATACTGACAGGTAAGTCAAAAGAAATGGACGGAAGACCACAAGGGAGAAAATCAATCTTAGGAGATAAAGGAACATAAGCAAAAAGAGAAACATCATCAAACGAAATAAATTCATCAGTAGGATTTACATTGATTTTAGAAATTCTTTCCAAAAGATCATGCGAAATTTTCAAATGATCAAAATAAAATAAACCAACTAAAAGTGACAATATACGGGATAGCTCTCTCGCTAACTTGAAAGATGGTGAATAACTGCAAGCAATGATTGGACGAATAAGGCAATTTTCCTTTTGAATTTTGGATAAACCGTATGCATAAAGTAAAGAAAGAATAACAGATTTAAAATACATGATGAAGTTCTTATACTCATGATGGACATGCTCTGCTGGTCTACCCGGCGCACTGTTTCACTACAAGGCGAATGAACCTCAACCTATCCTGATTTGATTCCGACATCTTAAAAGAATGGGATTTCGGCAGACATTGAACGTCTGTAGACAAAGCTCAACGCTTTTCTTCTTGATTAGTCCTCCATTAAACCCTTGTGGTTATAAACGTCCGGATAATTAATGTTCATTTCATGAATTATGGTATTTCAAGCACATTTTGTCATGACGGAATTTTTCTTATAAAATCGAAAGGTTTGAATTTTTTGAGGAATGCCACATTCTATTTAAACGCGTATGATTTAATGGCAATATTATTGATTACAAAGAAGGGAATTCGACCAACGTCAATGATTCATATATTTCATAATGCATGAAAGTCAAAGGTATGAAGTCAAAGACATTCAACTGCATAAAATGTCATTTATTGCACAAAGACAAATGAAGTTGATATTTTGGATTATTATATTGCAAGAATATTGAAGCGATGCTCGGTTGAAGGGAAGCGCGAAAATTATGTAATTGAAACAAAAATAGAAATGTCTTTTATGACAGATGTCACAACGGATATTGATTTTATCTGTCACATATTCAGTTGTGATATAATAACAGGTGTCTAATATACAGTATGTTCTAATTATTCTGAAAATGGCGTTTGATTGCAAAATCGATTTTCATTGCAGTATTTTCATTGCGACGCTTGTGAAATTCGCCAATATCATAGTTATGTGTCAGTCAGGCAACAGACCACTAATTGCAGGCATTGGCCGCGTCCCTATACCACAAACTGATAAAAAATTAAAAGTTCACTGAGATTCCTTTCTCCGAATGTTCCGCAAATTGACCGAATTTGAAGCAGTGATTTGGCTAATCTTCCTTTTCTCTTGGATTGGATGCAACAAAGTCATTGAAAAAACAGAATCATAATTCTAGCAGCTTGCACGTACATGTGACTTTAGATGTTCATCACAATTTGAATGGTGGATTGCTAATTAAGAGCTTTATAATGTCAATGACTTGTCTAGGTCAGTGTGGCGTATCCAGATAAATTGGCAGGATGGCAATGGAGGCAAATATTGATAGAATTGTGGACATTGATATACATGTGAATGATTCTGACCGAGTATAATTATTGACGTGATGCTTGTGATTCAACAATGAAACATGGTCTTTAAGAATGCTTCAACGACCCTTTTCTACTGAATATTCTATCTAGTATTCTCATGCAGTTTGACTGGATAAAAATCTTGAATGAGAGGCCGGGCTGGTTCCACAACTTCAATAAAATCAAATAGAAATGATATAATGTGTAAATTAATGAAACATTAAAAGAGAATGATGTGTAGTTTTTTTTCTTTTCCAATTTTCTTTTTCTCAGTTTCGACAATCCGTCTGGGTCGAACTTGGGACCTTGTTGTGACGCGTTTGAAATTATTCTAACTAATATTTATCAGACTAGCCTCATCATAAATAACATCATAGGTAATGCAAATGCACCACTTTTTAGAAGGTCAATGAATAAAAATGGCTCAAAAGTTGAAATATTTTGGAAGATAAAGATCGAAATTTTGCTCAACTGAGTATTTTGTTTTAACAGCAAGTCAATCATTACATGCAAATTGAACGATCCAAAGATCGGGTGTGGCCAACTTATTTCGAACTCTATCTGATATTTCATCTATTTCGAATATGATATCTTCGAAATGGATGAAGCAGCAGTTGATTGTATGAAAGTTATATAGAATTAGCACAGTGATCGGGACCGCCGTGTCGTCTAGTCTAAGGCTGTAAATGTGTTCCTTTCAGGTACACCAGAGTATACCGGCAGTGGCGGGCGTAGTTAATCGATTCCGCTCGATTAATCGTGCGACGGAATCAATCACGCGATATTTTTGCAATGTTAATTATCTATGAAATTTACTCCATCATGTAAAGATATTGTTTTCTTCATTCTTTCAGCGAACGTTTGACATAATTGCAATGTGCGGGTACTCGTTCCTGAGATCATGTATAGCTAGACAGGGTTGCCGCATGACGCGAATCTCCATGACAGCTCTCCACACCGCAAGAAAGCATTATTTTACACAATGGCATTAAATACGTTCGCATATGCCATGTACACGATCTATACGAATCATGCATGCTGTCAAGCATACTAGGTCCTATATCTTCGTATTGAAGTCATAGAAAAACATTGATAACAATGCGTACTAATGCCTGATTTGCACTTAACATTCACACTATGAACATAGTCCGGCAACAATTGCACTCCAACCTAGACTATACATGTAAACGCAGGTTTGCTAATCATAAAGATTGCAGAGTGTCAGTTCGCCTGATCATAGAGTAGAGAGATGTCCTTGAACTTGAACAATTTAAGCACAAACATTCCTTGGTAGGAGTAGACGTTGCGCTTTTCTCCCTACAAGGGCTCGTCAGCACTGCTCGGAATGGCCCAAACCAGCTTAAAATGTCTGGAATGGTTGAACAAGCTGAAGGACCGCACAAGGTGCTGCTATGTGTCTATTTATCATAAATCTATAATCATAAAGATTGTAGAGAGCCAGTTCTAGATATTTTAGGCTAGTTTGAACCATTTCGAGCTGTACTGACGAGCCCTTGTGGGGTCCAACGGGAGCGTCTTCGGCTGTCAAGGAATTTTTGTGCTTAAATGGTTCAAGTCTGAGGACATTTTTCTATTAGATTTGCCATCATTTTGCAAACGTTAAAAATTTAGTTGTTTGATTTAATGGATGCATAATGATTCTAATTTCAAGGCTCTTAGAAGAAACGCCAAATAACTGCAAGTATATTCGATAAATTATGATTGACAAGTATACCAGAAGAACGAAAGCTGGAAAATGAAAATATTAATTATATCCTTCATTTATATGGATGTAGCCTACTTATAGTACTTCTATGATAGCAAATTTGCAGTAGAATCCTAAAAAGATAATCAAGCTTTTTCTTGCCTTTCTTGCGACCTTTTATATATTTTGTTTTATTATGATGAATTACCGAGCATCTACAGATAGAGTATCGTATAAATTAATAGGATAGTCATCAGGGCCAGGCGGATTCCGAGGCACGATACGTTAAATTCCGCTAAATTCCGCTCGAAAAATTATTCTAGATATCATGACATCTTATCGAAAAACAAGACCACTTTTGAATAGTAATTCATATATTCTGAGTCGACTGGTGAAGTCCGTTTTCTGTTCCAAGGACGTTCACCATTCAAAATCCGAGTATGTACACACCGCTCGAAAAAATTATTCCACTTTACTGACGATTTATATGAAAAGGCTATTATTCAAGATAAGCAGAAGGCAATTTTCTAGTATATAACGAATTTTATTGACTACGCAAGTTATGTAAACAAAATGTGTCTAAAATCGAAGCGTCTTAAAAACTATTGTAATAGGCATACAGTAAACCAGAGGCGTTTTCGTCGCTAAGAGACTGTCGTAGCGGAGAAAAGATATTGTTGTAGCAGGAGAAGCTCCGTCCCACCTTAGCTGAACTGATCTTCATCCAAATACAGTCCAGATCCAACTTGGACAGCAAGGGAAGTTCACCTGAATGGCTACGCCACCAAATATCCAACTGCATTTCAGGATATCCCTCTTCTGGGTGAGGCCGCAGACAGATTGCTGTGTAGTTTGCCCACTCATTCAAGAAGGCGCTCGATGGATCGTCGAGACCTGGTATCGAAGAATAATCGGCAATGACGATTCCGCACATTTCCGCTTATAACTGATTATTCCGCATATTTCCGCACGAAATTGTATTTTCCGCATTTACCGCTCGAAATTGAAGATTCCGCGGGTTACCGCGGCGAGCGGAATCCGCCTGGCCCTGGTAGTCATAGTTTTAGTCGTTATAGCCTGTAGCGTCTTACATTCTCATTTTGATGGAAATTATCACACTTTTAAAGAAAAATGATCTGGAAATGAAAAATAATGTGAGCTAGACTAATTGTGAACTTCTAATCACCGAATTTAAATACATCAATAGTATTATCTAAAAAATCTAAAATATTATTATTAAGTTACATGAATGCTTCAACCATCAGCGTCTTATGAAAACCGCGAGAGAAGTTGCATTTAGGACTCTACATGGAATGCTGGTTCATCATTCTGAGAGCCGCACCATAAATCCTCTATCCAAGAGATTCGCAACGAGTGCGATGTAGAGCCGCCAGTGAAACAGCTATACTAGAGCGAAGACTATCTTTGGAGTTATTCGTCGACAGGAAAAGATTTTCATTGACCTATTGTGGGGTCGAATAGTCACCGAATAGTTTGCGTCATGCACACAACCTGAGTGGGTTGTGTAGACAGGTCTGACTGGACTGGATTAGGTAGCCAGCCAAATTCTTCGCGAAGAGATATGATGACCTCAAATTCAAAGTCTCGAGGAAGCATTAAATATTGAATGTTATTAGATTTCTGTTTCGATATGCGAGAGAGGATTACTTTCCCATGATCCACCGTGACCTGGGTGAGAGCAATTGTGATGGTTTTGAATGCTGGCTGAGATGTGGATAGTGTGCATCGTCGTCCTCTGATGAAGGGTTGGCTCCTAAACATCCACAATTGTGAAAAAACCCTTCAAAGAGTGTTTCTTCAATTCAATGAGTGAGCTTAAGTGAGTAGTTGGATTGAGTTGAATGCATGCAAAAAGGGACATGTCCAGTACGTCTTGGTTTGGGGGTTGTGTAGATAATCAATAAACTGTGAAAAAATTGAATGAAGAACGTGAAGCACACGTGTACCCCTGTTTGTCATATATAGGAACTTTGTTTTAAGTGTAAACTTATCTAGTACTTTTGTATTTTTTGATTGTCTCTGTTTGCTTACAATTTATAGCATTCAATTAATCATGATTACCTTTCTACAATATCTAAGTTACTAGACAACAGTCACAGAGTTGCCTGATATATTACGCAATAGTGACATGTTGTAAGAAACAACCATGCATGCATTGTAATGCGCGTTGATTGTTTGTGAATTGTTAGCGATTGATTAAGCGCACACCAAGCTGAGATCTACATGTAGATCTACCAAATGCCGCAAATTAGTGACAGTGCTAGAAACCAAATGGTAGGGATGTGGAAGGCAGGTGCAAGCTTGCGGGTTATCGGATTGGAATTTGGAAAGGGAAACGGGAGTGTATCAAAGATTATAAAGAAATATCGACAATATGGGTCAACGGCTCATCGAAAGGGCAATGGCCGTCCCAGGTGTACCTCGAGACGAACTGATTCAGCTCTAGTTCGCTCAGCGCATTGAAACAGATTCATGCCAGCCACTGTTCTTAAACACCTAGTCCCTGGCCCTGTTCCATCTGTTTACACTGTTCGACGCCGGCTGGCAGAAGCGAAACTAAGATCAAGGAGACCTAGGAAAAGGCCACGTCTCACAACATCGCATGTTTCCAATCGAATGCGATGGGCCATGGCGCATAGCCACTGGCGGGAAAGACAATGGCGAAGAGATATTTGGACGGATGAAAGTCGGTTCAAGCTCATACGAACTGACAATAGGATACGTGTGTGGTGAGAACCCAACCAGGAGTGGTTAAAAAAGAATATAACCGAGACCTTAGCAGCCGATGTAGGTAGCATTATGGTTTGGGCAAGATTTAATTACAGGGGGAGGACAAATCTAGTAATTTGCAAGAATTCGACTGGAACGGTCTATAAGGACATTTTGCAGAATCACCTTTTGCCGTTTGCCCACCAATCCCTGGGAGAATCCAGCAACTGGTTGTTGATGGATGACAATGCAACGCCACATCGATGCCGTGCTGTCAATGATTTCAAGGATGGCATGGGTGTTCGAACTTTACGTTGGCCCAGTAAATCCCCTGACTTGAATCCCATTGAGAGTTTATGGGATATACTGAAAACAAGAGTTTCCCGGAGGAATCCCATGAATTTGGAGGAACTGAGAGCTCTTCTAATTGAGGAATGAGACAGACTTCCAGAATCATAGCTCCACAACTTGGCTGACAGTGAAACCAGAAGAGTTCGGGCTTTACTTTTGGCGAATGGCAGCCATACAAGGTATTAACTTTGTTTTGTGTGCATCTTCAATCAATATTTTTTGAATGTTTTCTGGTTAATACATACTCTATCTGAACGAGTATGCTGTTCTATGTCACCGATTTCTTAACTTAACAAAACGATGAAATAGCAAATCCTAAACTATAAAAGACAAGGATAAAAACACTGTAATGCAATATTGAAGGGATTTCCGTTTTTTTGATTCAGTGAATATTTCGATTTCGAAGAATTAATGTTTCAGAAGACACACAATACTTTTTAATGAACTTGGAAACTAAACTGTGTCAAAGGAAGTTCACGAAAGCTGGTCTGAAAAGGCTGTGGCGCATAAATGATCGCCTGTTTGTTGAAAGAAGAAGGCTCATTGTGATACTGAAACTCTATAGAAGCTTCAGTATTCTATACTTGTTCACTCTCACTTGTACGAAACTACACACGAAGAGTTGGAATGTATTTTCCGTGAGTTCTTGAGTTTCTTTATCAAAGATGAAGATCTTGCACACAAATCTGGTGAAGCACTTTATGAGCTTAACTTTGATGACAAATCAATTCACCTGCCAATACAAAATATCTTTTTTGGTGATGCTAGAAAAGGAATTATGTCTTCTCATCGTTTGAGGAAGCAATTATTTTCTGCATTTCTGCTCACGTACTGCGACGTATCTGCGAGATAAGACTCCATACAAGAACAATTTATTGCGGCATTTGTCGTCATTGTCACCAGATATGAGAAGTCACTTCGTCGGGCAGAACTACTTGTTGCACCTGGCATTCGATCACGCCAGCATATTAAATGACGATGTATAAAATGTAATATCGAGAAGTAAATCGGAAATTACTCTGCAGATCCCGCTTTAGAACATCTTCCAGTCACAAGAATCGATACTTAATGGTACAGACTGAGAGAAACATATCCAACTCTCGGCAAACTGGCTTTGGTCTACCTAACAATCATAAGCGCTCCAAAGGTAGAGAGATCACTTAACAGGATGACATCAAGCCTCAATGAGAAAACATCACATGAAAATTGAAACGTTGGATGCAATCCAATCCATCAAGCAGTGTCTCCTGATACACAACCAGAATGCTGTTGAGAAGTTGGTGCGAAAGAATTAGTAAAAAAGATGGAGGGTGCGTACTTGAAAGGCAAGAGAACCTTGAGCCATAACAGATGAAAGTTGCGCTCTTGAGCACGTTGGCAAAAACACCTAGAAAATCCATCGCCAGAAGTATGTTTAGAAGAATTGATAATGAAGCTGCTGGAAAAGCAAGAAGAAAGCATAGGAAACAGGCATTGATTTCGCCATCAAAAGCATGTAGGAGCAAGAAACGCATGCGAAAGGAACCATTTCTAAAGATGCGAATTGGAGAAACAGGACAGGATCAGAGGAAGAATGATGAGAAGCAGACATCTTTAAGAAGTTTCTTCAAGTGAAGTTAAGGTGATGTAGCTGCTTCTCATGGCTTTGCTTAGTTTCGTTTTTTGCTTACTCTGCCTCCTTAGTTTTGTTTTTGCACTCAAGAGAAAATGGACTACTTCAACCATAAAATCCAAATGTGATGTCTGATGCACTGATTTGTTAGTAATTCGCATTTTAGATAAAAGCCAAGCTATTTTATCGCATTTTTGTGCTTAGTATTTTGCTTTTGGCAGCTCCTCATAAACTCTTTTTTATTCATGCTCATTATCAATCCGATTGTGGTTGTTTTCAATAAAAAATTATGATATGATAGAAAAATGACAGATAATTTTGTTTTAGCACGATTATGCACGTTTTCTTCACAGAAATTTGGAGTAATGAGTTGGTCGTATGCGTTTTTCTATGATATTGTTCAGAGTTGAAATTAAGGGTACAGGTCTGTACTGCTAGAATCTTCGGAAACGATAGTGTTCGTTTATGTCTCTAGGGCGTGTGCTAAGCTTTAAATCGATATAAGAATGGCAATGCCAGTGATTAACTGACATGTTCAGGGGATGCATATCTTTCGCCAATTTCAGTAGAATGACATTTATGTTCCTCAAAAAAAATTTTTTCCTGTTAGCCTCCCTGATAACGAATCGGTCTATTGATTCGATTCATACGTTAGATGCTTTTATTTGTACTCAATGGTTATGACCAATTGTGGCATTTGTCCGAGTTCGCGTTCTGGCATTGTAATAGTTAAGTGAAAATAGTTTTGTTACTTTCAGGTTGGCCTCTCTAATTGAAAAGGAAAAACTCGAGAACATGAAGAAAGCATCTTCTCAACCAAACATACCATCCAGAGTAAAAAGTGATTCGAACAATCTTCAGACAATTGAATCTGCAGATTCTGGCATTCAGCTTGACGAAATAGGACGAACAAAATTTCCTGGAAAAAGGTGTGACCAAGAAGGAATGCCTCCTGTAGAACCCAGTGCATGAGAACTCTTCACTGCATTTCTGATATAATAATCTTCACAATACATTCCAATTTGCCTGTTATTTCGTTGCATAAACAAGAGATAGCGGTTTTGATGATAAACACGATATTTCCTCCTAATTTGCAAACCAAACATGTAGCCATGCTACTAGTGAGTGCTGCTAAGTCAATCAATTAGGAGAGTGGCACTGACGATTTTACTTGACCGCTTTTAGCGCTCTTTCATTCACAAGAAAGCTGCAGTATTCCTCAAGTTCAACGGTGCACCGAGAATTGTGCATGTAACGTCTTCATAATGTGACACAAGATGAGACGCTTAACCCTTTAAATACCAAGCTCAAAATAATCCTAATAATACCAAGGGTGGTCAAAACGGCAGACCTAATGTACTTTCAAAATTGTACGAATATAGCCAAGCGGATTATGTATTTCATCTAAAGAGACACTTAAGAACTATAATGACAGCAGTTCATGTAGTAAAATTAACAAACCATGGGCTGCAAAGGAAATTTACACATGTGGACCTTCACGCATGCACTGCATGTGTATGATAGCAGAATTATTCGCTGTAGACATTCGCGGTAATCAACAGCTTCAACTGTACACTTAGTTATACCTGCATAGAGCCTCTTGCATTCAAGAACAAATACCTCGTCCTTTCTTTCGCGCCTTGGTCGACCTGTTAGCATTTTTCTCAAACATGATTTCTTGGTTGCTGTTATCGGTGGTTGTAAGAACGTCATCAATTCCAAGCAAGCCCACGTTATAAGTTGTTGCCCATGAAGACCAACCGTGTTTTCCAAGCGACAGGCTACGTCATGCACAAAATCGCAGTATAAAGCCTTTTGTCAAGTCAATGAATGTATGTATCTTCTTCAAACTTTTCCTTCTTTATCACTCCAAAATCACAAAACTGCTAAGTGACCATGCATGTCTACACATGCATAGTTCAAGAATATGTTCGTCTTCCTAAGGCATTCATATCCGAATGATTACAAATAGAAAGTTTGTGGAGTGTATATCATTGAAGTATGATGTTTGCGGTCATGCTGGATTAGATGCGAGCGTATCTTTTGCTAATGAAAAGCTGCTTTTGATCTCATTAAATCCCATCTACATCTATTTGTCATCAAAAAGCACACTTCTCGATCGGTGAACTGATTGTATGAAAAGCTTAAGTCAATCACTCCCCTATTCCAGTTACATGCAAAGTTGTGATGAAAATCATTTATAATTGTACTTAATACACAGCTGACAAAGTCAGGAAGCTTCAAGCCTTTAGTCAGCTCATTCGATCTGTGGCGCCTGCGAAATCACAAGTTCGGGCGTATTGACTTTCCTTGGTTTTTTAGGTGTTAACTATGTCGGCTCAGGCTTTTTCTTGTCAGTAAAGGTATTTTAGGCGGCTTTTTTCTGCCCCTCACAGGGCTTAGATACTAATTCTTCGATTTTTATGGTGCACTACTCGTGTACATGTTTTCTCCAATATTGACATCTGTTTTGTACTTAGTGTTGACCTAGTTCCTTTAAATAGCATTTACGTATGAAACCGCATGATTGTAGGATTGATTGCAAGATAATTGTTCAATTACATGTAGGTGTATGTACTCATTTGTGATCTCATATTTTGATACTTATTGTAACACTGATTCTCTCGTCAATTTAGTTGATTTCATTTCCATACAGAACTTTTCAAAATTCAAATGCGCTATACTTTAGGATTCCATAACAGCCTTCAGATAGAGTGCCCTACTAAATCTCACACAGCTCGGCATTATTCAACACTTAGAAATGCAACTAAAATGTGGATAAAAGTAATCAGATGGATCTTCCAAAATCGTTGATAGCTACAAAAATATTTGAAAATCACGAAGATTGGTCAAGTGAGGCCTGACAGTTGCCGCGCACAAAATGTCAGTACGTCTCGGAAATCAGAACGAATTCACCGTGCAGCTAAAATAGCTGATAAGTATACAAATATGTTTAAAGCGAATTGTAAAGATCCTATTATCATCATTACTTATGCAGTAGATACTTACATTTCACCATCACACATACCGAGAGTGTATGCATAGATCACACTTCATAGATCACATCATAATGATGCTTTATACTAGAATGTCCTAGTATCGAAGTTACATGCCTCTTAATTTAACTATATCTGTCATAATTATCCTATAATATGTCACTTTTGGAAGCATGTAAGACACTGATACTCAAAGGTAAAAGATGCCGGAAGAGATCTGGATTTGTCGTCTGATAGTGAAACAAAATTCCGAGGGAGTGGCCCTTTGAGGCAAACAGGTCGAAACAGCTAGCATGAGGTTCTTGATTGCCTATATTTGATTACATCACTGGACTAGAACGGAATATAACCAATTTAGTAAATCCTGCATCACGCCGACCATTGCTTTTATAGTTGTCATCATAATTGAGACAAAAAATGATAATTTAAATTCCGAATGTCAATTAGCAAAGTTCACCGAAATTGTTTTTTCAATGCTAAACAGAATGACGTGATGAGTATGATAAAAGGCAATACTAAAATTGAGAATATAAAGGGATTATGAATTAAAGTTACAAAAGATGGATTATGAAGTACATTGAATTTATTACGCCTTTTACTAATTTATAATGCTCACTGTGACCTTCTGTTATGATATTCTTTTCCCCCGATCTACATGTAAATTGCTGACCGGAAAAGGCACATCAGAAATCTGCAGCAACTTACTCTCCTCCTCACAAAAAAGAGAAACAAATAGATTCTTCTAGAAGTCTCCGTTAGAATCTTAAAATCAGTTTGAAGCTTAGCAGAGATGCAAGTGCAATGAAGTGCCCCAGAAGCCACAAACATCGATATTTCAACACACAGGATGAAAATGATTTTCTCTTAGACATTTTCAAATGAAGAGATGGCCGAAAATGACGATTTCACAGCATGATACACATCCATGCATAACCCATGGCTAATACATATCTGCGCGTCTGCCGAGTTCCCCTTCTTGTCTGACAGGATCAAAGAAAAGCACATGTAAATCTATTGGAACTGAAGTTTCCGGTAAAATTGAGACCCCCTCGATGTTTTATCTGGTTTGATGAAAAATAGTAAGTCTAGAGCCATAATTTATCACATGAAGTGTCAAGTAATTTCTTATGATGACCACGCTCTCACATACATCACCCGTTTGATGTCTGATAAATGTACATGGATATGATAAAAAATGACCTGAAGACATTCAATGTCAAAAATTATTCAAAGTCACATTTTCGGTATTGTTCGGGCTACAGAAACTCGTTCTGGATACCGGACTAAGAGTAAATATCCTGGCATGCAGCTGCAGCTTTGTAGTCTAATTATCGTTTGACCTTTGCAAGAAAACTCATCGTCGACATGTTTCAAATATTTTGTTTTCTCATCTGCGTTCATTGTTCTGCATTCTTCGGGACTGAAGAAGAACTTCGACTTACTTTGATGATTTTGTGCTCACTTTATTATCTTGCAAATTCAAATTTGTGTTCTGTTGTAAGCCAACAGAGTTTGATTAACATCGCCTAAATCTTTCACTTAGATTATTTAATAGTTCCGGAATAAGCTAATTATTCATTCTCTCCTTTTCTTGTTTTCTTTGTTATTATTACGACACATGAGTTAGCATCAACGTATTGAAGAGAGCAATATAGCTAACATGATGCAGACAAATATATGAAATGACAAAGTTGTTTTGTCTATTAAAATTGCTGTCAACCTGGTCAATACATTGTGGCCAGGGGCGTCGTGCCATTGGGGCACGGGGAGCATTTGCCCCCTGGGTTATTCTGGTTAGTCCTCTTATAAGGTCTCTGTCTTCATTATTACAACCGTCAAAAGGACAATGGAAAGAATTTGAAACTGTGCGAAATCTATCGAGAAGATATCCAATGCAAAGCTGCATTATCTGAATATAAACTATCTTGCAATGAAAAGTCTGTATCAGATATTTCTGCTTGTGAAAACTTACAGTCTGTTTATTTGCTATTGATGATTGACAACAAGATGACGGCAACATAACCTAATCTGAATATACTTTATGGATTAGCAATGACCTTGCGGGTTACATCAGTATCATGTGAACGTTCTTTCAGCTCATTGAAATTCGTAAAATTTGCGCTACGGACCACAATGGATCAAGTTCGTTTGAGAGATATCCTAATTATTGCATCAGAAACCCAAAGAAATCAAAAAGAAGACGTTACGAGAATTAGAGAGTGTTTTGGAATATGTGTGATCGACGTTAATCATAGTTATTATCTTGGTTAATCATGTTGTCACATCAGATTTTGTTCTCAAATTCAGTAAACGCATGTTTTAATCAATTGCTTTTCATTAAGCTATCAAATACGTGTATAGATACGGTTACTACAAAAAGTGGGACTACACTACAATCAATATTGAAAAAAACCTACTACTTCCTTTTTAAATTTGGATATTATCTTACCTCTTGATATTATTTATGTTAGCTTAACTTTTGATATTATTTTACCTCTTGATATTATTGATGTTAGCCTAGCTTTTGATATTATTTTACCTCTTGATATTATTGATATTAGCTTTCCTTTTCAAAGCCTATATTACCTTTTTATCATGCAAAAATGAGTAGCAGTACGGGTACATATTTCACTGTGACTACTTAGTCTATCAAATTTTGCACTATTGCATTGTGCCCCCCTTGAGGAATCGGGCGCACTACGCCCCTGATTGTGGCAGGTAGTAAAATTTCGTCTTGAAAGATTACTTTGCGGTCCTTAGTGCAAAATGACGTACACTGCACCTTTCCTTAGGGAGATCGATTATCACCCCTCCTCTGTTTCTTATTTCACAATCGAACGACAAATCTTGACTATTTTTCCATGACGGATTTCTCCTAGCTTCGCTTTGGCAAAGCATGGGTGGTATAGTTGTTGCATTGACTTCAGTATCGCAGTTTCAGCAGATTCTTGAAAAATTACATTTATCAAAAATTTTCCGACTTGTTTTAATTATTAAGGATTTATTTCCTTTAAGTTTCAAAAATCAGTGACGGTTCGTGACAATTGGTTCAGGTAGAAATTAGAAGAGAAATACAAGCGGTAGCCCATCATCAAACTTTTCAATAAACTGACTCAACGGAGTTCATTACAATTGACCAATAACGACAGCAAAATAATGTTCTGCTATCAGAAATTTGATTAAATGTAAAAAAACTGAACATTTCCTCTATGAGTGCAAGTCTGTTAGTAGAATAAATATCATCTGTATGGTGTCGTCTATAATCTGTGATGTATTAGGGTTTCTTTGCCTCTGTGTCTATTGGTGAAAACGGAATGAAGATTAACCAATGTGAGGATCCTTCGACACTGCCCATTGGATCACGTATTCTTGCAGTGTTGGATCTGACAATTTCTCTGTCACGTGTGACAACTGCGTGTAATGCCAATGCCAACATTGGCACAATGTCTCTGACGGCTTGATAAATAATTAATTCCATATCTTCGTTTCAAAAGGTTTTTATGTACACAAATGATTTTAGAATATGTTTCAGTTTTCTCAGTTACTTTATTGCCTAGATAGTCTCAAATTTCTTACAATTGATTCATTTTAAAATGCAGAGAATGCAGGAGTTTCATTCCTCTACTAACAACTACTATGGAATCGAAAGATAAAATGCATATGATATCCATCGCTACAAAATCAAACCAAAATGCAGACAGTATTTCCCTACAAGAGGAAGCAAATGAACAAATTGCATACCACTATAATTCAGAAAATCTACATAACAGCTATCATGAAATCCATTTACAAGTATAGCGAAAATTTAGATTCTAAAATACTATTTTTGCATGTTCTTTTATGAGGAAAGCCCAGTTTGATCAGGATAAACTGTGCAATCAGGAACGAGGCCCTTCCTTCCGGCATCGCCGACTACCATCATGCAAATGATGTCAAATGACCATCATCATAACAAAAATGCTATTCATGGTAGCAAGAAAAATGCAAAGCAATTGTCACCAACATAGGAAGCACATGTAAATTGCATATACAGTGCTGTGTCATGGAAATTGAAGTGCTTGTCTCTTTAGAACTAAAGTGGTGAACCTCTCCTCGCTCTATTTGCCGGCAAGAAATATGTCAAAATGGGTTAAGGCCTCTTCAACAGATTTATTTAATGTAGTATTTGTTTGTATTCGTTCAAAGTATGATGCTGGCTTTGAACTGATATCTTGGTATTGGTAGCTTCATTTGACGGTTGATGCTATGTTGTCTTAGGGAATTAAACTATCTGATTGGATCAGATTCTTCAATTGAGGATTTGTGTCACACTGTCGCCCGTTGATAGCTCAGTTGGTAGAGCGTTGGCCTAGATTGCCAGAGGTCGGTGGTTCAAATCCTCCATTACGTGCGGTTATTTTCCGTCAGTGAAATTGTACTTGCTTAACAGATTGTCTTCCACTTAAACTGTCAAGCAATTTATATGCAGTGTATGTACATGTGCAATTTTGTACTTGTAGATTGGAAACTGACCTATTTCATAGCTTGTTCACAGTTATCAATTTTGGTTTGAGAACTCGTCTACTAAAGGGTGGCGAACAGAGCTGGAAATGTTCCAATACAGGTTTTTCGATTTCAGTAGGGACAGTCAGAGAATCCGAGAATCATAAGAACTTAAGATCAAATTACCCCGAAATGGACCTTTAGCACATGAAAGACACAGCGCAGAAGATATCGACAAAGTGAAATCATGACAGACAAAGAAAGAGACTTCCAATTATGACATGAGGATATCTTGGAAATACTGTGCGTTCAAGAGTGACATTAGGATTTCATGAGACCCTAGTATGATGCTAACCCTATTGTACCCCACAAGCACCCTATTGGCCACAGAGTGCCTATGGGCTCTTTAAGACAAACATTTCGGTTGCTTGGCTTATCACAGGACTTTCCTAGTAGTAGAAGCTGATTATATTTCATGAACAGACTTGATCCTTTTGGAAATGATCGCATCGCATGACACGTATAAATGTCAATCACGACAAGAAGTCGAAGTAGACATTGTTGTTCGTTTTCGGGGTGGTGCACAAACATCAAAATTGATGAAGAGATGATAGAAAAAATGATGCAGATTGTGGAGGAGCATGCCGAGTCCACACTACTCCAAATCAGTACTGAGTTGACAACTGCCCTACCACACAATTTTTTTCGAAAAAAGCCAATTTTTAATGAATAAAAATGTCTTCGTGCTAAAAATAATTGGTAGGATTCAAACTCGCTCAACTTCAGCCTTTCACTGAGATTGAAATACCAATTATTTGAAATCAAAAACATGCATAGTAAGATGTCTTTTCATGATATTTATTGTTGTTGCTCATGAAAATCGAATATAATATATTATCCCCAATCTTTTGTGCTCGTGGATGTTAATCTGTGTAGTCTAGTAGTCTATGTAGAAATAACTAGAAATAGAATAAATACCTGACTCGTTCCAAATCTTAGCTATAAGTAGTCAGGGCGTCTGCCAACTTTTATTTTCATGACGATTATATATAGATAAGGAATGGGCTAGCTTTTCTATTTGCGACCATTGCTATTATGGGCAAAATGAAATTTGTGGGCGTTGGCTCCATAATACATACAATAAAGATACGAATACATGAAATTGGACAATAATATAAAGGCAGAGTTACTTCTACATGGATAATTTAGTAAGTCTTAAGGATTGAAAAATCAAATGTTCATAATGTGGTAAACTGATTAACAGTCTAAAATTGTAAGGCAAAAATATAACACACATGAAAGAATTATCACATTCTCCTCTTGCTGTCAGAAATTCGAAAGAAAACAATTTTTATCTGGAGAATTTCATGAAAGTTCATCAAGTAGATCCTGCATCTCTAGTACAATGGGTGATTTATACTATGACATTTTAAGAAAAACTGGTTTAATCGAAGTATTTGGCTCAGCGAAGCAACTTTTAAAATTTGTGTCAAAGAGCAGAAAACTTCTTCAAGAAATTGCTCAAGAATCTTTGCACAGTTAGTGGTAGAATTCTTCTCATGTAATACATTTTCCATTATAAAAAGCGTCGAAAGGTAACTGATTGAATAGAATTTAAATATTCCGTCCCTGAATTTTTGATACAATTACATTGGTACTGGCCATAAGTTTAGAGGCACTCGTGGAATTTTCCCAAAATTTAATTTTCAATATTTAAAAGTACAAATTTCCAAAAATAATCGATTTATTTCCATGAAAAGTAAATCTAGAGTGTCACTAAAAGGCTAAAGTACACTGTGAGTTCAATATTTTGAATGACTTCCTTGATTTCGAATAACTTGTGTTATTCTGTTGGGCATTGAATCAACTAACTTTTGGCACAGTTCACTGTCAATCTCTCGGAACCACACATGCATGATTGCTTCAACTCTTTGATGTTCTGTGGACTATTAGCAGCAACCTTCTTTTTCATAATAGTCCACAAATTCTCGATTGGGTTCAAGTCAGGCGAATTGCCTGGCCAATCGAGAACTTGGATTTGTTTGTCCTGAAGTTGTTGCAGGACTTGCAAAAGGACTCTCAAGGGTAACATCGATTTCTATGCTGCAATCATTCAAATCATCATAGTTAGAAGCACAACTGAATGATGTTCTACGTCGCTATGTCATGTTATGTTGCTCTGTATTGTACATAGATATCCATCATTTGAATTTTTGAATATATCGAAATGTGCATATTCTGTTCATTTCTGCGCTACTATGGGTCGTAAACGAGAAATACCGTCTGATATTCGTGCTCAAGCAAGGATTTTGAGCGAGGAAGGATATTCTGTGAGGAAAATTGCTCTACGCCTTATGTGCTCACCATCTGCAATCGGTAAAATTCTACAACGTTTCAAATATACAGGCTCGTGTGAAATTTGCAAAAGATCAGGAAGACCAAGGAAAGTGTCTAAATCAGACAGCGCCTTGCTGAAAAGGATTGTGATGAAAGATCCTGCCATTGTGGCAAGACAATTTGTGGACTATTATGAAAAAGAAGGTTGCTGCTAATAGTCCACAGAACATCAAAGAGTTGAAGGAAGCAATCATGCATGTGTGGTTCCGAGAGATTGACAGTGAACTGTGCCAAAAGTTAGTTGATTCAATGCCCAACAGAATAACACAAGTTATTCGAAATCAAGGAAGTCATTCAAAATTTGATTTCATTATTTTTGATCCAAATGGCGTATAGAGGTAATGAATAATCTACAATGTTTCTTTTTTAAATTGCATTCTTTTCAATGTCTGCAGAGTTGAATTCGGGTTTCGCATATATCGAAATAAGTGGTATTTTCACGAAAGAAACATGCATGTTGGCTGCATAATTTCTAGCAGTGCTGGGTCTGTGAGCGGGAGTAAGAAATCAAAACCTCATCTCGGCCTATTTCTATCTACCAGTGTTTTTTCGATTGTACAGGAATTTTAAATCATTCTATGACGATTGATGTGAAAGATTATTACCTACAGCGCTAAATGCACTAATAGGTGAAGTTATCCGAAAGTTACAATTAATTGACGCAACTTGTTGTGATTAGTCGTAATTCTGATGCAATTTATTACAATCCGCTACAATCAGTAACAGAAAAATTGCATGTATAAAATGCAACTATCTTGTTTATTTGTTATATCAATTGCAATTTTACTTGTCTATCTTATGATTAAGTTGCAATTTTTATTGACTTTTTGTAACTAATTTCAATTTCTGGTATATAAAATGCAAAGCGCGATTAATTATCCTACCGGTATAACGAAATCATCATAAGAAAAAACAGACATTTCTCTTCAACATGTATCAACCAAGTACAAGAAAATACTTTAAAGTAGCACAGCATATAGGATAATAAAAGCAGTTACATGAATATCAAAATTTGAAAGTTTCTAAAAGACGATGTAAACTAGCACACAAAGCAATATAAAAGGAAGGCATTTCATGACAATAAAAACACAGCACTTACATGCAGTCCAAACTACATACGAGTAAAAATGTAGCGATTGAGTGTCAACTTCAAAAGATTCAGTTTTTGCGGAGAATACGATTTTGAAGTCTGAAAACTTTATTATACGATATAAAATATCATACTTTTCAGTAAGTATTATGTACTACTTTTTTCCGGACTTTCACCGTTTGCGGTATTGCAGCTAACTTGTGAAGATATCACTATTTCTGTATCTGCGTTTATATCATAGAATATAATTTCGTTAACTTCAAAATTTATCATTTCTTACTACACAATTCAATTTGTCCCTATTTTTCATCGTTAAACAATAAAATACATTCTTATATACATGTATTATGAAATGAACAGATAATGTCGCGACTAGTTTCGTCCCATCGCTTCTTGCGATACGTGTAAATCAATCTAATAAACAATGTTAGCATACAAATAACATAAATTATTCAAATTCCAACATATTAGTAATATATATGGCTTGTTAGGAAATGATATCTAACAAACAACTATAATAATTAACATAGCTGCTTTTAGATATCGTTTCCTAACAAGCCATATATATTACTAATATGTTGGAATTTGAATAATTTATGTTATTTGTATGCTAACTTTGTTCATCAGATTGGTTTACAAGTATCGACAAGAAGCGATAGGACGAAATTAGTAGCGACATCATTTGTTCATGTTTAACTGTTTGCACATGTGTAAGAATGACTTCTATACTTTCGGCCCTTATTTTTATACACAATTCAATCACGACAAAAATGTTTTAATTAAGAAATAATAATATATGCAGAGTTGCCACTCAAGCCATATTTCCTATTTATACTCGTTAACATTAAAAATAATGCAAAGAACAGTCTCAGTTGAATTCAGCCATAGTGTAGCATGGCATCAGAAGGTAAGAATCAGGAGTTAAGTCATAGACTACACAAGGACATACAATTGCATCTACCGGAATTGACCTACTACAAAAAGTTGCCTTTCTAACATTTATAAAACATGTTTGCTCACACATAATATCTATACAAAGCTGAGGTGTATTAGGCAAATTCCACGAACGAAAATTCAACAATTCAATATTTTCCGTTTCATGAAAATTGATTGTCCCAAAAATGCCTTCATGTTCAAAAAAATTGATAATGCTCCCGAAGAAAACACGTCCTTCCATTTGTATTTTATAGAAGTAACTAACATTTTTTCCATAAGCTTTGGAGAAGAATGGACGACCTCCTTTATATATCACACCACCATTTTTGTAGTGGAAGCCACAGTCTTCCTCAATGTTTAAAGAGATACACTTCAATAATTCCGGCTTTCTGTGAAAATCAGTTACTGATAAGAAAGATTTACAATGCTTCATCAATGTTATCTTTTCACAAAGTTGTTGGAGCAAAGATCGATCACCATGTTTATAAACCTTGAAATTATAAAATTGTCTTTCGAATGAAAACATTGAACAACTGGCGAGGGTTCCAAACTCTCTCACCTGAGTATGAAGATGCAGTAGTAGATGAAAGTTCATAGTACAGCTATGATAGCCGTACAAAACGTCCAAACGACTATGAAAGTACTGAAAAAGATGCTGAATTCTTTCAGATTGAGAACGGTCATCTCTTGAATAACACAGCTTACAGGCATTGATAAAAACCAAAAAATGAAAAGCGTACTCGTTGTCGTGAAAATTCTTATAAAACAAAGATTTAAAAATAGTCGGAATACTGAAATAGAACATAAATGTCATGTAATCTCGACCTTTCCAAAATGACAGATCGTTCAATGATCGGGGTTTTGATACCATACTGGGCAATTGAAAATGCTTGAATAGGTTTTCGTAAGAATCAACATGACGACCCAGATAATAACTTTTGCGATACGATGAAGAATTTATAAGTTGTGAAATCATCAATTTCGAACAATTCTCAAAAAGCAAGTGCAGTGGGTCTAGGAGTATGTGAGAAGGAATTTGAACGTGGCCGGTGAGACAAGATTTACCCTTAATACCAAATACAGTTTGTCTGGTTCTTAAAGCAAGTTCAACATAAGTCAAATAGTCTTGATCTGTAATAACTGTTTCTATACCACCGTACTTTCGACTATGTCCTCTTCCGGTAGGAAGTGAAACTCCTGGAGATCGGCAATAAATACAGCCGAATGCCCCGTTAAATTGTGTGTGATTTAATACACTCGCCATTGCTGGCAGGTCGAAAACAGCCGTGTGAAGTTTTATAATGACATTGAGCTTCACAGCACCGATGCATAAAACCATTGGTTCATTCAAACAACTGCCACTCAAGTAGTTGCTGAAGATACTAGACCATTCAGGCTTTTTCTTTCCTTCCCATAGCACCATTAAAAGCAGGTTCTCTGGCCTCGAGCGAATACTCAACGGCAAGTCGAGTAAAGTAGCATGTATTGGCCATAAATTACTCCTTTTATAATTGTAGATTTGGCCACCATCTGTTGAAATATGCAAATGTATGTAGAATGGATCAGTTGAATTCAAATACTGCGACGAACAGATTATATCACCATTCCCTTCCAGTAAGACTTCTCGATAATTCTTCATAGTCTCTAGGTACCTATACATGATCAATTCCACTTGCCGTTTCATGTCGAAATAAATGAATTCAGCTTCTTCGTTGTTATGAAAGGTATACACGGCGATTGAGTCCGGAATCAGTTTTCTTTTCAATATGCGACAGATCGATGTCCAGGTAAACCTCGCTTGAACAAATCCAGTAATCTGTAAAGTAATAAGCAAGATTAATATTCTTCAAAATCACGAAGCACAATCATTTATTGATTCAGAAAATAATTAGAATACTACAACCACACGCACATATATCAAGAGATACCGCTACAAATCGCTTCAGATAGATTTACGAAGCGCGGCAATTATTAGCGCGCTTCGAAAATCATATTAATCCTCAGAATCATCGTTTTCCCACTCTGGGCACATAAATATAGTGATAGAAGATGGACGTTGATATAATAGAATGATACATCGCGGCTTTTACAGCCTGTTTTTATACGACTGAATTGCATAACTAAGATAAGGTACACCATTCTTGCGATTAACACTTTCAAAACATCTACTAATGCCGCAAAGCTGCCAACCCTAAATTTCCAAAAATCGTAAAGAGAACGACAAAAATCGTAATGTTTCATAATTCGCGACGTCACAAATCGTAAAAATTTCGTAAAATACAAAAATGACTTTTTTGTTTTCGTATGAATGAATGGCAAAATCTACATTTATGATGCCGTTAAATAAAATTTTTCAATAAAACACGCTACTACAACTAATAAATATGTAACCGATATAAATATTGATCAATGGTGATCTTTATCAAGATCATTTGAGTTAATGTGCAATTCGATTGACGCGACTGCAGCCGTACGACTACGACCGCGAGACCCGAGTCGTACGGCTACAGTCGCGTCGTTGATTCCCGATAACCCAAATGTAACGAGCCATTCACGCCTCACTATTTAGTCTGAGAGCCTAGATACCTATACCTAGATTCGAGCAAGGAAGTTAAGTGGTATGGTGTAGATCTAAAATCACTGATTCCGAAAATCAAATTCTTAAGTGTCACAACTGGTCTCGTATTGTTTAAGACAAGGTTGAAGAAATTCGATTGTAATCCAATGGTAAAATTCAATCAATATCTACGGTAGGTGTAAAAGTAAAATGTTGTGCATTTTCCTCCATCAAGGTTTAAGAAAGCGGAGTATCGTCAAAGCAAACATTCTGAAAAGTATTCTGCAAATATGTAAAACATGAAAGATATGATCAAAAGATGTTGTTTGCTCATTTTCTGAAGACTGTCAGACAAAAAGTATTTGCTCAATAAATCTGATTTTGCTTCCATATGAAAGAAAATGCTCTGAATAATATACGAGGTTTATACTTTGACGATACTCCGCTTTCTTAAACTTTGATAGAGGAAAATGCACGAAATTTTTCTTTTACACCATTTACCTTATATTGTTTGAATTTTGCATTAGATTACAATGGAATTTCTTCAACATTGGCTTAAACAGAACGAGAATGATTGGGACACATAATAATTTGATTTTCGGAATCAGTAATTTTAGATCTACACATCCATACCTCTTAACCTTCCTTGCTCGAATCTTGGTATAACTCATCTGTTGCTCCCAGAGGTAGCTCTTACACTAATTCCTTCGTCTTGGAATTCGTCATTTTCTTTCGTAACTTGGAGAAGGTGCGTTCACATTATGAATTTGCGTGAGAGATGTTTGATGTTTATATCCTTTTTGAAGAAAGTGCAGAAGCATATTGCCACGGAGACTGTTAGTGTAAATAAGTATAGCCTACAAAATAGGTTCTGTATTTTCCTTAATTTATTTGCGGAGTTGCGGACAAATGCAGTGTCGACCCTTAGTACCAGTACTGACTATCAATTGGCTGACTTGTGCTACTTAACAATAATCGAGAATTTCCATTTTTCTTCCACGCCAAACAATATTCTTTCGGTTATTAGTTCTGGAATGTTTTTCACGGTATTGTGGTGGTTGATTTCGGACTTCGTTGAGTATTTACTAATGATTCATAAGGCGTTTTCTCCACTAAGTAAGCCTATAAGAAAACATTTTTGAAAAGTTATTTTGAAATGAATCAACGCCTATAAATACCTGTAAAATCATGAACAATATTTTGGAGTTATTTAGTTGCCTCGTGTGATGGTATGAGACATTATGTAGCGCCACTGAGTCTCCCAATTTGAAGGATCCTATGAATCAGAAGGTGAACTAAAATTCACCGATTTACTCCATTGAAACAATGTGTGACTTCTCCCTACTAAGGTACGAAGTGCGTACGCTCAGATGAAGATTTCGTTACCTGGCAGTGTAATATCATCTAGCTCTCCTGGCTGCCGTAGTAGATGTACCTACCTGTAAATACGATAAGAGCGACTTCATGAAAATGAGTCTGAGGTAGACCTATTGACTTTTCGAAAATGGATCTAGTGCTTTTCATGTACTGATTTATATGTACTGAATTACCCGTTATCATGCTAAATAAACAAATTTTTATGAGTAAATTTATAAACTGCATTTTGAGTATTTGCCAAGGAAAGTGATGGCCTCTAAGAAACATAGGCCCTCCATTTAATCATATTTAAAACATATTCAAATTTAACAAGATGTGATACCTGGTGCTTAATTCTGTAAGATACACACGTAGCGGTGGTACCGCATAAGCCCTTCCATTCATTTCTTAGTCATTATCATGAAGCTACAACTACCGGTACATATATCTGAACGACTTCAGCTTACCATCAGTGTGTTCATTATACAATTCAAAGCAACTTTTGATATGTTCTTTTCCACCACCAACACAAGTAAGGCCGCTGAGACTACAAGCATGGAATCGAAATTTCCAAAAACGGGAAATATGTGACTCAGTCCAACGTTAGATATGTCGCCCACATCTAGCATTTCGTCTCCTTCTGGATCATTGGAATCAGATGATGATGAATTTGTTTCAGAGCTTTCATCTGCCATATCCAGTTCACTATCGTCTGATGAAGCACTTTCATAATAATCACCTGTCTCAGATATAAGTGGGGTTATCTCATGAAGATATGATCTGTAAAAATAGAAAATCGACAAATCAGAATCAATGAAAACTATGTATTGGAGGAGGAAAGGCAAACGTCAGTCTGTTTTTTATTATTTATTGAGACACATAAATGCAGAACTATCAAAGAAAAATAAAATCATAGGTGCCCATAAAATAACTACCTATATACATCGATTCTATGCTTTTTTAGCATTAATTTAGCCCGGAATAACTTACTCAGTAGAATACTCGCCGTCACAGTCGGCCACTTGAAGTGATTCATCCAAAGCATCAATGTACTCCCTGGAACACGCCATCCTGAAAAGATAATTATTGTCAAAAATACTATTAGAGCGGCAGCCAGGGGGGGTGTTTGAGTTACGAAAAGCGCCCCAAGGTTTGACCCCAAAAAGTGATAGTACCCGATGTGAGGCCTACGGAACCGAACGTCTGCCGGGTTAGAAATGGTGGATGTGGCCCTGGGAGCCATATAGTTGTGGTGCCACAAAAGTGGTCCGGTTGCAACATAGGGCGCCCTGCGAAATTCCAACGCAGCATTGTAGTCATCGGTCCACAGGTTACGGGAAACATAGTGACAGACATTTTATGTGGTGGGGTACCCCCGACAGACGCCCCAAAAGGACAAACGCATTGGTCCATCTATACAAATGCTGTGATAGTGGTTGGTCGAAATTTAGGAAGATACGACAATAGCGAATCTAGTCAAGTTTTCAGATTTGGTGTGCTAAACACAAAATCTGCTATTCGCTGCTGAGACGTGATGAATGATCTTTCTGCGTCTGTTTCAATGAAGCCTGCCTGTTAAGGTATTGCAAAACCAATCTGGCAATCGGCTGCAGTCTGCACTTGTACATAAATATTGAGTATAGGAGTCAATGTAGACTTCAGAAAAAAATTTTTTGGCCTATTAATCGAAAGGTGTATTTCAAGAACCACCGTAAGGTTGAGTACATGCATGTAATAGTAAAAAACGATGGATGAAAAATCATGTTATCTAATAGAGAACAAAAGAGTATCCGAATTGGATAATAAAAATTCAATCAGACTTTTAAAAACGTTTTTATAAAAACGAGACATGCAATCTGAGCTAGTTTACATATATGTGATCATTTAGCACCGTAATGATACATAAAAAATACTAAAAGTCTAGAAAAACCTGTTTAGACAATGACAGTACAAAACCATGATACTGCATGGAACATAATGACAGGGTTTCAGATACACAAACATACCATTATAATGTATTTCATCCGACAAATTAGTTGATGAATGACGTTAAAAGTTCTTTGTAACAAAAGGTATCCAAATTGGATAATAAAAGTTGAAGGAATCAGTCTTATAAAAACTTTTTATTAAAACAAGACTTTCAATCTAGCATGTGTGATCATTTAGCATCGTGATGCTACATAAAAAATACTTAAAATCTAGAAAACCTGTGTAGACTGTGACAGCACAAAACTATTAGAATACATGGAACATAATGACAAGGTTTCCGACACACGCATATACCATTATACTTTACTTCATCTGACAAATTAGCTCACGGATAACTTTAAAATGTTCCTTGTAACCTTATATTTGATTAGGAATATCCCTAATTACGGTGAAGAACAGACACATTGACTATCTTTTGAAAAAGAGTGGATTAGCTAAACCTGAGCATTTGCTCTGGTTCAAGAATCTCGAAACGTCGGGTTTAAGAAAGAAATTTTGAATCTAGTGAAATCCAGAGACAACCAATAAACCGCTATTTGTCTTATATTTAGACATCACGTCAAGATTAACCTTGCTTTTGCAAGACACGGTCAAATTTAAAGCATGAAAGGATAACCGGAAGCCTGGCGTACTGATCGTAGTGCATGATAATCGATCATGGTTTCTAAAATTTACAAGATCGATTTCGAAGGCTTTAGGTAGCCTACTGCATGTAAGCAATGTAATATGGTGTAGACAGGAAATTGAAAATATATTTTAGAAATGATACCAGTCAAAATAAGGAAGTTTGCTTTGGATTAAGGTAAGTTATCTTGTATCAGGATAAAAAATTACAATATAATCATGATGTCCCACTCACAAATTTTTGTTATAATCTATAAAAAATCGCAAAAAGTAACAAAACAAAGAAGACTTTGAAGATGTTTTTTGTCTTTTTCTACAATCCGACATGACCCGCAACTGTTACATATTTATTTCAGTAACGTCTTCTCCTTCAGTCTTCAGAACTGTCAGCTGACGCATCATCTGATTTACTGATAGTACAATTGCTTTCCAGGAGTATTGAGTACCAAAATACTTCTTCAGAGCTTCTTCCAACGTTTTACTTTCAGAATTACTGATGGAGTTTCTATCAGTTTTTCCTTTGGGACACAAAATCGAATTGGACAAAACATCCAGCGGCAATCGTTGCTTGAGAAATCGCCGGGCAAAAATTGTTGGAATACGGGAGTCTAATGAGTCCAGAGTAAAAGGGCCATCGAAGCCATTATATGTCGCGTTCTCTTTGGGATAATCCGACTCCATATCAAACATTGTTTTTATTGATCTGTTCATATCTTTGACCGCAGTCAAACAGTTGCTCATGATAGTCGTTTGGACCCTCCTTTCGGCCAGCATTAGTTGCTGTAATCCTTGTCCTTCGGATACTTAATTTATCTTTCTCTTCTGTGGGTTTCCGACAGTGCTTAAGTCTTTACGTTTAACTCGTGGTGTCAATTGATTTGAATTTGGAGGTTCGTGAACTGAATCCTCGGTATCAGACCGAGGACCAATTATAATTGACTTCGGAGAAGTAGCAGAATTTTGCAATTGTAAAACTTTAGCTGCTTCCCTCTGTATCTGGGACGACGAGGATGCTATGAAGCTAGCTCTGTGTTCGATTTCACCGTTTGACGACTCATCGTCACTGCTGGTCACATCTTGTGCTGGTCTCACTCTGTTTGTCTTCTTCTTGTCTACTCTGTCATCCACAAATAACTCCTGATCAATACGTTTTAACACGGCTTGGGTTCTACAGTGGTTAATAGCTAATTCTTCTAATACTGTTTCAAGAGCTTCCAACCGTTGATATTCACCCACCGCCAAGATGACACCATTTACAGATTTTCCTTTCTCTTTCACTATTATCACATGGCCAGGTTGAAATAGAGCTTTCTCTTCGTCTGAGTATTTATGAAACATAGTGTTGTTGATGAATATAGTTTCGGAAAAAGTGTTTGTCTTAGAGTACCACAGCCTAACGTAGAAACTTGGAACAGATGAATACTTTGAAGATGTCTTCTGTCTTTTTCTACAATCCGACATCTGCAAAACCAAAACAAAAAAATTATCGGCAGTTCAATACCCACTTTGAGAAAAGGAAAGGGTTAGTGAAATATCCATGAAGGTCACTGATTCAATGGAAAATCGATCAGAAAATCTGCGAATATAACATTCATATTTTCATGAGTGATAGAATTTGTTATTACCGCCCTTCTTACTACTCCGAAAGAAGTTTTGACAAGCATTCAAGTAGGCTATAAAATACAAGTAGGGGAGAGTGGAGTGAGTTGGCGTACGTTTTGTAAAAACACTCAATTCTCAATCAAATGAAGTCAGCGTGTTCATTTTAGAATCAAATTATGTCGTTGCCTCTACTTTACTATTCCTGTAAGTTTCAGTCAGTGACACTTAATTGTTTTCTCAAAATTCAAAATGTGTTCTTCAATAAATTAATACATTGTTGAACATTTTCTGTTGCAGAATCTAAGATTAATTTCAAAACAATATTTTAAGTAACGGAAATATACTTAAAGGATAATTCAAAGCTTACTCATTTCAGTAGTTCTGATTTTCCAACTAAGATACTAATCTATGCATACTACTTATAATGCATCATTGTATGCCTAAAACCATGCTTTAGTCTATATCATGTATAGCAAGTTCCGGAAGCCATTTGTTCAACAGTTTGTTACATCTCACTGATTACATTGGCACGATTACTAGTGTAGGAACCGATTTTAATCTAACTGACATCCGGTACTTGCACACATTCACACTATTTTAGACTTTTTATAGGATAAGCCTATTAATGGTGCTTACAAAGAACAAAATTGCCCTCGCCTGACTTATGATTGTTTACCATGATCTGTAATTGTTAGACATCAAGACCAAAAATTTGTTAGTTATTGTTTTCATGAAATTTATGCGAATTTCACCTAATCGTAATATGCCAAGACACCCAACCCCCTACTCAAAAGTGATAAATAAGCGTTAAGAAAACGTGATCGAGGCGATTCTTCAGTCGATCAAATTTAGTGAGCGCATCCTTGACGAATGCGCGTTTGGTGAAGTTGCCAGACTGCGCTAAGATCTCATTTGCCTCGAAACCATTAATCCTTCGAGACTCGAGCAGACCTTCATGAGTGACAGACAATATTCGTGACTTTTCAGCATCGCTTTCGAAAGACAATTATATCATGGTAAAAAGCAGATGCAAAAAAGTGCCGACTTTTATCCAAACAAGGTTCAAAATACGTTGGGCAAAAAGGCCACCCGGTTTGACTTTACTTATCATTCACCCGGTGAATTTACTTATTTATCTAGTGAATGATCACTTTTCACTAAGTGTAATTCATTAAAAGAATCATATAAATGATTAAACTAATATCATTTTCGACTGCCGACTGACCTTATCTTCATACGACTTACCAACCGGATAACACCATGCCAATATCATCTACAGTCAGGTTCTAGGCTGCTTTCATTAAAATCAATGAGCTACTCCTGATCTGATCTTTCTATCTTAGCAAAATATGATCAAATATCAACAATTTCTGCATATTTCGCCAACTTTCCTACTTGCTTTACGATCTTTCAGAGTCATAGTATACTTTGACCGGCTTACCAACCGGATGACACCATGCCAATATCATCTACAGTCAGGTTCTAGGCTGCTTTCATTAAAATCAATGAGCTACTCCTGACCTGATCTTTCTATCTTAGCAAAATATGATCAAATATCAACAATTTCTGCATATTTCGCCAACTTTCCTACTTGCTTTACGATCTTTCAGAGTCATAGTATACTTTGACCGGCTTACCAACCGGATAACACCATGCCAATATCATCTACAGTCAGGTTCTAGGCTGCTTTCATTAAAATCAATGAGCTACTCCTGATCTGATCTGTCTATCTTAGCAAAATATGATCAAATATCAACAATTTCTGCATATTTCGCCAACTTTCCTACTTGCTTTACGATCTTTCAGAGTCATAGTATATTTTGACCGGCTTACCAACCGGATAACACCATGCCAATATCATCTACAGTCAGGTTCTAGGCTGCTTTCATTAAAATCAATGAGCTACTCCTGACCTGATCTTTCTATCTTAGCAAAATATGATCAAATATCAACAATTTCTGCATATTTCGCCAATTTTCCTACTTGCTTTACGATCTTTCAGAGTCATAGTATACTTTGACCGGCTTACCAACCGGATAACACCATGCCAATATCATCTACAGTCAGGTTCTAGGCTGCTTTCATTAAAATCAATGAGCTACTCCTGACCTGATCTTTCTATCTTAGCAAAATATGATCAAATATCAACAATTTCTGCATATTTCGCCAACTTTCCTACTTGCTTTACGATCTTTCAGAGTCATAGTATACTTTGACCGGCTTACCAACCGGATGACACCATGCCAATATCATCTACAGTCAGGTTCTAGGCTGCTTTCATTAAAATCAATGAGCTACTCCTGATCTGATCTTTCTATCTTAGCAAAATATGGTCAAATATCAACAATTTCTGCATATTTCGCCAACTTTCCTACTTGCTTTACGATCTTTCAGAGTCATAGTATACTTTGACCGGCTTACCAACCGGATAACACCATGCCAATATCATCTACAGTCAGGTTCTAGGCTGCTTTCATTAAAATCAATGAGCTACTCTTGACCTGATCTTTCTATCTTAGCAAAATATGATCAAATATCAACAATTTCTGCATATTTCGCCAACTTTCCTACTTGCTTTACGATCTTTCAGAGTCATAGTATACTTTGACCGGCTTACCAACCGGATAACACCATGCCAATATCATCTACAGTCAGGTTCTAGGCTGCTTTCATTAAAATCAATGAGCTACTCCTGACCTGATCTTGCTATCTTAGCAAAATATGATCAAATATCAACAATTTCTGCATATTTCGCCAATTTTCCTACTTGCTTTACGATCTTTCAGAGTCATAGTATACTTTGACCGGCTTACCAACCGGATAAGACCATGCCAATATCATCTAAAGTCAGGTTCTAGGCTGCTTTCATTAAAATCAATGAGCTACTTCTGACCTGATCTTTCTATCTTAGCAAAATATGATCAAATATCAACAATTTCTGCATATTTCGCCAACTTTCCTACTTGCTTTACGATCTTTCAGAGTCATAGTATACTTTGACCGGCTTACCAACCGGATAACACCATGCCAATATCATCTACAGTCAGGTTCTAGGCTGCTTTCATTAAAATCAATGAGCTACTCCTGACCTGATCTTTCTATCTTAGCAAAATATGATCAAATATCAACAATTTCTGCATATTTCGCCAACTTTCCTACTTGCTTTACGATCTTTCAGAGTCATAGTATACTTTGACCGGCTTACCAACCGGATAACACCATGCCAATATCATCTACAGTCAGGTTCTAGGCTGCTTTCATTAAAATCAATGAGCTACTCCTGACCTGATCTTTCTATCTTAGCAAAATATGATCAAATATCAACAATTTCTGCATATTTCGCCAATTTTCCTACTTGCTTTACGATCTTTCAGAGTCATAGTATATTTTGACCGGCTTACCAACCGGATAACACCATGCCAATATCATCTACAGTCAGGTTCTAGGCTGCTTTCATTAAAATCAATGAGCTACTCCTGACCTGATCTTTCTATCTTAGCAAAATATGATCAAATATCAACAATTTCTGCATATTTCGCCAATTTTCCTACTTGCTTTACGATCTTTCAGAGTCATAGTATACTTTGACCGGCTTACCAACCGGATAAGACCATGCCAATATCATCTACAGTCAGGTTCTAGGCTGCTTTCATTAAAATCAATGAGCGACTCCTGATCTGATCTTTCTATCTTAGCAAAATATGATCAAATATCAACAATTTCTGCATATTTCGCCAACTTTCCTACTTGCTTTACGATCTTTCAGAGTCATAGTATACACTGTAATCTAGCACCTCCTAAAGCAGAAGAAATCTGCATCCTAAAGCGCCACACACTAAAATTTCAGAAGGCTAAGTTGAATTAGTAGGCTAGCATACTGAAGAGAACAATAACCCTTAGACGTAAGCAGCTGCATAGAGGAGAGCGTGAGTCACTGCTTGACAGATAGCAGGAACGCTGTCGCATAACAATAGCTCCTATTGAGGACATCATAAGTTCACGCTGTATGTGCGTGAATCATTCTCCGCTTCATCTCTCCGAGGTTTGTAGCTGGCTTTGACTTCGAGTGGCAAGTTGACTTCCCGTCAGTGATATTGCAATTAAATTGTTTATTGAAATTTTCTGTTGAAGTTGTGCAGTAGTAAATTGCAAATATATGGGCATCATGATGTCATACCAGGAGACTACATCTTTCCCATCAACGTCGATCGAAATACTGGATAAATGGAAAAGAAAAATAGTAAGACTTGAAACCAAATGGCGAAAAATCTACATTCTACATTTTCTCGTGATAGTCAATCGTGACGAATATACTAATCAATCTGGCTCATCAACTAACGGCAGCTCTGAAAAATGAGGTGAGTTTCCTGTTTCTCTGATAGGCTATTCGAAAGAGTTGTAATACATGCATGCTGTATGGCACTAATGTAAATCGAGTCAAAGACTTCTGTATGCCACTTTTCATAACGGAACTAAATTAATTCTTGTGGATAATGCAAATTATAAATTTCAAAAAGGCTGTAAATTTTCGAGGTAGGCATGCATTGTATTTGTCAATTTCATGCATTCATTCGCGTTATCTGTGATCGGTAAAGCCTCTGAAAAGCAAGTGCGTACTCATAGAAGCTGCTCAAAGTACTCATCTGTTATAAGTGGTGTGTCCAATAAGGTTTCCGAACGAAGGTAGAAAAATTCAAATATATAAATATAATATAAATAAAAATATATAGCGAATATTCAAAAATTCGCTAATTTCCATGAGTTTTAGTAGAAATGCAACAATCAATTCTGTATTTAGTTTATTGAAGGCATTCATTAGTTGAATCTAACCTGCAATGTAACCATTTATCACCAACTGTCATGATAATCTATAGTCAGATAATAGTATATACATCGAAAAAATGCAATAGACGACACTGAAGGACATTCGTTTCCATTATGTAGTAGAATAATTGTCTTCAGTCTTTCCTAATTCGGACATTTAAGAATCCTGATTCTTTGTAGACATATGCTTAAAATTTCGCATTCAATCTTAAACTTTTTTTATCTAATCTAGCAAAATTCTGCTGCCATATAATTGTGAATTCGCTTAATAATTATTCATCAAAATATATGAAATTCTGGATGTTGAACTATGAGCCAACAGACTACTGACAAATTGAAACTTCTATACTTCTTTATAGAATCTTCTGCCAATAATTTTTATCCTTCTTGTCAGTATTTAAATATCCGCGGTTTTTCTACTATGTCCAGACACTATTGGATGCAAACGTATTTTTAATGTGCGGCGTTTAGTGCTCGACTTCTATAAATATTCAGTCCAACTTGTTGGCTACTATTTAATAGTAAATCCATTTTAGCAATGAAAGTCTCTGTCATACTCTATTCATATTATTCATTATTATTAAGTTCTCAACGTAGCATGATATCAAGGCGAAAATAGAGTCCAGCACAAATAGAAAAGGCTAAACAGTCATCAACACAAAAAGAGAAGATTAATTAATTTAAAAAGAATGTTTCTATTCTGTAAAATTACATGATAAGGTAATTCTGATAGCAAGAAAATGTTCTCCAATTGAATGGATTTTTGATATTTTTTTCATAAAATCATCACATGATCAGCATATCATGCTGGTTTCCCCAAACGAAGTATACTCGCATAGAACCAAAACCTCTAGCATTGAACAGTTTCAGACGCCTTCACAATGGCTATTAAATCACCGTAGAAAAGGAGATATTCCATTTTTTCATTTTTATTAACTTTCTAACGACGATCTTGGGCCATACAAGCCATATCGAATACCTAAGAAAGGAGCCAATTTTCTGCGACCATAGGTTTCAATCATTTTATCAAAGTACATGTGCATGCATTCAATTCAGCATTGATAAATTATATTATCTAGGCGTATATCAAAATAAATAGCGCAATAAAAATAATTAAAAAATACGGTATGCTCTGTGTATGCATGATTATAAGAAATTCTATTTTTTTCAATTATCTGTCAAATCAAAAACTTTGAATTTTTGAAGAAATCATAATTTGTTCAGCCTGGTGCATGTAACATGTAGATCTGACGTCCTTGTATCTTAAAGTTAATACAAAAAATCTCTAAGTTAGTTTTCTTCCTTTCACTCCAGTTCCTAACTAAAATTCCTTTTTCTTTTCAGCAATCATTTCGACTGGAATATCAGTGAATACTAATATATGGTGTCCAAATATCATATGTGTGCTTTGACGGATGGAGCATCTATGCCATCACGGTACATGCAGTATTGTTTCTAACATATAATCTCCAACGCAATCGACAGCACTTGGCCACCGTAGAAACTGCTGGACGGACTTCTTGGTGTGCGTCACATCTTAACCAAGAAGAGTGCAAAAATCTGTGAATGCTTTTGGTGCCATAAATTACTTTGAATTCTTTAGTTTCTATCTTTCTATAATAATTCCTTGATGATTTCCATGATGTTTTAGAGCTGCAAAATCTGTTAGTTTAGATCGTAATTTACTTGAACAATAATAGAGATCGATTTGCATATTTGCACTTGATTGTTATTCGATATTCGCATCATGAGACTCTATTTGTTACGTCATCTTTATTGCAACTGTTGATCTACGATTTCACACATGCTTTTACCCACATAATTCTGTAATAAAAATCATGCATGTTCTGACATTTTTTACTGTCCCGACACTGATTATATTATGTAACATTTGTATTTTTGTCACCAAAAATTGCGTGGTCAGGCCAAAATTTTCAGCGTACATGTATACATGAGATTTCGTTGCATCTGTTACATCCATCTGTGATTTTATTCATTTTGGAACCTGGTGTCAAGTTTATAAATTTCAAGTGAATTTCAGTGAAGTTTGTTTTGTGTATTCGAATTGTACAACACTTATGTCATGTTCTCTTGCATAACAGATACTACAGGGATTAAAGGGTTTTCATTCCTTTAGAGGGTTCTTTGTAAAGTAAGAGATAAATATTGAATGAATATAATGACAACTTTGTCTGCAACAAATCTCAATGCGTAACCCGTCTATTGCTGAATAAAGATAGTAGTATGCATTATCATAAGGGAAAAGTAGAATATGGCATTGAAAAAATGTTTTAGGAGGTGAGAGGCTAGCCTTCTAAAAGGCGCATGCTTTAGGATTTTTTTATTAGTTACGAATAGTGTCTTGCTTTAGGAGGTGATTCAGCTCGCTTTAGGAGGTGCTGGTTTACAGTGTACTTTGACCGGCTTACCAACCGGATAACACCATGCCAATATCATCTACAGTCAGGTTCTAGGCTGCTTTCATTAAAATCAATGAGCTACTTCTGACCTGATCTTTCTATCTTAGCAAAATATGATCAAATATCAACAATTTCTGCATATTTCGCCAACTTTCCTACTTGCTTTACGATCTTTCAGAGTCATAGTATACTTTGACCGGCTTACCAACCGGATAACACCATGCCAATATCATCTACAGTCAGGTTCTAGGCTGCTTTCATTAAAATCAATGAGCTACTCCTGACCTGATCTTTCTATCTTAGCAAAATATGATCAAATATCAACAATTTCTGCATATTTCGCCAATTTTCCTACTTGCTTTACGATCTTTCAGAGTCATAGTATACTTTGACCGGCTTACCAACCGGATAACACCATGCCAATATCATCTACAGTCAGGTTCTAGGCTGCTTTCATTAAAATCAATGAGCTACTCCTGACCTGATCTTTCTATCTTAGCAAAATATGATCAAATATCAACAATTTCTGCATATTTCGCCAACTTTCCTACTTGCTTTACGATCTTTCAGAGTCATAGTATACTTTGACCGGCTTACCAACCGGATAACACCATGCCAATATCATCTACAGTCAGGTTCTAGGCTGCTTTCATTAAAATCAATGAGCTACTTCTGACCTGATCTTTCTATCTTAGCAAAATATGATCAAATATCAACAATTTCTGCATATTTCGCCAACTTTCCTACTTGCTTTACGATCTTTCAGAGTCATAGTATACTTTGACCGGCTTACCAACCGGATAACACCATGCCAATATCATCTACAGTCAGGTTCTAGGCTGCTTTCATTAAAATCAATGAGCTACTCCTGACCTGATCTTGCTATCTTAGCAAAATATGATCAAATATCAACAATTTCTGCATGTTTCGCCAACTTTCCTACTTGCTTTACGATCTTTCAGAGTCATAGTATACTTTGACCGGCTTACCAACCGGATGACACCATGCCAATATCATCTACAGTCAGGTTCTAGGCTGCTTTCATTAAAATCAATGAGCTACTCCTGACCTGATCTTTCTATCTTAGCAAAATATGATCAAATATCAACAATTTCTGCATATTTCGCCAACTTTCCTACTTGCTTTACGATCTTTCAGAGTCATAGTATACTTTGACCGGCTTACCAACCGGTCCCCAAATTTCTTGAAATATAATATATACCGGAGCATCTTAAATTTCATCTGCTTGGTGTTGGCGTGATTAAAAGTATTAGTTTCTATTCAAACACAATAAGTAGACGCGATGCTGTTGCTCGACGCACAAACCAGCGGGCTTTTCCTGTAAGGATTCATAGCAGTATCAGCAGGTGCTAAGGAGGAAGAAGTAAATAGTTCTATTTCTAGACTGTTCACTTTGGCCTCAACTAGGTTGGATTATTTCACAAGGTATTCCAATAAGACAAGCTAAAAAAACAAAAATTTAAGCAGATGGGTTCTTTATGTATGCTTTCCGCCCTCCAGTCATTAATACCTGCTTACATTGATAAAGATAAAAATGTAATTAATCTAAGATTGAGACAGCGAAGTGTTACATATATCATCTTCATTTTAGGTGTAATACAGTTGATGAAGGAATGGAAGAAAATAACAACGCGCGTTGTGTGCTCATTTGATTTAACAGCGATCTGTTAAAACTATCCAAACGTTTGTATTTCTATTGAAATAAACAAAATTTAGATGTCAGTTTTTCAATTCAATAGCAGAGACGAATTCATAGAGTTGTTGTGAATGCTTTGACTAACAACATAACTATGTTAAAAATTCTACAATCAATCCTTGATGTACAGCTGAATGCTTTCTACAGCTTACAATTTCTCGTGTTAGACTGTCAATGTATCACTTATGAATTCTATTTCATGATGAAGTACGTAAGTACCATGCACCATTGTGAGCACCAATTAATTTGCTTACTTGATAACTTGATGACCGGATCTCAGCTGTTGTTTCTCCAGCAGTGCAGGTCGCATCTCCTCCACTCGTCTCCAGGTTCTGCCAAAAAAGTTTTAGCATGGGGTCGCTCCATGGGTCGTTCCATCCATAGACATCATTCGATGTCCATGGCTCCATCTAACCAAAGGACGTCCTCCCGGTCTTGCGTAATTCCATGGTCTCCAATTGCAATTTGCATAATCGGATGAATTCTAGACTTCCTAGATATTCCTTCACTGGCTTCTGTATATTGTTTGTGGGACCGGTATTTTATATTAGATTGTCAAAGAATATGATTCATAAGAAAACCTTTTTTTAAGAATTCCATGCTCTTTACAACTCTCTTACTCTTAGCTCATAGTACCCTTTCTTTGTGTCTCATTAATAACGGTCCATTATGTTGCACATAAACTCGCATAAAACCATCATGCTTACATGATTCTTCTCGTTTTTCTAAACCCCCAAAGAACACTTTTATTTGTTTAAAAGCATTTTTTTTAAAAAGCCTAGCAACTTAGAAACTGTAAACTAAAAATCAACAAAAGACATTCAATGAAAAATGGGAACCAGTTTCTGCTAATTTCCTGCATATTTAATCGAAATATGGTACTTACTCAAGTACAGCAAGAATTGAGCAGAGACATTGAGCATCAAACTGGCTGTTCCATTCAATCAACTTAGTAGTTTATTTTGATTTTGCTATTTACGATTCTGGTGTGATTGTGATTAGCCTTTTTTGGTAAGTTATAGTTTGATGCCTACCTGATTACGTCAAGAAATCGTATATTTTTGTGATAGTTACACTCAATTATGAGCATGAATTTTTATCTACTTTTTGATATTCTGGAATACGTCGAGACGCTGAACATTTACCATTACGGACAAGTCTCCCAAGTATTCTATCATTGGTATCAATTTTGTGATGTATTGATATTTCCTGTATTATCTTGTAGAAGTCTATATGCATGTCAGACATTGTAAAACATTTCGATGTTCTCGCGATCATCATAAATACCGATAACGCTAGTAAAATTTAGGAACAATCCTGCTGCTGGGGCAAAATATTCACACGAGCATCACACGTGTTATTTATAAAAGAAACTAACACGCGTGAATCTCACGTGAACAGCACAATTTCACATATCTACATAATTCTCACGTGTGTAACATGCGTGTTTTAGCGTTTTCGCGTGATTTGCACGTGATAAACTGTGATCCATGCTCCGTGATATAGTTGAATATGTAGCTGCTAGAAATGCTATTCAAGTAGAAAAGTGCCCACAACTAGTGCATTTGTTTTTAAAGTTTGTAAGCAAGTATAATCAGAAGTCCGCACCAAATCAATAGAAAACGTGAATTGTTGTGGATCATGGATGTAAGCGTTGTGCTCAGGTGTTTTCCCTAAAAAGCTGAACGCTGCTCAAATCATTCATAATATTCAGTGCAGAAGCTTTTTTGTTCGTATACAAGTATTTATTCCTCTGTAACCATAAAGTTGCAATCTATTCACACACGTTCTCAGAAAATTGCAACATATACTTCTTCATAAATTGCAATTTTCTTCAACGGCTTTTACTGCTTATAAAACAATTGCAATTTTGCGCGCTTTTCGTGAACAAATTACAATTTTTTCGCAATTTCATCTATTAGTGTGGTTTGCATCGCAATGCACAACAAAAAGAAACTTCACGAAGTTTCCGGATCCCTGATGTTGATTTACGGAATTGAATTCGTTCATGAAATCAATCGACGTACAGCCTACCGGTATCAGTAAATCAGCATTAGTCAAATATCATTCGAATTGGGAGCTAAGTAGATCACTGAAGCGGAAAAAGTTGCCTTCAGACTAAGCGATTTCTTATTGACTTACTAAGACACATTAGGCGACCGTGGTCTGTTATTTGTGAAGCATAGGGGCCTACACGTATTTCTCATTCATTTGCATAGCCTCGTATCAGTTGATTCATCGAGCTAGTCATTGCGACTGAAGAACCGTTCAGTTTCATAACTGAATTGCAGAGTAGCCTACTGCGGAGAGATTCAATACCGGTAATTCACTGATAGTTGCAATTTTCATACGACGCTATAGGCCTATGAAATGAATTAAATGCACAATCCTCCCTTAGTGAGAGGAGACAAAAATGATTAATCTGTGAAGATACAACACCATTTTTCCACATGGGCTTTCGCTAAAAAGTGGTCGCAACACAGAAAGCCACGATAAATATATCAGTTGACTATCAGCGAACATGGGCAATTAAATGTCTCACAAATAGGCATAACTGACCAGTCGTCTGTAGGCCTGTACAGGCTTTTATTCATGAGCTATCAACTCCTCTATGAGGCAGATTACTTGCCTCAATTTCAGAATCGTCAATCTGCAATGATTACATTTAATGAAAGCCAAGCAGGATCTTCAATTGAAACTTTTTGTGTGCTTCGGAATGAAAATCATATGCGCTACAAGTGTTCAAAAGCCCGTTAGTTCGTTATGTGGTGTGAATATTATTTCAGTCTTAGAGCAGTTTAGCTTAACTCACAAGGTAGACATGCTGTAAAATTGTAGCTGTTGGCTACCGGATTTGAAATTAAAAGGATATACAAATTTAAAAATCGAATTTTTGTTATTTTCAAGTGATTTGATTTTCAAAACCAAATACTCATTCTAGATCATGATCTGGGGGCAATTCTTCGGTCATTGATCTTGCGCTATGACTAGTGACAAGTGGCAAGTAACAAGTGATTTCAATTTTCCGACAACATCAGTTGACAAGTTTATTTTGATCAGTAAATTTTGACCAGTAACTAGTGGTATGACAAGTGATTGAATTCTTCGACTTGATCAGTAATAGGCTTTCACTTGTCAAAATCACGCATTTATAACGGAAGAATTTTTGCCTATCATGCTTGCATTATCAGTGGAAGTAGAAGACATTCAATTAAAAAGTGAATGATATATCAATGATATTTACATTAATATGAAATGCAAAGTCAAGAATTCATCTTGCTTACATAGTTTTCAGAAAGTGGAGTTTGGAATATAAACTAGTTTATGCACAGAATTAAATATTTTGTTTATCTGCTTCGGTTACCGAAGCGCGCGCAGATGAATCTAATTCTGTGAGTTTATGTGAGAATATTTGGGCCCTTCGAGAATTTCACTGCGAAACAGATGCGGACAGCCTCGCTTAAAGTATGATACTCAGCATTTATTGTTTCTATTTTAATGCATAATTTATGAAAAAACTTCATTCTATTATAAAATGTGAACAGCATACTTCAATTTATTGATGGAACACATGCAAGGGATTTACATGTCAATAGAACACATATACAAAAGTCCTTTCAGAAAAAAATTTGTAAATTTTTAATTTTGTAATTCTGCATTTCATGTTAGGTAAATAAATATTCGATTGAAAGATGCTGCAATAGATTCGCTCGTAAGTGGTAGAAAACAGGCAACGTTTACGAATCACAAGCTGCTATATTTAGAACTTTTTGCATGTTTGTCACATCTTTTTCTACACACAGTTGATAAATTAGAAAAATATTCATCTACGTAATTGATATTTTCTCATTGGCACTTGCTCTGTGAGTGTATAGTACTCTACAAGTACCTAACAGTTCTTTGATGATACAGTGACCTTTGAGCAAAGAAATTTCATGAGTCTGGATCAGTGCTGGATTGACATAGGCCAGGAAGACCAAGATTTAGATAAGTATGAAAGTTCGCTGCAGGGATCACCCAAGAAAAACCGGAAAATCGGGAAAAAACTGGGTTTGAATGCATAAATTTGAAATATTTATATATAGAATAATTTCGGAAAAGAAACGGAAAAAACGGAAAATTACGATCCTTGGTTCGCTGATTGGTTCGAGAAGCAAACACAGCAGGTAGACAAAAACGGCCAGGTACTCATTCTTTTGACAGATGTGGTCAAATTTATTTTGAAACGTAACGTGGATGAGCATGACTAAATTTATTAGAAGGCGCAATTCACCACAGCAAAAGCTGCTGAATGATCACGGTGTTACGTTTTACGGTGGAATCTCAATTTTTGTTCTTTTACAAGTTCGTTTTCTCTTATAATCCTCTAAATGAGGCCAATTATTTCGAAATGATCAATAACATGATTGTTCGCATTGTAAAAATCTTGCATTTTGGATGTTGTTTGAATGCAAGACAGTGAGTGCACCATCACTCTATAGTCAGAGTTCTTTGAGTAAGAAATTTAGTGACGGTACTTCGGATTGTCAGAATGGGCGAATAAAGTGACTGACATTGAGGTTGCAAGGCCTTACTCCATGCGATTTTTTCTAGGTATTCTTACCAATGTCATCTTATGGCTATTCATAGACGTTGTGTCCGGTAAATATTGGTCATTTATTCCCGCTGTCAAGTCCCGCCAATTCTGTATGCATGCTATTCAATGCATTCACTCGTGTTTCTTTAGTATGGCGTTTGGCCTCGTCAAATTTGCCAAATAGGAGGGTTCCATTTTTTCGATTCCCCTCAGCTTCGAACTTTCTGCAGCAGTCAGCTCTTGGCAATGTTCTTATTTGCTGGGACTAGTCTGACGTCTACAAGATAGTCTATCTACGATTAAACTGCCTATCATAATCATGAAGATCGCATGTTGCAGATTTCTATTATCGAGGACAGCGAATTCAGACAAATTTATTGTTGATTTTTGAAGCACCGATGCTCTTCAGTTAAGACTTTTCAGACTAAAAAACTTAATATCACTTTTATTCTTTTGTATCATAATGATTATTACAATGATTCGTAAAATGTAGATGCTATATTAGCATAAAATCGAAATGAACTCTATGACGGAAGAATCTCCTGTACAGTTTTCCCATAGTATGTTTCACTATGCTTTGCACCACTTTTCGACCAATCACAGCTCCGCATTACCTAACGGTCTGCAATAGGTTTTACTTGTCATATCTTGACAACTGGACCCTGTTTCACTTATGAAAAACTTATGATAAGTTATAAGTATTTAGTCTAAAAACTTATGTTCCGTTTCACTCATAACAAATACTTATGATAAGAAACTTATTTTTTTCACTTATGGCTTATCATAAGTTTCTAAGCTATTTTACTTATAACTTATGTACTTGTCTCACTTCGTGAATTATAAGTGGCTTATGATAAGTTACTTATAAAAACATAAGTCTACTTTTACACGACTTATGTTATTCAAAATGAGATTGATGAACTATCATTTCGGTATTCTACAATGTGACTTAGCCTCTATGGGTTGTTCAATGCTAGGTGTACATTTAACGAATTATACCGGCACTATATCTATCTAAACAGATTGATCAGTGATCGATAATTGATTGATTAATTTAGAAAGTGACTTTCTGTAGAATTTAGAGAATTTGACACAATTTTTGTAATGTAGTCATCAAAATAAGTAAGCCAACAGTTGTATCACGTTGTATAATAACTAATCTACATTAATTGATGAAGTAGGGAGTGATTGATCAGTAATCAATAACTGATCAGAAATCGAATTATGTGATTTTCATGGAATGTACTTTAGTCTAACAAACAATTCTGTTATATATTGATACCCATTGATTACTAGGCAATATAATTCTGTGAGAGGTAATTGGTATCAAGTATTGATCAGTGATCGATAATTGATTGATTTTCTGTAGAATTAAGCATATGTGTCACATATATTTTAAGAAAATGAAATTATAAACTTAAGTAAGACGATAACGGTGTATGATCATATGCATTTGTTGAGGTATAGAGTGATTGATCAATAACCAATAACTGATCAGAAATCAAATTAGTATGTGATTTTCATGAATGTACTTTAGTTAAACAGATAATTTTAATAAATAATGATACTCTTTGAATACTTAAGATATTCCTAGAAACACAGATTGAGAGGTGAAGGGGTACCAGGTATTGATCAGTGATCGATCATTGATTTAAATTTAGAAAGTAAATTTTGTATAATTTTTATGAATTTGACACTCTTTTTCAGATGTAATACAATTATTAACATGTGTACGTTGCTAATTGTGAGACGTTGTGTTAATCAACAACTTCAGATACAGCATCTTGTTGATAAATACTTCATGATAAGCTATAAGAAAACACATGTAATGGAAACTGCAGGAATAGTATATTCTAGAGATACAACTCATTGATCAATCGATCAGCAGTTATCGATCACTAATCAATCAATAAATGAATCTGCATATATTCACAATTACAGATAATATAGATATATGTGCATCATGACGATTGAAATAAGTTTTCATGTAAATAATAACACAAGATTGTCGAAGTTGTATCAAAAATCACTTTTTAACTATCTGATCAGCAGTTATCGATCAGTAATCAATCAATAAATGAATCTTTACGCAATCACTATACATTTCACATGTATAATCATGTAAAGCATCAATAGCATAGGACATACAAGCATTAACTAGTGTATACCTTCATTCAATGCTTATGTATAGTATAGGTTTTGTTCCTTACTAGAATACTTATACTTATCATAAGTTTATAAGTTCATAATTAAATACTTAAAAACTTATGCTTATGAGTGAAACCCACTATAAGCATAAGTTATAAGTATAAGTATTCACTTATGATAAGTTTTTCATAAGTGAAACAGGCTCCTGGTTGCTGATCAAACAGAAGGATTGAAATCATGGTCACTTATCAAAATCAACTTGTCGTAAATCACTGGTCACTTGCTTTGATCATAAACCGAAGAATTGCTCCCTGATCACTGTTTCTCAGAAATTGTGCGCAGGTCCCACGATCATTCAGGCGTAGCGACAGGTGCCTGAAGATACACCCAGAAGATTTATGCATGATCACAATCAAACGAAAAGTTTACAGGGTACAAACGTGACTGAATTTAAATGTTGCATAATTTTCTAATTATCCAACAGAAATTTACAAATACGGTCCCATTTTGAAGCCAATACACATCTTCATTACCATAATCAAAGCAACATTGAAGTGATTGCATTTGAGGATGGGAGTGCACTCCCATGTTTATGTTCTAGTGTTATTTACATGCAAAGCAGAGGAGCTCGAAATCCAAAAAACTAGATGAAAAGAACAACGACTGCATGGAAAAGCTAGCCTACTCCCAATTTTTTACTTAAACGATAATCATGATGGCGAAGTCTTTGTTGCAAATGATTTACACAAAATCAATTGGTCGATGACTGGATCAAATTTCAGCAATCACGTCTAACCGAACGCCACAAATTTCAAATTTTCATGTTTATTTCTTCCAAAGTTTCCAAGTTAAACCCAAAACATTTTTATTTAGAAATACGTCATCACACTTGCTTTTCACCATTATACTGCATTCAATGTATTCACAATCGATCACTGAACTCTTCATCGCGAGATCTATTTATCTCTTTAACAATTTTTAAGAGGTCTAGTGCGGATGCAAATGATGTAGATATTTTACGCATCGTTTAGTTAGCTCTTCTAATAATTGTGGAATAATTGCTGACGAAATTGAACAAGGATTTCCAGCTATAGGCCTAACTGTAAGTCCTTCTCATTTTAAATTTTAAATTCGATTTTTATAGATAATTCATAGATATATATGCAAGTTATATTGCTTTCTAATAAAAGCCAAATGATGCTGTGGATAATGATTTTCATACGACATTTTCTTCCATAAAGATGCTTGATTCAACCCTTCATGCACCTGCAAATATTAAGTACTACATGATTGGAATTAAAACTGTTTGGTCATTTGCAACAATGGTGAGAGGATTCCCCATGATTGCATTGGAAGCAGTAAATGAAAATGCTTGGGGTTTTACTTGGAAGAGACGTGGAAACTTTGGAAGAAATAAAGCATGAAAATGCGAATTTTCCGGCGCTGCCTTACAAATCATGATTGCTGAAGCTTAATCCAGCCAACACCCAATTGAGACAAAGACTTCGTTATTATGATTATCGTTTAATTGAAAAATTGGAAGTAGTACTTTTGGAAGAACGACTTTTCCATGCATCGTTGTTCATTTCCTCTAGTTTTTTTGGATTTCGAGCTCCTCTGCTTTGCATGCAAACACTCCCATCCTCAAATGCAATCACTTCAATGTTGATTATGGTAATGAAGGTGTATCGATTTCAAAATTGGACCTTATTTGTAAATTTTTTTGGATGATCAGACAATTATGCTGCATTTAAATTTAGTCACGTATTTTATGCCGCACCCAGTACCTAGCGAATGCTGACTTTTGATATTTTGGATGATAAGCCAGGCATTTAGCAATTACAAGTTCGGAATTATAAGTTATATCTCCACCTTGAACGAATATTCACATTTTTTTAAACTCATCGTACCTACATGAAAATGTACACTGTAAACCGCATGTTACCAAACAGATGAAATGCTTGCTACCAGAGCTGGACAAATTCCACTGAAGTTTTTTAATTCCAATTCCAATTCAAGTCGAAACAGTTAAATTCAATTCCAATTCCATAATAAGATTTAATTCCGATAATTACATGTCGCGTTATGTTAATGTATCTAACGCTTGTTCGTTTCAATTTAACCTATGTGCCCATATCCTATCCTCGTTGTTCCTGTGTGCCGTTACCTGCACACTCACAAAAGTAACGGTAAAATAACGGCTGCACAACGGTAGTATCCGTTAGATGCTAGAAGAATAACGTTAGTACATGACGGAATGATGTTAGATTAATATACCTAACGCCAAATTATCCTAACGGATTTTAGAATTTACAAATAACGTTATCAAATAACGCTAATGATAATTAAAATAGCGTTATGAAATAATAGGTCTTCAAATGTTTAATAACGTTATCAAATTGGCTTTAGTGATGTTTTGAAGTTTTAATTGTCATCGTCGTTCAAAGATTTTACATATATATATATATATAGGCCTACATATGTTGTTATTTATTGTTTAAGAATATAACGACATGATTGCATTCATGATGTTCCCGGTGAAAAAAAATCGTCGGCGATGCCTCGTCAATTAGTCGGGCAGTGTCGGCTGTCAACCGTGTCGTCGCACCGAGTGAATGCCGACACAGGAGTTGTCGGTACCCATCGGCTAGGTGACGGCTGCGCCGACATGATGATTAGAAAATCGAGAAGTATCGGCATGTTCTTCCTATATGCCGACAGTAGCTCTGATTGGACAAATATTATCAAATCTCGTCCTCTCCAATTCGTCTGATCTATATAACTTAAACACTGCTGTGATTTACAGCAGAAGGACTTCTGCTGCGCTCGAGGAGCATAGTCAGCACATTCTGCTTCTTTGCAAGTGGCACAGATGAAAGACAATAAGGCAACCTCTTGCAAAAAGGATTACAGAATTCCTCATACCAGATATCAGGACCAGATTTCAGGACCAGATATCAGGACCTGACAAAAAAATGTTAAAGTATTAGATGTGTGTATACAATCCTACATTAACACAGCCCGACTTTAATCGGTGCATTAATCTGTTGCACATTCTTCGCTGCAGCGCATAAAATGTTGCTAGTACTCTAACGCAACGAGAAAGCAAATTAAAGGAAAAAATTCTTTCGAAAGTTGAAAACCCTGCTCAGAACACATTGTTGCGTTGTTTTCAGTAGCCGTTTATCTGTCTATTTTCGCTTTCTCCGAACGACCGTGAATTAGGGTAATTCCTTTTGAAAGAGGAATAGAGCTTCTTCAAACCTTCTATTTCTAACCATTGTGGGATATCTAGAGCACCGGGATATGCAACTCCTAAATTTTCACGAATAGTCCAATCTCTATAATATACAGACACCCCGACCCCGGTCCGGAAAAAAATTTAGTTCGAAAAAAATGCAATTCATTTCCGTTTGCACCATCGTGTAGAGCAGGTCGCGAGTACTTGAAAAAATATAGCATACGAAATAATCCATCGAGCTAATCAAAAGTTATTGATACTTATTGATTTTTTATTGATTTTTTCTAATTTTTGCGAAATAAAACTGATTTGCTGCATTGTTAAAAAAATGCAATCAAATTTTTATATTAGCTTGTTTAGGACGCCAAGGACAACGCGGAAATCAAGTTTGCTGAAAAATTGATCGAGCTAATCTAAAGATATTTACATTTATTGATATTTTTTCATTGATTTTTGAGCCATTTTATGAAAAAAATTGATTTAAGTCACTGAAATCAAAATGCAATCCAATTTTATTCTCACTAATTTGTCCAGTACGCTCTGGATAATACAAAAGTCAAGTTTGCTGAAAAATTGATCGAGCTAATCAAAAGTTAATTACATTAATGATTTTTTATTGATTTTTTTTGCATTTTTTAAGCATTTTTTGATGTAAGTTGTTAAAGTTAAATGCAATCCAATTTTGTTCATGTTTTCAAGTTTTGAGTATAAGCAGGAAAGAAGTCAGTGTAGGAATGTATTTGACGAGCTGATGTTATTGACAACTATTGAAAATTTCTTTCTTATAACTTTTAGAAAATGTTTGATTTAATGCAGCCATATTGGGAGCAATAGTAATAAGTCGATGATATCTAGCAATACATGCCCGTTTTTTTCAAGTGAGGCGTATTTGCATGAAATATTCTTTAATATTCAACCATTTATAATGAATCATTCGATCAAAAATTGCTCCTTGAGTAATATAGCCTATTTATTCATCTCACAGAAATTTTTGATGTCATGAACCAAATCAAATTTGTCGTATTTACACTGAAACCTTTGAATCGTTAACCAGTGACTATATAGTCAAAGAAAAGTAGAACACTCATCTGCATATCAAAAATGTTTGAGGAAATGTTAATTAAGAAATCAGTTTTTAAAGCGAATTGCAATATCTCTGAACAATGTTGACGGAAAGATTCAAATATGCTTGCTGTTAAACTCAACCACCGATTTCAATAATGAGTCAGAATATGTAGGATTGTCAATGTTTTTGACAAGTCGCTTAGCCCAGAAATTCTGGAAAACTGCGTTCACACTTTCGGAAGCTTGTTCCGAATAAGGGCCCAAGCCAGAGTTCACTTGCTCACAAAAATCACCTACATGTGCAGTTACTATATGCACTTTTGGAGTAACACTGATGCCGAGGTCACGATAGCTGGTTGTGAACCCAGCCAGATGCTCACGAAAATTGGGATGTAGCTTCATGCCAAAGCAAGGCACAACAACTTGATGAAAATTGCGAAGGGATTCCACGAAGGGTACAATCGGCAGTGAGCACATGCTGGCCAACATATCCACGTTGCGTAAAAGTTTCATACAGTCACCAATGAAATCCCCACCGTGGTAGCCAGTTTTATTCAAGTGCAGACTGGTTGGCCACCTGTCCACATCACTCCATACCTGCAAATAAATAGACATGATTATCAAGTTTTCAGTTCTATAATAATTAGACGTACCTGGTGCATTTGTCTGTAAACATGATTGACTACTCCCATTAATAGATGGAGCTCCGGAGGTCGTACTCTCTCCAAGACTTTAGTGTCGTCACTGCAATTAATGAGTGGCTCATGTTGCACACTCTTGAAAAAACGAGGGTCTGATGGTCCGACTCCTCCCTTCTCCATAGCATTTCTGCGAGATTCCAGCTCCCGAATTCTCCTGAAGGTGCGCAATGGAGCTGTGATCCACTGGTCCCTTGGAGAGCTTTCGCAATAACAACATGGGTATGTTGAGCTATGTGCCCCGATCCCAACGATCAAGTTTGCCAACTTGAGATCGGTGCACAAGAAGGTGTGGTTGAATGGGATGTTGATGTCCTCAAATACGGTCGCCACATTAGCATAGGTCTCACTTATGTTAGGAATCATCGCGAGAATTATCAGACCCTTTACACCACCAGCCGCAGCTCCATACTGTGTTTCTGCCTCTCCCGTGGAATCACATATTGAAAGATAAATCTTAAAAAAGCCCTGACCCCCATCGACTCCAATTTTTATCAAGCAGTCTGATGGATCTATCTCTCTTGCCGCAAGAATTTTATCAATAACATCATTGCAGTCTTTTGCTATGACAATTGGTCGTTCGATCATTTTGACCATACTAGAGCCGGTTGACTCAAAAAATACTCCATCTATTACATGGAAATGGTCCTCCATTTGTCTACCCATTTCCGCCAGTTTCTCACGCGAATATGACTCAACAGACTTCCGTCCAAATCTTCTGCGTATTGTCGAAGCGATGGCGCTAACTTGATTTCCTGAAATGAAAAGTGAAAATATGTTGTTTTGCTTTACTTTGACTTATTACTTTGCTTCTTTATTTTTTTTCATTGAAATGAATTTATCTGTTACATATGAAATTTGTAACCGAGAGAAACTTACCTGATAGGTTTGTGCCAACTTGAAGTCTGCATAATTCTTCGGAGGACATGACTTCTTCATCTGACCACGGCTCACGGAACGGAGACACCTCAAGATTCTTGCCACTTGTTGTTGCCAAGGGAATTCGGTGCAGTGACCCTTCTTGCCTGCTGCGATCCTTGAGGATTGTACTACTTAACTTTTCCTTTGATTTTGGGGAAAAGCTTGTCAGCGTGTTTTCCAATTTCGATGTGCGGGAACATCTGTGAGCAATTCCTTTGGCTTGAGGCCCGAAGCAAGATGGGCACACCTTGGTTGGAATGTAATCTTCTTTTGTTGGTGGTCTACCTCTCCTATTTGCTGTTGTAGAGCCACTTTTCCCAACGGAATTGCATGGTCCTCGCAGTAGAGCAGATGATGCAGCTCTTAGTGTCGCAGGAACCTCGCGTCCAGTGCGCAGAACTCGAGTAGTATTTGTTGAGGTCCTGGAGCTCGCATTTCCTATCAGTGCTCCCACGTCTCATCTCATAGAGAGCTTTCTGATGAGTGGAGCAAACAGCACAGGGTAGAAAGGGATCGGAAGGATCATATCGAGGAAGGAGCTTTTCTCTAATGGTTTCTATTAGACCAGGAGAAATTTTAGCTGATCCCTTTTCTCCACAGATCAGGCATACTAAATATCGTGCCTCTTCGTGAGTTGGAGCAGAGACCCTGTGACTCATCGTTTAACTGGAAAAATTATAGTTACTCTAGCAAGAGGTAAGCAGATTATCATCAAAAGTTCAGAGATTTCGCCCTTGATTGTAACATAGACTGCACTTGCAAATTGTTTACAAGGAACACTGTTTACAATGTTTATTCGTCCGTGATTACGCAACAATTACGATCATCCGTTATTACATAACAACAAAGAAAGTTTGCTGTCGTCAGTTAAGGACTGCGAGTTTCGCTTGTCGATGAGCGCCGCATACGAGAGTATTGTATTTGATATTGTTGAAGATCACACACACACACTGATACAGAGATCTGTTTTTAAGATATGCGACTTCATGCTAATCAGGTGGCATCGTAGCACGAGTAAAGTTGATGATAGCAAAAACAATGGAAAATGATAAGGGGATACATTCATCAACTTCACGAACGGTTTACCCATGGGGGAATGGCTGCCAATAAAACAAGTTACTGCATTCTGAATACTAAACTAGATCATAAAATAGCTCAAAAATCGATGAAAAAAATCAATAAATGTAATTAACTTTTGATTAGCTCGATCAATTTTTCAGCAAACTTGATTTCCGCGTTGTCCTTGGCGTACTAAACAAGCTAATATAAAAAAATTTGATTGCATTTTTTAACAATGCAGCAAATCAGTTTTATTTCGCAAAAATTAGAAAAAATCAATCAATAAGTATCAATAACTTTTGATTAGCTCGATGGATTATTTCGTATACTATATTTTTTCAAGTACTCGCGACCTGCTCTACACGATGGTGCAAACGGAAATGAATTGCATTTTTTTCGAACTAAATTTTTTTCCGGACCGGGGTGCAGAGTCAGGACTGATAGACTTCATTGTTCGATAGCGCAAAGCGCATTTCATTGCGCTGCTGTTGACGGGAAGTTTCATACAGGACAGCACAACAGTGTGTGCACACGCAGTCATAATACTGCCTTTGTCCTTCGATTCCCTCCTCACAGTGATCTGCCGAATCTGCATGCAAATATGTGAGGCTAGCGTCATCTGATTGATCGATACGTTGGTATAGCATCAAGTTGGTTAGCTTGTTTCAAAACATGTCATTTATGCGTGTGCCGGCACACGGAGTGCAGCCAGTCTACGATAATAAACAGCAAGTGCACTAAAGCACATCAGATAACTCAACGAATGTGCATATTTCGTTTTTTGCATTTTCTCATGACCAGACTCTTCGCGACAAATGGATAAGAGCAATTGAACGAGATTATTCTTGGCAATTGGATGTCGATAATTTTGGCCAAAGAAGCGTCTTCGTTCCAACCTTGTCTTCGCGAATTTGTTCTCTGCATTTTCTCGAAAATGATTTGATCAAGATAAGTCAACAATTTAAGATCATCTAAGCGTCCAAGAAAAGAATTGAAACTATTGCAACTCAAATCTTCGGCAGTTCCAAGTGTTTTCAACAACTTTCCATCATACTATACCTCGGCATCTTCATCAAATACATTTCATCCTTCACTTAACAAAAGAAGAATCAACGGCAGCGGCTCGCATGGAAGGAGAGAACACAAGAATGGAAACTTGATAATTCGAATTCCTAAGGATGACATCACCGATTTCGAGGATTTCTTAGATTGGCTTCCTTCAATAAATCTCCCAACAAATTACACATATATTTACGACTTCCGAGTGCGTAGTGTTTTCTCATTTTTCTTCAGAATCATTTAGCAATCAATTGTCTCCACATTTTCAAAATTTCATTCGTATATTTCATGATTTGTCATTTGACTTTTACATCGATGGAATCAGGATACATGGCAATCGATTTTATTATCTCTTGGAGGCGAAAGACACAATCTAAGAAACGGAATTGACTAATTTATGCAAAATGTAAGTCATTGCTGTGACTCGAGCAATCATGCTGTTAATAGGTAAGCTGATCTATAAATATTTCTTTCTCTCCATCGGTTGTTAGTTATAATTTGTACAGGATTTAGTAATTTTATTATTGTACGCATAGGTCTATCACTGGCAATATTTGTTCAGAAATAAAGGCGTTCCTCATTTTACATCGTTAAACTTATCCTGATGTTATTACAATGATATGATAATTAGCATTTTTCATGATGAATTGATGACAGTATATAACACGTCTACTCATTACCTAATGTGCCTCTCGAGAAGTAAAACCCACTTCATAAATCACAATTTTTAAACATGAAATCGTGTAGATGAAGAGATGAAACCCGCATGAGATGAACAGTCAATTCCTAGACTTTTATTTGACGCATTGTTCATCGAGATACGTCAACTTTTAGTGAAAATGTGTGATTATGACTTTAAAAATCTGCTTGATTGCTTACATCGAGTAGCTGCCATTATTAATTCAAGTTAAACTGCTTTTGGTTGTGAGACACTCGCGCATTTGTTACAGCTTTCAATTTGTGGGTGCGATCTTCGATGAGAATCCGTTGACATGTGTATTTATATTTAATAACATGCCAGGCAATCATAACGAAGTACATGTACAAATCAATTTTCGAATTATAGTTGTGATTCGTTGATACTGGCTTTGACAGGGCAATCCAAAGTGAGCAATATACTGACGTCAGTCTTCAATACATTTCGCGGTACATTTCAAACAGCGATCAGTCAGAGGACTTGCTGCATCTCCATTCTTGATAGGGGCGGGTGGGGAACATTGAATATTTTTCTGATCTTTTCTCAACAGTTTGAATATACTAAATCAAATGAACCAAAATCAAACTCGGATGAAAGGTTGAGTTCATCCTTAGTAATCTCTGAGTTGTTGGACGTTTTTGTGACATTTAATCTCCTCACAATTTAATTTCAAAATTTCTACCAAAGTGGTTCAATGTGCCCCACGCATGGGGCACATTGAACCACCCACTGGGGTGGCTACTTTGCGATGTTCAGCAAATCTCAAACGGAAAGGGCGTGAAGATAATCTATGTAACTATTAGAACTAAAATGACATGAACGGATAAACAACAACTAATATCGCGATTATTATGATTAAGAAGCTAGTACAAAGAAAACAATTAGTTAGCGTGTATTATTATTATTCTTGTTTCGAAATAAGTAACATAATTTTATCTTACTTTAATTTGCGAATTTAACGTCAAGTTTATATTTACAAATACGATAATTAATTTTGCGAGAAAAAACTATCACTAATAAAATCAATATTTAGAACAACTTTATTTTCATTAAAATAGTTTTGATTTACGCGAGCGTTTGTTGATAACGAAATCTCTATCAGAGCGACCATTACACTTGAGACGAGATTTGGTTTTGTTTCCAGCTTCGATGCCAAGAGAATAAGAGTTGTACTTCTTTTATCGATGCTGTCCGTGTTGAGAGTGAAGTTTCTCTTTACATAACTGGAGACCCAACTATCTTTAGCAACTTATCTTTCGGACGGGTATAACTTGACACGATTTCATTTTGATAATGGCAAAAATGCGTGGGGCACATTGAACCACTTTGGTAGAAATTTTGAAATTAAAATTGTGAGGAGATTAAATGTCACAAAAACGTCCAACAACTCAGAGATTACTAAGGATGAACTCAACCTTTCATCCGAGTTTGATTTTGGTTCATTTGATTTAGTATATTCAAACTGTTGAGAAAAGATCAGAAAAATATTCAATGTTCCCCACCCGCCCCTATCAAGAATGGAGATGCAGCAAGTCCTCTGACTGATCGCTGTTTGAAATGTACCGCGAAATGTATTGAAGACTGATAGACCGGGAGCCAGGGGGGTCTAAGGTAGCTGGAACGCTAACCAAGTGCCACTGGTACCACATGAACGAGTAATCCTTGCTATTCACGAAAATGAGCTTCTGCCGGGTCGCCGTTGGTGGGTGGGGTCAAGGGGTCAACATAATGACCCCCCAAAATTAGCCTACCTCAGCTGGAAACCTAACCGGATGAGACAAGTGCCAAATTGTTCCTTTTAACCCACCAAATACTGAATGGATACTGCCAGAAACTTTCAGTGGTGGGTTGACCCCGCCAGAAGCCCCCATTGACCCCCCAAAATTAGCCTATCTTAGCTGGAAACCTAACCGGATGGGACAAGTGCCAAATTGTTCCTTTTAACCCACCAAATACTGAATGGATACTGCCAGAAACTTTCAGTGGTGGGTTGACCCCGCCAGAAGCCCCCAAAGCACTCGAGCCCCCCAAAATTAGCCTACCTTAGCTGGAAGCCTAACCAGATGAGACCAGTGCCAAATTGTTCCTTTTAACCCACCAAATACTGAATGGATACTACCAGAAACTTTCAGTGGTGGGTTGACCCCGCCAGAAGCCCCCATTGACCCCCCAAAATTAGCCAACCTTAGCTGGAAGCCTAACCAGATGAGACCAGTGCCAAATTGTCCAAATTGTTTTTTGCGCGTCAAATTTTGGACAGAATATGAGGAAATATGCGTTTCATTGCCACCATTATTCACATACTCAGCTTGATACATCTCTAAAAGATCAATGACGTAAATCGACTTTTCGTTTTGAATAACTTCGTGTTCGATGAAATCCGATACGGATGATAGCGTCATTTTGTGAATATGTGGTGTACAATCTTTCCATTCCTCTTGGCGCTTATTTTCATCTATTTCAATGAGATACTTTGACCGACAGGATTTATGGTATTCGGTTTCTTTCGCTATAAGGTCAACACCACTCCTGATTAAGGCTTGTATGCGTTCATTGGTTGAAAATTTTGCGTTTTCTGTAAGGGACTTGCATCCTGATTCCGTGGCTACTTTTATCATGGGTTCTTCTCTTCCGTGCATTTTTTTTCGTGCTTTACCACAGAATATACAGATTCCCTTTAGCATCCCACGATCATCCGCTTGGGAAGGGAGCTAATTTGGCGTGTTTCTACTCGAACCGTTTTCGAAGTAGAGGCTTCTTTTGAGAAGTTATGTGTACTTTTGAATCTTACGTTTCACTGCTGTGTAATTCTTATTACATGAAGTATGGTACCATACTGAATATTCAGTAGGATTTATTGCAAGTAGTTTCCTCGTTGTTGATTCATATTTATCCGATTCCAAACCACGTCTTAATTCTGCTGCCTTTATGACAGTTTTCCAAGTATTATCGACGAACTTTTTCAGTGAGTTGTTTTCTGTTGAAGCTTCGCCGCAGAGATAACAACAGGCATTACATGTGCTCTCATCCATCTACAAGAGAAATGGAGATCATGATTAATACATATATATTGCTACTTTTTGGTATTTTGCTTATTATCTTTTTGAATTACTCGTCTTCGTTGGCGTTACTTATTCGTCACACCAAAGTTAGTCGCTTCTGCTACAGAAGACTGCACAGCGACTGGGCCCACCAATCAATAATTGACTTATCACATAAAGCCTATATCGTTGATGCTTTCAAACTATTGTTCTTTAATTCCATAATTTTTTTTAAACATTTTTACTATAACTTTAATTGGTGCAGCATGAGCTAAAGAAAGGTATTGGTGGGCCTAAATTAATTCATCATATTGTTCATTATATTATCTACATGCACGTATACAATACTGCAGCCTATTGGCGGGTTTCTACTGCAGTGTAATCCTTATTGAATGAAAGTATGGTACCATACTGAATATTCAGTAGGATTTATTGACCACCACTGCTGAAGCCTAAAGGGCGAAATATTCGGTGTAATTCAAGAAAAAGTATATTCCACAAGTTGTATTTGTCTACGCGAGCATGGTGAGCGGCATGCAAAGACCTCCTAGGAGTTTATGCTTTACTAATCAATCTACTAAATCTACTTCTACTGTTTCTACTAATTCTAGATCTGCTGCTACTGATTCTGCTTCGTCCTTAATTCTGCTGCATACTAAGCTTCGTATGAATTACATGCGCGTGTGTGTATGTGTTTGCTATTAACTCCCAACTAAACTACCTCGTGATGAGACGAACCACCATCTCATGATCAGAGCTGCTGGCGAATCAAAAGTAACTTTAAACTTCCGTCTCCACTCTCAGATCGATCCATCCCGGACGGTCTATCCGATCAGGGTATCTGATAGCTTCCTTGACTGTCAAAGTTGTTGCTTTTGACACTACACCCAGACAGGTCATCTGAACGAAGTAGGGAAGGAATGATGTAGCTATTTTTAAACATACAGTAAGTGGTGGCCAGCCGCTAAATTACAGGGTCGGTCTAGTCTATTGGCCGAGTCGGTGGTACACTAAGCCTTTGAGTTATTCTTCCTTCGACGGCTTCGTTAGGGATCTCTTCCACGTTCCCACTAAAGAAAACCACCCAGGAGTAATCCCGGGGCCGAGGGTTGTCACGTCGAAGTAAGTCAAATCTGCTGCCAGATTTGACACAGCGACAAGGCTCTGGTGCCACTGAGGAGGATACTCCATAACCGTATTATACCACCGACCTTGAGTGTGATGAATGCATCCATTTCATTTCATCATTATTCATGCATCGAATTTCTAACTTACCGTTTAAAATAATATTTCAATGAGAATTCAAATGACACGTAGTCGACGATAGCAGCTGTCTCCAAAGGAATATCAATGTGGTTATGACCCCTGAGTATGATGTCGAGGGCATTTTACATTACTCGACGCTACTGTGTTGTGTTCACGTGAACTGGATTCCGTGATTGGACGTCTTATTGGTAAATAAGCTCGTTCCGGCTAGATGTTGGTAAACGCTCGCGCAGATTTGTGTCGATTTCAACACCTGCTTGGTCAAGTTCCTTAATGATTATCTGAAAATGTTTAGTTGATGGATGTAGCAGCTGCAGGACTGCCAGAAATAAATCAGGTGTTATCTTACTCTCATTCTCGAAAAGTCCTTCAGAGTCGTCATTTATACGTTATTGATTAGGATGTAAAATTAAGCAAATTCGCAACCAATATGGTAATGATATTAAAAACCCAAGTATTTGAAAAGTCCCTTTCTTCAGCTGTTCATGTTTGTTTACTTTCCGATACGTCTGCGAATCCTCAGCTGACAAGAAATGGAGATAACAGGTTTATCATCTACTTAAATTGAACACTTCGCACGTGCCAACAATTATCCTGCGCTACACGCTGATAATTCAAAACCAATTAATCAAGTTTACAGGATAAAGAGTGAGCGGAAAACGTGTCATCATCGACAAATAGAGGGATCTCGCGTCCATCCTAAACCTGATATTCTGGAATTTATCGAAATATAATATCCCGCTGTTGCGCCAAATATCCAAACTTATACAATAACAAACCAATTTCAAAACTTTTCCACGACGGCCAATCGTTCGATCCCCACCGGAAGAAGGGGGGGATGGTCTCATTCGGTTAGGCTTCCAGCTAGGTTAGACCTATTTTGAGGGGCTCGAGTGCTTTGGGGGCTTCTGGCGGGGTCAACCCACCACTGAAAGTTTCTGGTAGTATCCATTCAGTATTTGGTGGGTCAAAAGGAACAATTTGGCACTGGTCTCATCTGGTTAGGCTTCCAGCTAAGGTTGGCTAATTTTGGGGGGTCAATGGGGCTTCTGGCGGGGTCAACCCACCACTGAAAGTTTCTGGCAGTATCCATTCAGTATTTGGTGGGTCAAAAGGAACAATTTGGCACTGGTCTCATCTGGTTAGGCTTCCAGCTAAGGTAGGCTAAGTTTGGGGGGCTCGAGTGCTTTGGGGGCTTCTGGCGGGGTCAACCCACCACTGAAAGTTTCTGGCAGTATCCATTCAGTAATTGGTGGGTTAAAAGGAACAATTTGGCACTTGTCCCATCCGGTTAGGTTTCCAGCTAAGAGTAGGCTAATTTTGGGGGGTCAATGGGAGGCTTCTGGCGGGGTCAACCCACCACTGAAAAGTTTCTGGCAGTATCCATTCAGTATTTGGTGGGTTAAGAAGGAACAATTTGGCACTTGTCTTCATCCGGTTAGGTTTCCAGCTGAGGTAGGCTAATTTTGGGGGGTCATTATGTTGACCCCTTGACCCCAACCCACCAAAGCGATACGCGACCCCGGCAGAAGCTCATTTTCGTGAATAGCAAGGATTACTCGTTCATATCTGGTACTAGTGGCAATTGGTTAGCTTTTCCCAGCTACCTTAGACCCCCCCTGGCTCCCGGTCTATCAGTCTTCCAATACATTTCGCGTACATTTCAAACAGCGATCAGTCAGAGGACTTGCTGCATCTCCATTCTTGATAGGGGCGGTGGCGGAACATTGAATATTTTTCTGATCTTTTCTCAACAGTTTGAATATAACTAAATCAAATGAAACCAAAATCAAACTCGGATGAAAGGTTGAGTTCATCCTTAGTAATCTCTGAGTTGTTGGAACGTTTTTGTGACATTTAATGCTCCTCACAATTTTAATTTCAAAATTTCTACCAAAGTGGTTCAATGTGCCCCACGCATGGGGCACATTGAACCACCCACTGGTGGTGTGCTACTTTGCGATGTTCAGCAAATCTCAAACGGAAAGGGCGTGAAGATAATTCTATGTAACTATTAGACACTAAAATGACATGAACGGATAAACAACAACTAATATCGCGATTATTATGATTAAGAAGCTAGTACAAAGAAAACAATTAGTTAGCGTTGTTATTTATTATTATTCTTGTTTTCGAAATAAGTAACATAATTTTATCTTACTTAATTTGCGAATTTAACGTCAAGTTTAGTATTTACAAATACGATAATTAATTTTGCGAGAAAAACTATCACTAATAAAATCAATATTTCAGAACAACTTTATTTCATTAAAATAGTTTTTGATTTAACGCGAGCGTTTGTTGATAACGAAATCTCTATCAGAGCGACCAAGTACACTTGAGACGAGATTTGGTTTTGTTTCCAGCTTCGATGCCAAGAGAGAATAAGAGTGTACTTCTTTTATCGATGCTGTCCCGTGTTGAGAGTGAAGTTTCTCTTTACATAACTGGGAGACCCAACTATCTTTAGCAACTTATCTTTCCGGACGGGTATAACTTTGACACGATTTCATTTTGATAATGGCAAAATAAAATTTGCTTAACCATAGTGAAATCTTATATAATATGCGTTCAAGTATTATTTTCAGGGATTATCGGTCGCAAACTTAGCATCCTTATTTAGTGAGTTTAACACTTTTTAGCTTTTTAACTTAGTAAATAAAGATGTATGTTTAATAAAGTTTATAGATATAAATAAATAATATACAATAAGAAAAGTTAAATCAATTTTTATAACCGATTAATATTTTTTCTTATAATTTAAGTCATTTTTTTCTTCTCAAGAATGAGTGATCAAATAATCAATGATGTCAAGCAATAAATCAACCCTTGAAGCGATAGTAAGTATTCGTGTTTCGATATAGGTTATAAAATTTCTATTGTGAAAGTGAAAATACCGCAGTGATTGCGGCCCTGCACTGTCGGCTCTTGGACTGTGAACCAAGCTAGAACAGTTCCGGATGAGTTTACTGAATGACACAAAAGACTTTTTGAATTGTGTAGTCGCAATCTTTATCTATCTAAAATTGGTTTAGTAACAACACAACCGATGATAAAAACTTTTCGCTTTGGCTTGAACAACGGACAATAAAACAAAAGACCTTAAAATTGGGACATTTATATCAGGACATTTTGATTTAATCTCAGTCAGATTCATTGTCTTATCCACATATCCGTTAGTCCCGTACTCGTATCAACGCATAGGGATACTTTTCTCTCTTATTATATTCAAACATGATTTCTGAACAGGAAAGGACAAGTGTAGGAATATTGCAATGTTAGATATGGGCATTTTCACGCGAAGATCGTAATGTATTAAACGAATATATGTATTATGGCAAGGTCATCGTTCGAATTTTTGTAGGCGTTCTCCTATGAGTTAATCATCAGTTACCAATAAATTTCCATTGCAACAAAAAAGCATGTGAATAACAGAATTAAAGTAACTTATGATTCACTGAGACACAGAACGTACACGCAAATTGAACATAGATTGTGAACTTGTGATGTGATTTGTAGATCGTAACTGCAACGTACATGTTACAATTACGTAAATTAAGTACAATGGTAAATTTTATATTCAAACAGCGCATGGCTGTCCCATGGATGCCCATTATGCTCCCCTTTTCGCGATTATTTTTATGAATGGGGCGATATTGAGACGGAAAGCTCTTTACAATATTGAAGCAGACCATAATATTGAACCACTCATTTTCCAAGCGTTATATTGACGATGTTAATCATGGGTCCGTTTGATCATGACATGGAAATATTTAAAGATGAATAGAAATGTTTTTAATTCCATCAATGGGAGCATTCAGTTTACTTAGATGTTCCTAATAGCGAAAACAAATTGAATTTTTTTTGGACATTTCTGTATTCGTAAAAAATGAATGCAGCCACTATAAAAATTCAACAAGCAACTTTCTCAAAAAAATGGTTTATGACAACAAAAGAAAATTACAAAGTAAGCCAGACTTTAAAAAATTCCGTTTATTTGGAAATGTAATTTTTTCAATGATAAATGCAACAGAAAGTTGACGGGCTTTAGTAAAAAAATACAATCTTCCCATAAAATTAGTTAACTAACATGGCAGGTACTTAAAGCAGTGTATTAATCAACCTGTAAATAGAGACAATAAACATCAGAATTGTGATATCTGCGACAAATTACCCAGATCAGCAAAGCTGCAGTGACAAGTTCACTGTGTATAAATTTACTTGTTAATTCTTTGCCATAAATTTTACATTGGTCAAACTGCCCGTCCTTTTTTATCAGAGATACAACGAGCATAAACGTTGCTTAGTTACCAAATAACAGCAATAGCGCGCTGTCAGACTACGCGAGACATGAACACGAAAACAGCTTGACTATTCTTGACTTTACCATAGAATTCTTGAACAAATTTCAGAGTCCGTGTAAAGCAAGAATCGCCGAAGGCCAAATACATTCAACAACAGTGTCCGTCTCTCAATAGGAGAGAGGAGCTCACCCAGTGGTAGCCGATCTCTCAACCTATATTATAATAATAATAATATGCGTATTTATTTCTTTAAAAATGAAAATCGGAAGATACATCAAATTTTACACAAAGAAAAAAATCAAGAACATCCATGATCAAGAAAGATATTGCAGTGAGATCAGCGACAAAAATGGTCATTATAGCGTCTACTGGCATACAGCACAAAAGAGTTCCATACTCGCATAGTGCGGATTTCCGGAAGCAAAAAACGACCTGCACGAGACATGGTTGGCAAGAGTTCGTGAAGAATGTGGCTAGATTCCATACACTGTGAAAGAATTTATCGGTCATGCATTTCTACGAGAATGTACAGACTCCAGGCAAGGACTTCGACATTCGTTGACCGCAAATGAGACGGTGAAATCTGCGTTGAAGACGTTCAACTCGTGCAGCATCAGTACTAGACAACCCGCCAAATACTGGGCAACAAGACTCAACGACAGAGCGTATGAAAGTTTTATATACTATAAGAAGGTCACTTTTTGTGATACACGGCTTGAGAACACGCATAGCGGTACATACGTTTTGAAGCAGACTGAATTATTTGTCTATGTGGTCAGCACCAATTCCATCGAGAATTAAAGCGAACTCCAAGTAAGTCAAGGGAGTTGACGCAGGAATGTCAGGAAGATTCAAGCTCAGATGGTCGGGAAAAATTTCGTTTCGGGATCAAAAGGGCCTTGCATTTGGAAGCATTGATCGTTAAGTCCATTTGGTCAGACCATTCCATAAGATTCTGATGTTCCGCAATAATGTGATCATATCGTCTGTGATGTGAATATAGGCAAGCATAAAGTCGTATCGTCAGCGTACTTAAACACATTGCAGTTCTCAGAAAGGACCCTGAAGAGTAGCGATCGATAGTGCAAATAGATAAGGGTTAAATTATAATAAAAAAGGCCTAAAGTTGATCCTTGGAGGAATTCCTGAATTAACCTTTGGTTAAGGTGCTCCTTGCGGTTTCCTATAGAGACATATTGCTGTCTGTCTGTTCAAGTAATTCAAGATCCACTTGATACAATTTACAGGAAATTGAACATTCTGCTAACCTGTTGACAATTATGTCACTATCTCAATTTATCAAATGCCTTTGAGTAGTCATAGGAGATGACTAGGGCCCCGCAGGTTTTCTGAATTCATCGATAAATTTAGTGATGCAATCGTCAATTGCAACAAGAGCGCACTGAGTTGAGGACTTTTGGTCGGAATCCGAATTGCTTTTCATCATAACACTCATGAAGCGCGTCTTTAGATAGTCGGTTATTATTATTTCCATCAGCTTTGCAGGATATGGTATAATACTGATTGGGCGTATGTTATCAAGGCTGTCTTTAGACGATTTTGAAGGATGGAACTTTTGGAACAGGAGTCACAGAAGCAGTTTTCCAGATCTTTGGAATGTAGGAGTTATTTGATCGATATTTGAAAAAAGTCTGGCATAGGCTCAGCCAAAAATGGACTGGCAAACTTGTATAGGGCAATAGGCAAGTCGCTTGACGCTTTGCTCGCTCGGGACTCTTCCATTAGTCTAAACACATGCATCGGGGAGATGTTTAAATCAGCCATTTCCTTCCAAGGAGTAATTTTTATGTCAACATTCTCAATACTACTTGCCACCGCAACACATCGCGGTTTACTCCTTGCTGGACCCGAGGATGCTGCTGCGCAGCGAAAGCTCGTCCGTCTGTATATATTTTTAGCTTGTACATATCCTTTATTGGTACTAATGCAGATTAAAAACGATGTACTTGGGAGTGTCCTTGCCTTTTGCTTTACGGCTTCATAGCGACGTTTATTATGAATCACCTCCCGTATACCGCAATCAACTGCATGTGCTATGAGTTGTCTAAAAATTTCCCACCGAAGAAAGTCCACAAAAGTCATTGGTTAAAATTGTGGATAAATGGGAAGATTCATTTATGATATTGGTGCATTTCATGCGCTTTTCCTCTTTTCCCTATCATAATTCCTACACATTGTTCCATCATCCGATAACTATTTTAAATTTAACTGCACAACCAAGATTTGTGTAAACAGTAAATCTACGAAATATGACTGCGTAGGAATATCAAATAATTTCATGATTACCCGAGCAGTTATTATGCAACACTTTAGTATAGTCCTCCCCATTTCAGGATGAAGAATATGAAAGGAAGAAAATATCTGGAAGCCGATATGAACCACAAAATAGTCATGGACCGCAAACAGCTGATGATTGTCTTCCGTAATCCGACAGTCATTTTTGAATCAACACCCGTGGAGTTCACCGGAGCTGTTGTATGCAGCGCGATCATTTGTGCTTATTACCTCCTCGATTTGACTTATCCTTCCTCATTTGGTCAAATGCTTGGCCTACTACAAGAACAAATTCTGAAATCATCTTTCTCTTTGAAAAATAAGCGTTCCCAAAGTCTTTCATCGTTAATGGGAAATTTAAAATAGTTGTATGTTCTGGATTTGTATATGACTGGTCTTCATGCATTTCTATGTTATAGCAGGTTTCTGAAGATATATTTCAGATTTTTGTAGATTTGTTTTATGAATTGATACATTTTCAGATGTATAGCCTATTTCAGATTTTTATAGATTTGTTTTATGAATTGATTTATTTTCAGATGTATAGCCAATTTCAGGTTTTTGTAGATTTGTTTTATGAATTGATACAGTTTCAGATGTATAGCCTATTTCGGATTTTTGTAGATTTGTTTTATGAACTGATACATTTTTAGATGTATAGCTTATTTCAGATTTTTGTAGATTGTTTCATGAATTGATACATTTTCAGATGTATAGCCTATTTCAGATTTTTGTAGCTTTATTTCATGAATTGATGCATTTTTGTAATTCCTAAGAATATTCCTAATTTGATATAGTCTGATTCTTTCTGTAACGTCACTATTTTCTGACGGGTTTGTAGAGGAATTTTGCCGTTTAGGTAAAACCATGGATGATAATGCTATTATGACGGTATTCTAACTGCAGAGTGTGCGTTTTCAGCTGGCATTTTCAAGCGTTATTATTTGAAAACTAACGCCAGTTCTTATCTATAAAAAACCGTTATTGATGCATAAGTAACAGATATCTAACGCTGAATCCGATGTTATATTAGGTATAAATAACACTAAAACATATTAGCTCTTAATAACTGATTGATACATAGCTCAATATATGCCGTTATTACACAAGAAAACCCGTCGAATCAGCCGTTATCGGTGCGCAACTAAAGCGTTAGTGAAATAACGTTATTCATTTTGAGTGTGCGTCGTTCCTATGTGCGTTCTTATGTTCTCACGACAACCATTTTCGTTTCGTAAACGAGATATTCACTATCTCTTGAAAGAAAAGAAATTAACGGTCAGCAAATAATAAAATGTTGAGAGAGAGAGAAGAGATGAGATGGACATAAATCTATTAATAGACTGACAGAAGAAAGAAATTCAATGTGTGCGAATAACGTGATTGTTGATGAAAGAATGAGCGACGATAAAAATGATATCATGAAAACTGATTAATGCTCCACGTTAAAAACGGAGATTAAAAATTCCATGATAAGAACGAAATGTGGTCGGATCGAAAGCTAATCGAGCAGAGATTATAAGGAAACTCTTTCAATTTTCAAAAGAAAGATTTATCGTCAAGTCTCAAAAATTTGTATAAATTGGAAACGATGAAAATTGACAGAGGAACAACTGCCAACAACAACACATATACGACATCTTCAGTAGCTGGTTAGAAGAACTCAACTCCGGGCTCTCGCGGTGTAAACTTAACTACAGAATAAACAACAACAACAGCTTCCAGTGAACAACAACACAACAGCCAGGGAACACTGAATGCGGAAATGAGGCAAATGACAGTCGAATGTTGAGAAAGTGCTACAAATAAGGATAATTATCGATCGTCTGTCTTCAATACTAAACAATGATCGTGAGGTTAGTCATCCAAGCGTCTGCGCGTCGATACACTATGAATACCGTGCACACTGTTAATCTTATTGTTGCATTTTTGTATAACAATTTTCTGATCAGCTTGCGAATGAAAGAATCAGTCGTCCTCATTTTGTAGGCGTGAATGAAATTGACAGAGGTAGTGTCCGTTCCTTGGTGAAGCCAACTATGGTTCCCTGCAACAGCGTATAACGACAACACATCAGCGAGCGCGATTGAAGATTAACGGTAAGTAACACTGATATTTTATGATATTATTTTGGTATAAGTGAGTCCGATCGAAATTGAAGTGAATCTCCCAACATTAAGAAGTGAACTGTAAATTTTAAGTTTTCTTTTTCGTTGCGTATCGTATCTATATAATTGTAGTCTTAAAAAATTAATATTGTTAATTGCTGTGATTGGAAGTTGAATAATATTTCATGTAATTGCCATTTTAATCGAATCCTTGATTATTAGAATAATTTGTTTGACACTGTCTAATATTGTGATTTTGAACTGACAGGTTGCTGCCATTTACTGCAGCGCTAATTTTCCTCTTTTCAAACCAATTGTTTTTCGTGTGTACAACAATTACGTTAATCTCCACGTTTTTGTGCTTATCCTATCAAGAACTAAATTCTACAATTGTTTTATTTGATTAATTATCTTACTTGATAAATAGCTAAATAACAGATTGAACAAAGATGATTGTCTTTTCATTGTTTGCTTAATCGCTGAATTAACATTGTCCGGGGATGTAGGCCCATCGAAGTCACAATTAACACCCTTTATTCAACAATAGAATGAAGCTCCCTCTGTCGAACTCTCTCTCTCTCTCTCTCAAAAATTCAAGGGTTTTATTTTCATGAGAAAATACCCACAGATACAAGTAAAATTTGACACATAGATATTATATAATAAATTTACAGGCAACTTGAAGAATGATAGTGATGAATGAATGAAATATAATACAAGTAAATTCTCATGACATTCTGCAACAAAACCACATTGTCATTGATTGAAGCTGTGAGTCATGAAAAGTAAATGTATGAACGTCAAGTCAGTCTTATGAGAAGTCGCGATGAAATACAATATCACAAGATCATTTAATTTAATTTCACAAATTAATATTTGATTAACAACGTTTTATATGCAAGATCTGATATGTGCGTTTTTAAATATGTAATAATTCCCGCTGAATTTCTATTATAGGACATCATTCATACACATCAACATCGCACCTTTAAATAAATACTTGAGTGCAAGGCCGGAAAATATTTACATAAAAGAACATCAAACATATAATTCATGTTTCCAAAGTGCATGTATATCGATTAAATTATATTCTGCAGCACACTCATCATAGTATGCTGTAATCATGGATGTGGTAAATAATTAGATTTTACTATCTCACCTGTAATATAATTGAGAGAATTAGAGAGTACTGTATGATGTGAAGAAATTGTAAATGATCCGGTCCTTGCGTTATGACAATCTTTGATTTAGCACATCTCTCTCTCTCTCATCATCACAACACCTCTGCGAGCAGTTAACACAAGGGCCGAGTACTGTGATTATCAATTTTTTGGTACAAACAGATTTATCACAGGTCTATCGAAAAACTGAATTGAGGTTTATACAAGGTCAATTATCCAATTCCAATTCCGACGAAAAATGAAATTAATTCCGGATCGGAAATTAATTCCAATCCCGACTTTTCCAACTCTGTTTGCTACCAAATGCTCTAATGCTTTTCATTTGTTAGCGTTATTCACTGTTTTGGCAGCAAAGCCACCAGACCTGCATGGTGCCTACCAGAAGCTTCTCTTTCTTCAAATAGTCGCATAAGTACGTATTGTTAATCAGGGTTGGCCGGTAAAAACCGGTAAAAACCTGGTAAAAACAAGCACTTTTGTCACCATTTTTTCGGCTAAAACTGGCAAAAACTATTTTTCCAGCATTACTGATTAAGTTTTTTTGGTACATACAATATAAGGGATCATCGTCACTCCCTTACTTTATTGATGAACGTTAGTCGCAATTAGTTCACTTTGCTTTTCCATCATTCGATAAACATTTAGGCCGTGCATTTTTACAATTCAAACTCTATCAATATCGCATTTCAATCAAGAATATGTTCCAAGTATAAGGTGTAAGAATATGAATTATTACAAAAAATATTGTTATAAAGCTGTTGCATTATATCTTCATAGGCGTGCACGCATTTTGTTGCTTTACGAATTTCATTCAATTGTAAGATGCAACCATGACGTCCATGCTGAAAGGAAATCACTTGGCTGTATATAAAAGATCGAAAACAGGTATTCCATGAAGCTAGAAAGTAGGAAAAATGTAGAAATTTGGCCTCGGATTTCTACGATTAACCTCCCTCTGATCTCATAGAAAATGCTTGTCTTCTAAATCTGTGGCAAATGTCCCATACCCCATTGTGATTACACGAATATTACATGAAATTTATCCTGCACTCCCAGAAGGGCTAGATTAAAAATTTTGCCCTTCAACATTTTTTATGTCATGAATAATTAACCCTCACATATTTGGAAGATAAGGTTATGTTAAATGAATTTAAAACCGAAAGTAAAGTTTTGATTTGAGCTCAAAATATCGAAATTTCAAGAACGTTAAACAAACATGTATATCACAATAATGTCTCAAAATTGTTGCCGCTCTCAGATTCTATTAACAAGATCAATTTTTTCAGCTTACTGTACATGTTCTTTTGTTGAGATTATAACTGAAGCTGTTCAGACATACATTATACCCTCACTTTATCAAGATTGCTGGTGCGAACTATTATGGCTATTTAATTATTATGTTGTTCTTACAAATCATGATTTCCTGCTACAGTCACAAGCATTAGTATAATTCTAAAAAAGCATTTAGTATAATTCTAAAAAAAGTAGAAATGCATTCTAAGTGTCTGTTGCACATTGCTTGATTTGGAGTGAGATTTTCCAGTGCAGAGACTTTTTGATAGAGTGCTTTCTCTGCGTTCATGAGACCTGGGTTCGAATCTAGATCTGATGAAACCTAAGCTACTATTAAAATACACTCTACATTCTTGCTAAGCACTCAACACAGAAGAATAACAGTGGGATTATTGAAGCTCGTCCACATGAAGAAAGTGGTTTGCTTAATTTAGTTCTATGTATAAACCAGATTAATATTATTCATATATTTATTTCATTTTTTCATTCATTGATATAAGTCTGGCGAGTATCTAACAACTTCTGTTACATGAACCAAAGAGCCAAAATGGTGCTGAAGTCTACATTTGCTCATTAAATCACAAGAAAAGGGCAGAGCAATCGTAAAGAAAGACAACATCGTTTGTCGTTCGTTACAAAAACCTGCGTGGTTCCATCACAGAATGAAATGTGCCCATGTTTTTGGAAGATAAGAGTTGCAAACCGTAAACCCGCATGCACACACGAATACTTAAACCCCAACTTGCTGTGCCGATCATTTCGTGAAGAAATAGACTGATTTATCGTAATTTTAGTTTTATAGCGGTTTTTACCACTTAGTGGCAAAAACCAGTTTTAGAAGCCGGCAAAAAGTCAACCCTGATGTTAATAACAGCCATACCTACCTACTTAAATGTGGATCAAATGATTTTCAATAATATTGTATCATGGATGATACCAAGTTTCTACCAGTAGAAGAGTTTGAAATCATGCTATCGATAATTGTTTAGCCGACTTTCATTGAATTCTCCATGATCGATTTCAATTTAGTCTCCTTTCAAGTTTTGCTTTTGTTGATACCAATGTGATTGATAATGCGGATATGTATCAGACCCTGTAGTGGATTCCTCTTTACACGAGAAAAAAAGCATTTTTTTACTTTTGAAAATGTCTTAAAATACATTAACCATAGAGTAGGGATATATAGGTAGAGTGTCGACTCAAAAAAGTATCTATATACAGTGAAAATTTTGATATGAAAAGATTCATATTTTTGCGGAGAAATGCATTTTCCTTCCGTGGTCCAAAAAATATTATTTGAGTACTTTTGAAAAAGCTCAAAATTTGCCAATTTTATATACTACGGGAGAAGACTCCCCTATATAAGTAGACAATGAGAAACCAGGTTGGATATCAAAAGGAATGAATATTGAATAAGGGTTCAAGGGCGCAAAAAACCGATCATATCCATTTTTCTCAAATTGAGTAAAATGAAGATTTCTGCTGTGCATTTATTAATGATTATTCCAAATCAAAAAATCATTTTCTAGTACAATTATAATGTCTATTCAATATGATTCTCAAAATTGGCAATCATGGTTTTCATATTTTTGGGCCCTAAAAAGAGACTATTTTGGTCAAAAATATTTTGCGAAAAACCGATATAATCCATGGAAACCTTTTTTAGCAAAAACCGATTAAATCCAAAAGGTTTTTCTAAAATCAATGGAAACGTTGAATATTAATGTATCTCGGGTAATGAAAGTTTTGATTCCTGACAATCAGTTTTCGAAATTTCAATTCCCACTTGTCTATAAATTAGCATTTTTTCAAAATTTGAAAGTTGTGTAGGCTTGGCCTAAAACTGGCAGGGGTTCTATGGAATTCGAGGAAAAATTTGATAATCTGCTTTTTGCAAAAGCATCCCGAGGAAATGAAAATATCAAAATGTCACACAAACATAATCTCCTAATCATTCATTAATTCACTCTTTCATATAAAAAAATTGCTTAGTTTTTACTTATTACTAGAAAATGCAAATCTTGCAAATAGGAACGAAGAAGAATCGATCAAGTCAAATCAACTTTCATCACATACTTTCTTCCCAAGTCACTGAGCACCAATTTACTGGCCGACGCTCAATTGCCAAAGCGTCCTGATAAAACTGCGTGACAGTACCTATCTGCCCCTCTATTTCAACACGAGCAGTTTTAGGCAGATCGCTTCGTTTTTGCATCATTCACACAGTTTAATCAATAGGCATCAAATGAGGGTCCGAACGTATCCCAACTTTTTTTCCTCCTTTTTAAGATGTATTCTGTTGCGTGAAATTCTTGACTGAAGAACCTTTTATGTCCCAGAGCTTTGCCGTCAATTTTGAGGAAATCTGGCATCACTGATCTTAAAAAGACCTGGTGGATTTACAATGTAAACGTGCAGCAGCCTTGTAATCACGACGATTGGCCAATTTGTTCCGTAACACGTGACATTGCCATGAAATTTCTCAAAGATGTTTTACGTATTTCTGAGGGAGCAATATGTATGTGTCTCTCCTACGGATCTCTCTGCTCAATTTCTCCCCTAAGGTACGCGATCAGCCTTGGTAAGAAAGCAGTGTCCACGAATCGGAAAGGTGTACTCAATGGCCAAGTCACGGAAGAACTTTGTTTCGAACGGCAAATAGCATAGATAAAACGTTTTAGTTTCTTAGTTTTGGTCCCATAACAAGAATCCTGAAAAAAAAGCCTTGGAGTAAGATAGTGGGACAGAATCTCTTCATTAAACGACGTGCTGTAAAAGAATGCAACCATGTTGCTATCTTTTCAATTTTGGTTTCCTAGCCAAACAAAAAGCTGAATAATCAATTTTTAAGATTGTGGTTGATTCTTACCACGGTGCCTTACAACACCAAATACATACAAATACAACTGCCTGGATTATAAGCTTTGCCCAATTGAGGTTTTTTGGTAGCACGAGATTTTTCATTATATAAAGCATATCGTGAACGTATCCTCAACAGCATTCATTGACGTCGTAGAACTTGCTTCCTCGCTGACGATGAAGGATATACATAACAGTTAAATCACGCTTTGCTTCCAACGCATAATTCTGGATCCTTCATTCTCATGTTCGGAATTTGACACAGGTACTACATTAACATCACATCTTTAGAAGGATGACCGAAACCTAGATTTGATAATCAAAGGAGAAGACACTGTGAATAAAAGGCATATGACATTGAAATTTGAGGCATCATTCTGCTCGCGGAACAGCTTATGCATTTTGGCAACGACGTCGAGATCAGACGGGCAAGTATTTCCGCCGCCCAGGTGAATCGCGACGAGCACAAGTGAGAAGCTCGGCAAGTAAAACTTTCAAATATGACGCTGAACGGCTTCTCTTCTAATCTTCTTTCTTCTACAATTACGACCCGCGCTCGATTCTCTGGTGGAAGCCACTCCATTTTCAAAAACAATATTTTGCAATAATTTTGAAACTCGATACTGTTAAACCGACAACCATGAAATGAAATCGGAAATATCGTCTTACACTCATTTTGAATTTTGATTTGGTGCAAACTGATATGTCACGCATACCAGCACACATGAAACGACATAATATGAAGCTAAATTCAACTTAATCAGAAAAGCTGTTTCGAAGACTGCTGTGCATATCGGCCCCTTCATGTACATCATTGAGATAATAACTGATGCTATATAATTATCTAGACAACACAATTATTATTTTGTGGTGAGAAATATATATCACAAAAAAGCAAACAGTCGCAATCAGAGCATGGCTTTAGCTTACTTTTACTACATTCCACAATAATTTCTAGATCTTTATAAGGACTTTAGAAACATTAACTGGAAATGTTTAACGAGTTGTGAGGAACGTTTTGATCTAGCATAAAATGTCCATTCATTGAAATAATGCGGCAGAAAACATGATTTTGTGCAAATCCAGATTTGCCTGATTTCCAAATGATTTGGATAACGTAGAAAATTTTTGTTAAGTCCACATTCTTAAAATATAAACTGTAACGAAGATTTGCATGTACATGTAAATGAACGTTTCGTAGGCTATGTACTGCATATTACTATCAAACAAATGCGTACTCAGCAAAATAATGCTGAGGAATGATGCCTTTGCATACTGGAACAACGTTTTCTTGTGTCCCTTAATACATGATTATTTTCGCATCTATGTCCCTCTTATTTCCTGGCGTTCTGATCCATTCCCTTGAGAGCGGACGACGTTGAACTTTTTGAATGGGTCCATATAAGACAACAGCCGTAGAATATTGTTTTTGTTTTCACTGGCTGCGTGTATAGTCGACCATGTATATCAGCGACCGTTTTCTTCAGCAACTAAGAGTCGAAGAGCCATGCACATGGAGTTGTTATGAATAACAACCGCAGTACCAGGAATTTTACCCAATGCACAATGTCGTCCTTTTTTGGCGATCTGCTCGAGCTGTGTTCTTCAGGATTTTCGCGTATTTTACAATCGTCCAAATTGATGTCATTAATCCGACAGGATTCATTCTCATACCACGAATCAAATCTTTCCATTACAAGCTGCTGCTTGTAGGCGAATATGAAAACAAGGGATTTATTTAACACTGATCACAAAAGAACGTCACAGAATAGGTCATCAGAAAGCGTATCTGTTACTTTAGGAGAAGTTGTTTGACTATGATTAGATTCGATTTCAGTCAAATCGTTTGTATGTCACGATAACATGACCAAAAAGGGAAATACCTTGACGTTTCTAAATTACATTTTATTGACTGATAAGTAACTGGACATTTACCAATCATTTTGATTCCTTTTTTGCGTTAACAGTTTCAGATCTTATGAAATACCAAAAAATTGGATTTATCGGTTTTTTGCAAAACTCTAGTTAATGGTGTAATATCGGTTTTTTGGCAAAAAATTAGTCATGGCGTTTTATCGGTTTTTGCAAAAGAGGCAAATTTTTGTTAAAGCATCAAAGCGGAAAAATAACAAATATCGAAAAATTCTGATTTGACAATCCTGAAACAGGATCAATAATAAAGAATGTCATGGTGTGCCTTAACTCAATTTTTCAAAAATATGGCGTTTATATCGGTTTTTTGCGCCTGAGGCCCCCTCATATTGCTAATAAGCATCCTAACTAAGCGGAAATAAAGCTGATTATCGAGGGAATTTCATGAATTGTATTATAATGAAATGAAAGTCTTCATGAAAAAGTCGCGATATTATTCGTGCTTCTTCATTGGGCTGAAATTTTTCAAGTTTTTTAAATATCAATTTTTCGGCCCGGCATTTATGATTACACTAAATTCCAGTTTTTATTCCTAGAATCTGAATGTGGACCCATTTGTCTTTCAAATTTAATATGAAATCATTGTCTTTGATTATTGATTTTTCTGCCAGTTGTCAGGTTGTACTGTTGATATGAAAATAAACCTTGAGGTTTGAGCATGAAAGTAATAAGAACCCATCCGAATTGCTAACTTCATCATCAAACAATTAAATCTCCAAGGTAGTCATTGAGAAATCTGTGAAAATACCATCATTCCCTAATGCATTACAATCATGATCACATCTCTCTAATCTGTTGTAATTTTCTGCAAAACTGCAAAAATTTGCATATCTCAACATTGGGAGGCAATGCCAACTGTATCTCCCTTGATTGTGTATACCACAGTAAAATCGAAAGTGTATACCCATTGGGTGATTTAGAAATGCGGACTTACGACTCTACCTAATATACCTAACTCTATGAACATTAACTTAGACAATTTATCCATGTCCATGATTTACATTGTGAATCTTCAAAGTTAGCATTGGATAATGAATTTATGGTACATGTCAAATTTAGCGTATAATTTTTCCAGTTAACGATCTTATTTTATTTTCATGAAAATTTCAACAGCGGTGCACACCAACGACTTATAAAAGTTTTTCACATTGACATTTAAGAGTCAAACTTTACAATATTGAATTTGATTATTTACACGGAAAGTCTTAAGATTTTACAGATAACCAATACAGTTTAGCACTATAAACAATGTCATAACGTGAATTTCAAATGAAGCTGGGAATTCAATCCCGAAATGATAGTACATGTTAATTCATGAAATCACAAATACAATTGTTTGAGAAAATATAAAGAAATGGTGTTACAGTGAAGTAAACGTTCAGTCCAAATGAGTTTTATTTCTTTTCAGTAAATTGAAATCAGCATTTTCCCCATTTTGGATAGATTAAGGAGATTAGATCTGAATTCTGATCCAAAACGAACTTCAGAAAGGTCCACTTACTTTCATTTTTTTATAGAATGCAAAAAAACGACTGCCGCCTAAAAGTATGTATAAATCTACAATACATAAGTAGTATAATAGTAAATTATGAAACGTTTCAGTGAAATTTAAGATGATCAAGATTTTCATGGGTGGCCAGATCATTTGGTAGCGAATCGTAATTGATGCGAAATGAAGAAAAAAAAAAGAAGCAACCAATAGAATTCAAGGTAGATTTGGCAGCAGCATTAAGGTCTGTAGCAATTTTGCCTACCAGACCGTCGGATTTTGCCCAAGCGGCCGCTACCAGATGAACACGGTCTGGATCCAAAAGAAAAACATCTTTATTTGGAAAGAAATATTAAGTTTTTTGATGAGTTGTTTCGCAACGAAAATTATTCATTTGGTAGCTGAAATTACAGTGCACTGTGCTAGACCAATTACGGTTTGCGTAGATCGAAAATAATCTAGGAGCGAATTTAATGTTTTGAGTTCAATTGAACCACAGCATTTATCATCAGCATTACCTTCTCGATAAAATATTCGTTTTAACCAGCTTGTAGAAGCTACATTATTAAAACACTTTTTGCCAACTTATTGAATGAAATTATTATGAATGAAACTGCAGAAAAAGAATGCATATAGCTCCACATAAACACAATTTGGTACCTATATTAATCCATCTTTTGAAATCCTTTTGATGTATGATTTAAACAGATCATTCAGTTTAAGTAGCACCTCAATCAATATTCCCGACGTCTATGAACTAAGATAAAACAAATTGTAATAGTACCTCACTGACATAAATAATGAAACCAACTATCATTGACTTGGATATGAAAGTTTGTTTCATTTTTTTCTATGGTTTGAGATGAATATCTCGCTTCTATGCACACCATTGAAACTCCGTATGATAAGGGAAATGATAAATAGGACCATCAAATATTTTCAAAATTTGATATTGATCACAGTAACAGCTATAAGTTTGGGAACAGAATCACCACCTACTGCTGACCACAGAATTGGACTTTATGAAATGGCGCACGATAACTTACCAGAGGAAATGACAATTGGGATATGCGATGTGGGCAAAGATCTACACTGTTGCGAAAGAATTGAAAATTTCAAGGTCCCTTGTATGGAGGTGTGGGTCGTTGGAAAGCAGAAGGAAATGTGGAAAAGAAGAACGGATCAGGAAGTACCAAGGATATCAACCAAGCGGACAAGATGCACGCTTAGTTTTAGCTGCTAAAAGAAAACAGATTTGGTGTCCGATCCGAAGCTAATTGTGTACTGAATGTTGCTGGGAACGTTGCCTGTAGCGTCGAACTGCATATCGAAGATGCGAAGAAGCTGGATAACAGTCTCGACGACCCGCTGTGAGAATTCCGCTGAGCCGGAACATCGAAGGAGAACGAATGACGTGGTGTCAAGGTCATCACGGTGGGGTGACAGTCATGGGAAACGTGTGCGCTGGACCTGATGAATCGCGTTTACTCTCGATTTCAACGATGTCGGATCCGTTTTCATCCGCTTGCCAAGTTAGGAACGATTTGCACCATGTTGCGTCAAAGAACACGACCGTACGGCGGCGGTAGTGTCATGGTTTTTGGGCCGGTATCCTGCAGAGGGGGGGAGGAAAAAGGGGGGGGGGGGGGGGGGGGGGGGGGGGGGGGGGGGGGGGGGGGGGGGGGGGGGGGGGGGGGGGGGGGGGGGGGGGGGGGGGGGGGGGGGGGGGGGGAACAATGAAAACAACCACAATCGTAGTGAAAGGAACATTGACAGACAGCGATAACCGACGAGATCGTGACAAACCGGTCGTGGTTCCAGCAGTGACATTCGAATCAATTGATTTTTCAGATGACAACGCAAGGCCCCATCCGCGCTTCAGTGGTCTCTAACTAGGATAGCAAGCAGTGGAATCCAACCTTGGAATGTCCTCACGTTCTCTTCCGACTCTCCCCCATCGAGCACTGCGGGATGAATTTTGGTCGCAGAGGTGAGGGAGAGGTACAACCACCCACCAGTGTCTTTGAAGATGTTGGCCGACAGAACTGATTCGAGCAGTGGAACTCTTAGACCTGGCATTCATCCAGCGACTGTGGCCATCCATGCCCTCACGCACGATGCCTGTTTGGATGCAGGCGGTGGTCACAACACCCGTTTCTAACATAATTTGAGAAAATCATGGAGTATCAAATTAAATGTTTTTGAGTAAAGCATTCGAGTTTTCTCCTTTTACAACAAACAAACAAAACGTAACAGTACAACCAAGTTATAAGTCATAAGTATTCATATCAGACTTGTTTCATTCTTGTTGTCACTGAGTATATATCTGTGCTGTATAATGTCATATTGAAAAAGTTTGAAATGTATGAATTAGGGACCTAATTGAATGGTTATTCATGAATATGATGACTTAATTATGACTGATTTCTATCATCAGGAGCGACTGCACAGAAACAGTGGCTAGATTCTGGGTTTTGGCGATAAATCATCCAGTCCGCTTTCCGGCCGACTTCCAGTGAACAATATTTAAGTCAAGCCGAGGCGAAGGAGAAACAAAGTCGAACCGCACAGTGGGCATATTATTTCAAGCTGAATTGTCTGGAATCGGTTCGTCTCGCTAAGCTGCTGATCTGCTCGCTAAGTACATTTCCGAGTGTAAACATCCCTCTGCAATCTGATTGCAAAGTGGCAGCAATAAATTGTCACAAGCAAGTTACACTGCAAGCGCACTTTAGAGAATTGTCCGTGTGGCGGTTAAAATCGTCATTCTAAACCGTGACTGACCTGCAGCGCTGTCTAGATATGTTTGACGGCAAACATAGCCTTTTCGCACGTGGAAGTAATTTTCAGATATTTCCTCCGTCCACTGCAAGCATATCCAAAGCCGAGTGGAAGCAGTCGAGAAACTGCCCCAGAAGGTGTCATTAGTCTTAGCCCTAAGCCAACGATCCCAAACAATATTCGACAAATTTCAAGATTTTTCACACGAAAGTTGAGTGAAACTTAATAAAATGAATTACGCGTAATGCTTGTTAATACTTTCCCATCTATTTCTCGACAACGATATCTTAAGTTGATAATTTTTGTCGTTTTTAGTATTTTATAGGCAAATAAATTTACAAATTTAAGTGTGTAATGTATCTGAATCAAAATCGTTCCAAAAATTTAATTCATCTGAACAGTTACCGGTTATCATTTTTGCTTACTATTTTTACTTTAAATGCATTTTTAAAATTTATTTCGGTGATTAGTTTGTAATCAATGGTGTAGCCTACGTGTAAGATAAGTAATTGAGGACAATGTTATTTTCAACAAAAAATAAAAAATAACAAACTGAAAATCACACAATAACAACCGTGTATGCTTCACCAGCTGACCCCATACTCTAGGCTGACCCTACTTAGAAACTTTAGATAATAATCAAACTTTGCTCATTCTTTCATTCGATCAGTAAATTCCAGCATAATGAAAAGAGGAAATGTGATGCCGCTGGTATCTATCTATTTAGCATTCAAATAAAAATTTGGGCAACAAAGTCTGAGCAACAAATTTCGAAATAAGAAAATTTGAGTAACAAACTGGATAACAAAGTATGAAAGTAATGACAATTTTTCACTCAACGAGAACCCGACCCGAACCCGATAGGGCGTAGAAAAATGGTCCATCTACCAGATCACGGTTTTTTAATATATTTGTGAACTAAATTTTGCAGGTAAATTGTCCTATTTTGATTTTCTATCTATGAGATATTCAATTCAATATTTCAGACGATTTGAGTGGCTTATGCTGTTTTCAATGTAGTTTCCTTGAGCCGTTTCAAGCATGAATTATTTTCAGAATTAAAGCTCTTTTTCAGGAGCAATTCGCTGGTTATAGGCATCGCACGAGGTTAGGAGTGCTGCCATTAGAATTTCATTGATCTCCTATTTCTTATGGTTAAAAATCTTTTACCGTTTTACCGACCAAGCGGATGCGCAAAGTTGTCCCGAAAATGTAGTCTGAAATGCTCACAAAGGATGCAATATACGCACGCTTGAAAGGGTTAATTGGAGAGTTAAAGGGTTAAGGGAATATGGCAGAAATGCATTATTGAACTTAATTGAAGTTAGATTTGAAAGCAGCTGAGAATCAAATTCGACACAAAACTGAATATTGAATAGGTCGGGATCAAGTTTGTCAATCGCGTTCCGCACTTCCATGAAGTTGCAAAAGCTGCTCCTTGCACAGGTTCTCTCTTAAGCAAGTTCCATCTCACTTAGAAAATAGACTGACTCTTAGTAGAGCTATTGAAAGTATTGATGGCACAAATGAATCAGATCTTCCATGCAGTTTAGACGCATGCGCAATGTACAAAAAAATGAAATTGATATTGAAAAAAAAATTCCTCTGTATTCAAACACAAAATCACATGCAAGCAAAACTTCAACATCACAATAATTGCCAGTGCAACAGACGAAGCTAGCCTGCGACTTAAAGAGGCAACAATGATTCTGCGCCATAATCCTGCCATCAATAATAAGCAAGACTGTGAGGAAAGTGCTTCTTGATATTTATTATATTTATTATTGACACAGTCCAGTGCTACAAGTATCTATTTTTGAATTTTCACCTTTTAAAATTTTGAGCTTATGTTGTTGAATAGTTTCCTATGTGGCCTGATGATAACGACGCTTAGTCGTTGAAATATATTGAGTTAAAAAAATTGGCTTTAAAAATAACAACAATATTGCTTCGATTTCCCACTTTAGATTACTTCCATGAAGTGCTTGACGTGGATCATGGGTTATCAAAACCCATGATTGCATCACAATTAATTGATTGCTTCTATCAAAAAATTGGAATTAATTGATCGGTGTCAGTCAGCGATTACAATTAATTGATTGATTTGTGTTGTAAATGTAATGGGAAAAATAATCAATTGATTACTTGCACTACTTTCACTGCTACTCACAATCGTAGGAAAAACATCCCACCTTCAGTGATTTCTTTAGACGCTAAGCTTACTAAACATATCTTATTCACAAACTGATCGCTCTCAGGATTAAAATCAGGAACTATTTGGTGCATGAAGTATTTAGTATCTATATATAACAATATTTTTATGATTACTTTTGAAACCTGTGATATGCCTGTGTAGGCACATATGCATAATTTATTCACTTATTTTAACATTTGATTATCACTATAATTATGATCCATGAGCTTAATTAAGTCTGCAATAACGTTTATCAGCTATCTCGTCCAATTAAGAATATACTGTAGATATATATTTCATGTAATGGGGCTACTCAAGTCACTATCCAAATTGCATCCAAATTAAGCGACCGGCAAAGCATATACAGTAGGCCTAATACGTTAAAGTGAAATAGCAGAGTGAAAACATCAAAATCAAGAATTAATCTACTCATTCAAGCGATTCATTTCTTAAACATTATTGATTGCAGCTCACTATGTTTGCTTACTTAGGTTACTTAATTTGAAGTTTATGCTTCAAAAAGAATCATCTAATATCCAACAATATCAATTGTCGATATTCATCTAACACAGATTCTCTACGCAAGTTTAAATAAAACACCTATTCAGATGACGACCATCACACATCAAGTTAAAAGGTCATAAAATATTGCATATGACCTCCTTTGGAGACTGGGCAAATATTGAGACGAAAGTCCAGCTCATGAGACCAGCTACTGAGACTTGGCTTGGAAATATACATGACGATGCAAGAAGCTTCATCATAAATGGCTATAAGAGAAAGAAGAAGTAAAAGAAGTTTTCTTTTTCGAAGCGATCGTTCATAGATAGTATTGGCGGGGAGTAAGCCATTTGGATTGATTCCGATTGATCACGTTTAAAATGTCCGCGCTGAATGTATTCAAAATTCAAGTGAATTCTGCATATATCATTAGGTGCTTCGCAAGATTCATTATATTCTTAGCGTGTCTATTGTAGTATCCTACTTGATTGGTTTCTGTGAGAAATGTAATTTACTGTTTTCTTGTTGGAAAAAAACCCAGCCTTGATTCATTGGACTTTAAATTACCCTGACAGCATGTAATTGTTGTGGAGATTTAAACAACTTAATACAAATGCGTTACAACGATCCATGATTTGATCGATATGTGTTGATCTACACGTGGGGATTGCATTCCATCTTGGATCGTTTCCTTGTAAGTCGTATCAGTATGTGATGTATATGATGTGTTATTGTGGGACCACTCCATCTGATAACTCTAGACGTGGTTCAATGCTCTCAAATTCTTTTGCGTCCGTTGGCATCGTTTAAACAATTTCTTCTTGATTCGGCGTACTTCTCTTGTGTTGACTTCAGCGCACTTCAATCGCTAACTTTTCTAGACGTTTGTGGGCATTCTTTTCTAAGTGTCTATCATGAAAAAGACATAATAAAAAAGTCGATAAGTTTTATGTCATATTTTGGATAGCATCTCTGATAATTCCATGTAAGGTTGTCACAATGTTCTTCCCGTGACAGCAATGAATGATCCCCCACTTGGAAAAGATCTGATAATACAAAAGATGATCGGCTTATCGAAGTAGGTAACATGATAGCCTATAATATCTGAAATTGAAATGCAAACACGAGGTTTCAAAATGTAAAGAAAACTGGTCTACACGACAAGGTCATTCATTCGAAATATTTGGAGTATCGTGGCTGGATGGTAACCGGGTAAACGTGTGAGGAATCCGTTTTTGAAAAGATTATCAATGATTACAAAGTTGAAGAAGAGGCCGCTAATGCAATAAATGAACACTTAAGTAAAAGTTTTCACCGCTAAACAGGATTTTGTGTGTCCATAAATGACGAGAATTGGTGTTCGCTTCTGTGGCCATATCATGTTTTGATGTTTTTAGGGACAGTTTTCTATTTCTAGCGACTGGTTCAGTTGGCATCTCAACGATTATATAAGTTTAGCAGCTACTTTTATATCTGAGCCTTTGTGTCATATTATCAATTCATGTGTAATGTATAGAAAAGTGCCAGACCTTTTCAAGTTGTTGTTCGGTTACGCCGGTCCCTAAGTTCCACATGCAGGCATGACCAACTGAGACCTATAACTTTGTTAAGCTTCTGCTAATTTTCGAAATCATGTCCTCAGGAATCTTCGTCAAATGTTCTGTGATTCTTTTCCGCCATTTCTGTATGCCTACAAAAAAAGTTTGTCCTAATACTACATGTTGCCTTATTTCCATCCATGATGCTGTAACAAAATTTTTAGAATGGTGATGAAGTATCAGCATTTCATCATGATTAATTCGATTTTTTCAAAGGATTTGATATTGAGTCACAAAAACTTTGTTAAGTGAGCTAGTGCATCTACGTTTTCCCTTTGGTTTTATTCGTTTGACTGATTCTTATTTTTATGCAACAGATACCAAAATGTTAAGATTGTAAATCATTCAGCTCATTTCTGCCGATGTCTTGTGGGGCTCCCCACCCCCCCCCTCAAAGTTCACTTTTGGTGCCTTTCTTATTGCTGTTTTGTCGTGATTTGAGAACTTTGCTATATGATACAGACATGTGACACAATATGCTGTTTGTATTTGTGAGATTTTTCCAATAAAGATGTTTCGTTTCAAGAATCGATTAAGTTTGTTAGAAATCTGAATAATGTATCTGAAAAGTGAGGGATGATGTACATCATTTTAAATATTAAATTGTGATAGACAAAGTTATTATATTTTTGTAAGAAGGGGCATTTACTAGATTTTCCTTGTGACATCGATAATTGTTGGGATAAATTGAAAATTTTGTGGTTACGTTTAGCGTGAATTGAATTTTAAACGTGGAATACACATTTGTTGATATTGAAAACGTTGCTCTAGACGTTTATACATGCTGAGAGTTTTGCGATCTGTTTTGAATCACGACGAGCTATGGATTGTCTTTATGTCAAATGTACAAAGTTTGCTTCTGTATGCTACTCAACTTTTCGGAGAATTGTCCTATTTTTGTAAGCGCATCATCCGCAAGATTTTTAAACGTACGAAGAAGATTATCTGTCCTAACATGCGTAAATGTTCCAACACTTTTGAAAACTTTTTAAGAAGACGCTTGAAATACTTTGAAGATTTTTACGTTAAATGTCATGACTCGGATCATCCTCTACACGATGTAACGACACATTTAAGAAACGGTCGCATTCTTGTTGAGGCAAGTTGCACAAAACGCAGACAGAACTGTTTTGTTGTGTTGTCAACATTGATTGTCAATAATTTACGTGATTTGATGTAACCTTTATTACTTTGTGATTTTGATTTTCATTTTGAAATAAATTAATCTCTCTCTCTTT
>CAJQUW010011770.1:0-110590 GCA_907163375.1 Prostheceraeus crozeri | reverse complement strand
GAAGTAGTTCCATTCGGATCTTGTGCTCTTTATGGTTTTGAAGAATTTCTTCTTCCAATTTCTTGCAAGATAGTTTTGCCACGTCAGATGAGGAGAAATGATTGCTCGATGAGTTTATCTGTTCACTACATGCGACAGAAGTATCCGTGTCCTGAGTTAACGTCGCATTCTCATCGCTGTAACCACAGTTTTCTTTATCTTCCTCCACAGGTACATTTGAACTTGTTGCCCCTTTGATCTGTACAAGGGATGGGTTATCACGTCCCATGATATCCCAGCAAAGTTCCATTACTGGGTCTGTAGCCATAGGAGGTCCACCACCCGTTGCTGATCGGCTTCGGCCAATCTTCGTGACATACTGCCGCAACTTTGATTTTAAGTTGTCCCATTTCTTTAGTATCTTCTCTACGGTAACAACATCCATTTTAGTTATATCAATGAAATCATCACACAATTGTTTCCAGCTTGTGGACTTATTATTCACAGTAAGTTTATTATCAATTTTGCAAAATAAAGAATCACGTCTTTCTTGAATAAGGGATAGCATCGACAGGATTTCTTCATTTGAAAATAGGATGTTTGGCATGTTGGTAGATATCGCAGTTGTATCGGAACGTTGTAACGGAACTTGTATCAACCATTCGACTGTCAGGTATGACGCTCACAAGATATTATATTAGAAGAATACCGCGTGTGATGACGCAGCCAAGTTCCCTAGCCCTCGAAAATGTAGGCTATTGTCTTTCCAAGTTCTTATTGTCACCCTTCCGATATCAGTCTCTTTAGCAGGTGATATGACGTAGCCATAGAAACAAATTGTTTATCTGCGCTGCTGAATCATTATTTTGCCTGAATTTCATTCTTTAGGAGCTCAAACTAAAATGCTATGGACGAAACTATTTTGATCGAGTCTGCGGAAAAAATCGATAGATCTTTATAACGTGCTCTCACGCCTGCCTCGATATATCAGTGATCCGTGTAATCCATTTGAACGATATAATGACGCTTTATTTTTCCAACATTTTCGATTTACAAAAGAATCAGCAAAAGTTGTCATCGAAAAGCTTATGCCTTTCTTATCGGAGAAGAACTGTTATTGTAATAGTATTCCTCCATTTATGAGAATACTATACACACTGCACTATTTGGGCACCGGAAACTGTTTTTCGAATATTGGTAATGAAGAATCTGTTTCTACAACCGCTGCGTGGCGTAGTATTTATGACGGTATTAATGCTCTCTGTAGAAATGAGGTAGTACAACACTGGATTCCATGGTTTAACTTCGACAGTGCTCAAACAATGGTTACTCGCTTTCAACAGAAATACCATTTAAGACGAGTGATAGATGGCACACACTGTCCTCTTCTACAACCATCAGTGCACGAAACAGCATATATCAATCGCAAAGGATGGGCAAGTATCAATGTCATGGTTGTATGTGATATTGACTATGTTATTCGGTATTTTGATTGCTCTTGTCTGAATCAGGCCTCCCTGGATTAATGCAAGAACTAAATGGGTTTTCACGGATTGGAGACTCTGGATATCCGTGTCGGAATTGGTGCCTAACGCCTTTCCCAGCTAATATTCCTCTTGATTCAAATCAATTGCGTTACCAGCGGCGTTTGTGTGCAGCAAGAGTTCATGTGGAGCAAACAATTGGCATATTAAAAAACCGATGCAGAATTCTACAACGACCGCATCGTTCCAAAGTTGATAAATTTGGCTTGGTATTCAAAGCCTCTTGTGTGATGAATAATATGGCCAGAAAATTCAACTTTAATGAACCCTCTGAAATGGAAAGTGAAACTTCTCTCGAGCAGCCGTCCGATAGCTTCTCAAGCAACACCGGAATCGGAAATGTTGTACGAAACTCTTATGTAAATAGCTATTGTCGATCATAATTGTATTTGTACTCGCAAGGATATAGTGTGTGATATGTAGTCTAATATAAATCATGTTAAGAAATTGAAGAGATATTTCTGAAAATAGGCTTTCGTAATTAGTATATTAAATACATCGTAACGGTAATGTTTGTTCAACCGATTTTTCATTACTTTTTCTACTAAAACATCGACAACGTTCATATCAATCATGTCGTCGTGAAGCCGCTTCAATTTTGTTTAAATAACATCAGTGACAAAAATTGTGATAGATTTTGCAAATTGAAGAATCAGATTTTTCCTGTAACCGGAGTTACTTGAATAATGTCATAATTTGTTTTTACATAAAACAAGTGAAACAATGTATCAAGTGATCTGCACTTCAAGCATTATAAGTGACGAATCTTTCTCTGTTGTTAATATTATAAGAGATTTCAATTGACTGAGTATAATAACGAGATCATACACGTAGATACCGTATCTAATTCACAGCGCGTTCGGATTTCCCTTTCATTTTATCTCTCTGTACTTAGTGTGAAGCTTTCATGCCTGCCTCACACGCCCCTCGCGTCTCAACAATACCACCGCTTTGACATTATAACGTGACTCATTCGTCACCTTAAGGTACTTAGGCTCCTTAAGGTACCTTAAGGAAGTGTCGTCTTTTAACCACCTTAAAACTGAAACAGACTTAACCACCTATGAAGCAGCTCCTTTTTGCTACCTTACCTTAAGGCACTTAAGGTAGTGCACCTTAAATTGAAATAGGCCCCAGGTCTCGGAGGGTGTAGAAATTCCCACAACAAAATTTTTGATATCAGATGAAAAATTATTTTGTGCATGTCCACTATGGTGCACTAAGAGTGAAATTCATTTATTCAATGTTTACATCATGCTCGTGCATGTGCGTTATGATAGAAGATCGCAAAATGTGGATATTTTGTTTTCGCACATGATCGTGCATGACTGGCTGCCCTAAATGAACAAATCAGCATAAATCAATGTTCAAAATGAAAGTTATCATTATATTTACAGTTCAACACTGAAAACATACTGTTGGCAAAGTTTTCACAGTAGCAATTGATGAGCTTGAGATCTCCACAGCTGCTTCTAGCGTATTAAAATGCTGCAATTGTGGCTCAATTTTGGCCTATTTCCGATTGGTATGGATAGATTTAAAATGGCCAATTGTCAGGGCTATGCTGCATGGAATAAATCAATGTCATGAAAATCAACTATCTGAGGTTACATGGTGACAGCAAGCATCACTAAACCGTCTCTTAGTACAACTGATACTGTGCTACCACATTTTTTGCAAGTGTTTACTGAGAAGGCTGAAACACTCTCAAAGGATTAGTTGTGTCGACTTGCTACACGCATGCATTGTTTTGCTTAAAATCAACTTTCCTAATGATTTGATACCGATTTAAGCAGGTAAACTAAGAATTTGTAAAAGGGTTCCACTGGACCCCCCTCAGGTCTCAGAGGGTGTGAAAAAGCTCAGGTCTCTGAGGGTTAAAACTATTTTTATCATAAAATTTGAGACATTTCCTGCTTGAATTTCGTCATCAAATTTTGACGTGAACAATATTTGACTCTATCGACCACAGTTTTCAACACTTACTGAATTCTGTGATCGGTGGTTCTTAAGATTATAAACATCTACTTTTATTCAATGGCCTACAGCCAGTAAACTGCTTGCGGAATCTAAATAATTTCATGTGGATAGAGAAGTTCACTTCCTGAACTTTCCAACGATCAAAAATACTTCATTTTCATCATCTGATTCATAAAATTCCATGAAGTTGTATATAGCTGTAATTCTATTTAGTTATACTCCGGCTTCAATTTTCAAACATGTTAAGTTGAGTCAATTATATTTTGGTACACGACATTTTGAACTGCAGCGTATTCATGCCATGATAGAAAATCATGATATCAAAATGCCCATGTTAATACGAAGGCAAGATGACACCAATTTATCAAAAAGTATCGACAAGAGCAAACAGGAAGACTGCCAAAATGGACGAAGACCATAAACGACAAAAGAATTCCTCATTATCATCCTGCGCAGAAACAATGGAGCAAGGTAACCGTCAGTCATAAAATTTGTGTTTGATGTTTTGTGTCAGAGCAAAGTAGGGTAATGCTGGAGAATCAAGGTCTCAATCTTTCTTGATTCAGCCAATGCGGTGCAACGTAGGGGACGTTTCTAGTCATAGAGTAAGTGTATAGTAGGTAGAGTGTCGACTCAAAGAAGCATCTGTGTAAAATCACGTTCCTGCGGCTAAAATTTGGCAAATTTATATACTACCGACAGGAAGCCACTTTATAAGTAGTATGAAGCATGTTGGATATCAAAAGGAATGAATATGTGCTCATAAGCATCTTAATTAAGCGGAAATGAAGCTGATGATCAAGGGAATTTCATGAACAGCATTGTAATGGAAGTCTTTATGAAAAAGTCGCAATCTTATTGTGCTTTCTTGACTGAAATTTCAAGTTTTTAATTCTGTTTTCATTGGTATGATTTTACGTAAATTTATGTTTCATTTCTTGAATCTGAATAGTGATGTGGCCCCATTTACATCTTTTAAAGTTAATTGAAATCATACTGTCTTTGATTGTGTTATTTAGTTCTTTTTTATGTTATTTGGCAGGTTGCTCGTGATATGATCACGCTTAAGAAAATGCATTCTTGAGGTTGAGCATGAAACATGCAATCCATCGAATTGCTAATTTAACAAACATTACCTTTCTAAGGCTGTCATAACACGGAGGATCCGTAAAATACCATTATTCCTTCTGTAGTACTATCATGATCAGACAATTCCATGGTAATTTCCTCAAAACCTCAAAAATTTGAATATCCCACATTTGGTAACAATCCAACTGTGTTCACCTCGAGTTCATACGATAAAATCGAAGGTGTATACACATTAGGGATTTAATGAATGCTGAGTTGCTACTCTACCTAATATAGTTACTCCATGTTTCTGGTGTAGTCGTGATCGGAGTAGAGAACAAAATCTTTACAGCTAGAAGAAGCTACATATGGTTCATTATGCTAGCAACCATACTTTGGGTCGCGACCCCGATATTTGGAATCAGTGGTCCATACATAAGCCCCATTGCTTTGGATGGTTTTCTTGGCACGACTTACTGTGAGGTTTTCGAACTCATCACTTAGCTTTTAGCCAGACTTTTACTCAAAATATACGAACTCAAATTATTCATATGTGAATTACTTTACAGCGAACCCATCGACTTCGATAAGAATAGCCACACATTATTTTTGTAAAATATGTAACATTACTTATTCGCAAAACTTCATCATTAGCGATTTCATTGCAAGCGCCGGGTTAACATAAGATAAGATAGTTCTTTATTGCCTCACGAATCAGGATTCAGTAAGCACATCGTAAAAAGTTCAAAATGCAAAAAATCACAGAGATCACACTGACGCATTACAATATTTTATGGAGGAATCTCGAAAACGTTTGTTTTTTTGTGGGTGGTGGTTGACGACACAACCATCGCCTTATTGAAGTCATTGACATAGTCAAATGGAAACGAAACAAATTCATGAAAACATAAATATGTCATTTCAGATGTGCAAACATGTTGGTTATTTCAATTAAGATTCGAAGAAGTTTAAAAGTGCAGTCATACAAAAGATCATGACCTGCAGATGCTGTTTTAAAGCAGCTAATAGACGCACATTGCTACATGTGAAAGTTTCAGGTACGAGCAAGTTCACTGGAAAACTTGGTGCTATCTCTTGAACTAGAAGCGACCGTGTTCCACGAACATTTAAAGGGGTTTCCACGATGTAATTTTGATATATTATCATTTAATACCAAGTGGCAAAATAAATAAAGCTAATTCGCCTGCGAACTGATATTGCTATACTTCTAAAACAAACACAGTAAAATGTGTTGGGTCGATCACTATCATCGTCTTACCTCCTTTCCAGGATACTCTTTGATAACTTTCCGTAACTCTTGTCTACTGAAATGTGTTTGATAACTGATGGCCTCTAGTTTAACTCCACTTTCCAGTGAATGCTCAACTGCCTCGAAGAAGTTCTGCAAATATCAAAGAAAAAATACAACTAACAGACGGCAAGGGTAACGGTATGCATCACTAGTCATTACAAAGACATTTATTAAAAATGTTTTAAAACAAAAAAAATCATACTCTTTGTGTTCTTTGTTTTTCTGAAACCGAGCACTTTGCATCGCTTCTCTTCAATTGAACAACATATTGACAATCATGTTTGACGTGTGAAGCAAAGCTCCTGCAATGTCGATAACATGTTATTCGCATATGTTACTCATAACAATCAAGCTCGCACGGGTGCACCTAAAAATTCAATAAGTTACAGTGAAGTACTTATTAAAGTACAGGCGAAATTTATTGCCTTGCAATAGTCAATTAAAGCTTCAAATAGCTTCAAAGCTTCAAGGTAGTTTTATCTTTCATAATTGATGTTTACATTTTCTAGAATTCAATGCAAATTTTATAGATAGCTAGAAAACTTTTAATAGTGCAAATGAATTTGAAACAGATTTACATCGTCCTCCATGATTTTGCCAATACTTGCAAGTGCCAATAGTGCAAGACTCATCATACTTAACCCACGTCTCTGATAGCTCTGATGGAATTATCTATAAGTAGATAAAAACCGAAGTCACATAGATATGTAACAAAAAATTGTAAAAAATTGCAATGACTACATTACTAAGTCAGTGGCTGACAAAACGTCGGGTTAATTGATTCTTTCAAAATTAAAGCTATAGAGAAGGAAGAGATTAATTTTAATTATTTTTTCAAAATTCCTGAGCACACCAGGAAATGTAGAAAGATTCGAAGCAATGTCATCTTTGTCTGCAAATTAAAACACAAGAAAGTCAACATCTCGACATCACTCAATGCCGAAAAAAGTCTTTTGGACGGATAGCTGCCCGCTGTAATGCTAAGACAGCCCAAATCGTACCAAGAGGAACAATAGCAGGGTGTGCAGCATTCACTATGATAACGAAATTCTGAGGTCGCGGGAATTGAAATTTCGTGGCTTAAAATTATTCAGCATGAACATGAATTATCTCATTTTCGTCACTTCTTCGCATTTTTTCTGGATATCAGGAACTGCATCGGCTATTTCATGATGCAACGGTGATTTTCAAAGGCTTCATCTTTATGACACGATTAAGTTTGAATTAAATAAATAAACAGAATTGAATAATGCTCTCATCTATGGAAGAATTACAACGGATGCTCAAAATATATTTCTCTCCGATTTCCTATGACTAAGATAACATATAAAATGAATTGAAACTACACAATAAATTATCAATTTAATCGAAATTCGAGCACTTCGATGCAACGGCTCGAGAGAACCTCCGCATCGCGCACAGCTCTAGTTTTAAGTCATTGCCTACCTAATAGGATGCTGCTTGAAACCATGCTTAAAATTGCTACTATTAAACTCCTGATAACAGGTGCTGCTATACGGAATCAGAAAATTGACACTCATGGAACACTTACGTTGAGTTTTTCCAACGGTCTCCCGAGACAACTAATCACATATTCATCTTGAGCCCTGTGTGATTCTTGACGAAACATTCTTCGATATTCTTCAAGCTGAGACATTCTTAAACTGCTCAGGATAGAAGTCAAACGATGACAATTCTCCATCACGATGACTTCATGAGGAGTTCTCTGATGTTCTATCACAGGCGGTCTCTTTGTTATCAATTCTTTGAGAGATTTTAGCAATCTTTGATGAGCCTTTTCTAATTCAGTAGTTCGTGAGGAAGCTTTGAATACCGAACTTGACTGATCCGCAAATTCTGCGTAGGTTTTAACCATCGGGAGAATGCCGCATTTACTTTTCTTACTGATCTTTATCTCCGAAAAGCTTTGATCAATTTGACGCTGAAAAAATAGAGCATGAATATATAATTTCAAGTAATGCTAAACAGATTCATGGTAATATTTACTATGAATAGACCTACTCGGATGTAGAAATAGATGAAATCAAGTCTACGTTATTCATACACTGCAGTTCAACTCAAATTGAGAATTTCCCAATTTCATGCTGGAGTGTGTGTTTATAAGCCAGAACAAGTTTCTGCAGGAAACGAGGCCGAAAATGAGACTATCACAGAATGATGCACACCCAATTCCCATTACATATTTGTGCGTCTGCCAATTTCTAGTTAGTTCCTCCTCTTGTCAGACACGACCAAAGAAAATTACATGCTAATCCAATAGGACTGACATTGCAGCTTTTGGTTAAAATTAAATTTTGTATGTTTTTGCTTATTACACTGAAAATACTTAGTCTAGAGTCATGATTTTTGACACGGAATGCCTTCAAGTGATTTCTTACCATGTTCATGCAAACCTGTCTATGAAACAAAACACGTTCAGATTTGGCAAGCCTCCAATTGGCAAACACAAACATTTTGTACAATTTAACACACATTTAACTATATTCTCGCACACATTGCCGATGAGAAGCATGATAACAACTCATGCAAATTATAGAAAATTACCCGGAGACATTCCATGTCAAACATTACATTATGGCTTAAGACTTGGTATTTTTAGCCTAATAAGCGAAAATCTGCGTACCATTGGATTAGATGTGCTTTTCTTTGATTAAGTCTGACAAGAAAAGGAACTAACTAGAGCTCCGCAGACGCGCAGATTCGTAGTGGGCAAAGGGTACAATCATTCTGTGAAAGTCTCATTTTCGGCCTCGTTCCCTGCAGAAACTCGTTCTGGTTGCCGGACTATTCGTCCAATCATCAGATCTTCTTTGCACTATGCCAGTGGTCTTCAAAGTGTGGTACGCGTACCATTTAAAAAAAACGAGGCAACTGAGGAATCAACACAACATTCGGAATACTGCATCAGCTACAATATTGTACAAGAAACGTGAGAGAACGATAATAAATATTACATGAAGTTTATATGCATATACTATATGCTATATTTAAGCAAGACAGATAATTTCTTATTTTCTCACATGTCACATGAGATTGCCAATTACATGATTACTACCCAATGGCAATATGGTAAATTTAAATAGATTCTAACAACGGTGCATCCAGGTGAATGGTCAGTGACCGCTCTGCTTAGCAACACAGAGTTTGTTGAGCCGCGGTTATATCGCGCTGAACTTCAGCCGGAGCAGATTATTTTATTATTATTATTAGTGTACTAAAATCCTGAAAAATCATGAAATTTGCAATCTCATGAGACGTGAGAAAATAGGAAATTATCTGTCTTGCTGAAATGTAGCATAAACTGCTAAAATTTGCTTTCATTAGTCGTCTATATCCATTGTCATTCTTCCGAATAAAACTGCTGGTACGGTTTGGGATGCTTATATTTGAAAGTGGTACGACAAGGAAGAGTGTTAAGACCACTGCACTATGCTGTTGCTGCTGTCGTTTTAGTATCGATTTTCCTGCGTACAGGAGTAAGCCCGTCACACGTAAAATCTACTCCATTTCCGTTATGTCGTTCGTCCTTGATTTTTCTTCTCTTCACGTCGCTCGACATTGTTTCCATCCATTTTTGAACGGGTATTCATTCTTACTTTCTTCACCGCTATGCCTCAGGTCTTCTCATCTAATTTTTAAATTTTATTCATCCCGTCCCCATCTAAGACACAGAGTCATACTAGAAAGCTAGGGTTGGGGCAGCCGTCCACACTTACAACTCTCACCAGGGCTAGCAACCTCTAGTGATAGTGGTGGTACCTCCCGAGGTGGACGGACTCGAACCCTAGACCTTCTGCACTTCCGCACCGAAGCGCGGTCCTACACCAACTGAGCTACCATGCCATCAATAGCGTGTCACTGTCCATACCATCTTCATCTTTAGTTCCGCCAAGCACCTATCCCTCCGATTTTTCGCATATTTGCTCCTTTCCAGCTCCTTTCTTCTTCATCAAACGTCACACCTGTAGTGGCAACCATTCTACAACATCTTCTTCATGGCCCAGGTCTAAGCCCCGTCTAACTCAGTACTCCGGACACAAGTCTGTCTGATGCCCTCATTTCTTTGGGACATACTTCTTCCAATGAGAGCTCTCGGAACTTTTCGTGTCGACTGCGATTTCTGTTGTGAAAGCCATTGTCATAGGCATTGTCCATTGTACCATTGTCATGGGAAAACGTGTCGGCTAGGTAGCACTTGCGTAACTTGCTTTCTCAAAATGGTCACCGTGTAGTATAACTTATGTCTCACTGACACTATGTGGTGTGATGAGTTCCATCAACTTGATGTCGTTGTATAGATTGCCAGTGAATAATAACTTGGATTAAGTTGCAACTGATGGATTGGCAACTTTGCAGCTATTTTTTTGTCGATGAATTATTTCCGATCCCTACTTATTGGGGAATTTTTGGCCTGAGAACTCAGTTTTGAACACTTCATTTCAAGAAATTCAGGGTTGAACGCTTGAGACAAGAAGATGACTTGAATTCAATGATACGAGTACAGTAAATTGAGTTAACCAATGGACTTCAACAATGAGAACCTAAGAAGAAGAAGACAATAAAAAAAGTCGGATAAAAAAACTACATGAACAAAGAAATTGTCCCGTGATAATAAAACATTTTCTGAAAATCTTAGATTGTGGAATAATTCTTCTTAGGACAACTTTTGTGACTTTCTAAGCGAAGTTATTCATTTAAATGAAAGTTTCACCACATCAGCAATCAGCAAAAATCAGTTGAAAGCAAAGCATCAAATTGACATTTAAGTTACAATTCAAAGATGCAATTATAACATTTTCTCTTTCAAAGAGCGTGTCTATGGAGTGATAACTTCGGCTAATTTAAAGAGAGAAGTCAAACTTTCCAGTGAGAGTTTCATACATTCGAATAGTGTGATCACTGTTCGTGATGTTTTACAAAAAAGTAACCTGTATGTAAAATCACACATATTTAGAAGCAGAATTTGCGCAATACTTGAAATTTGATGAAAATATCCTTGAAATGTTTCCTTACCACATATTCATCGAAGGCTCGTTTGACAACAACGAGAGCTGCTGCCCATATTTTTGTGAGAAAGGCTCGATTGTTCTGCATCTTTTTCAGATGATCGTGCAGAATGACTAACATGCTCATTGAGTATCTGCAAATGAGCGACAGTTAATACAGGAGCATCAAATTGAACATGAAATTCTGCTGTACTTACGCCGGATCAACGCTAACACATGCAGAACAAAATTCTCTGACACGTTCCGATAAGGTTGGAAATATAACAGACATGATTCCAACAACTTCAGCTGATACTTCTTGTGATACACGCTTAGGTTCAGCTGCTTCGGCGATACCATCTGCTGATGTAGTGCTGCTCATTGATATCCTCTGATCTCCCATTGATAAGTCAAACGTGCTATCCGACTGAAAAAATGAAGGAAGTTTCAATGTAGTGGAGTATACAGCTCAAAAGAGCAAGGACTAGCAACCAGTACTCCTAGTCTCGGATGTCACAAAAATAGAGACAAAATCGGCAACGTTATGTACAGTCATGAAGTGACACCAATCCGCTATTTATTCACACGATGCAAATGAACAAAGTCGTCTTGCCGATAATAGTGAGGCTATGCTTTCAGTCCCACACAAATAATGATGGTTTAATGCCACTACTCTCAAATAAATAAATATGCTAAAAATTTTTTGTGTATGTTAAAATTTTTGTGTCTTATTTCATGTGGGACGCAGCAGTCTGTTAAGTCTGCGCATTGCGAGGTACTGCATATCAAACGCCTCCAAATTTATGTGTACAAAGAGAAAACGTTTTGTCTTTAGCTTTACCTTGGTAATTGACTTTACCTACTTTTGTTTTTAATGATTTCTTATCTTTGTTTAAACATATCAGTGATTTATCATTTCTACAGTGTCAACAATCTAAATGCTTGTGTATCTGCTTCAAACCGGTGTAATGCCTGAAAGAGAACCGGAAGAAAGGCCTCGCATGCACTTAGCGTTGTTTTTTGTTTTCAAGTTATGCTAAAAATACGGGAGCCGTTCGAGAATTATACATGGGTATACATTTTTATCTAAAAAGATCTAACATTTGAACATTCCATCGTTGGTGAGTCATCAACTAAAATATGAAGACTGAAATGAAACAAAAAAATCGATGCATGGTATTGAGTACAATCTAAAATATTAGTCGCACAAAGCGAAATATGATTGATAATATATTTTTAAACAAAACATCTTCCCACCAATTAATGAACCGATTACAGAAGAGGCAGTTGAAGAAAGTAAGCTTACATTTAATGGAAACCGATCATTTACTTTTTAATGTTGATCTGCATCGATCTCAGGAATAATCAATATCTTCAAACAAAATTTGCGAAAATCCATGAAAAAGTAGAAAAATATCTCTTGGGAAAAATAATGCTGCATCCTCTGCTGGCTAATTTGGTACCTGATGAAAATATATTTGCTTTGCATTCATAATTTTTCATATTGATAATAAACTTTATAATTGTACTGTATAAGCAAAAGATCCTTCATAAAATAATTGTATATTAAAACAACTAAAGCACATTTGCATTTAGATGCATATTTTAATGAAGTTTTCGGGTTAAAATACTTGTTTTTCAAAAAACTTTATTTTATTTGAACAAGAATGCAGCTGTTTTTATAGCAGATTTTGACATCAGAGTAGCCATTAAAAGTAAAAAAGGTGGGTTACAAGGTCGTTAGAAGTAGCACGTCTATATTCTCCATTTCTAATCAATAATGAAAAATTAAGGTTCATAAAAAACTGATAGTTATGATATTTAATACGATAGAAAATTGATAATTCACAGATACGTGCAGAGAAACCTAACACTCGAAAGAACTGATATTAGACAAGTATGTATCTGCGCAGAATGAAAAATGCCGATGATAGAATGTTTGTTCAAGTCACAATAGTGACATTTAGCATGTCAATCGAGGCAAACAATGATAAACAAACAGAACATTAATCAAACAGTATACGATAAACAAAAAACGCTTCAAATGATCATGTTAAGCCAGAGATTTGGATTTCCATCTACAAGAGCGGCTGCCTGGTAGTAGTTTAATTAACTTAATTAACAGCTACAGGTCTGCGCTCTTGACACGAAGACAATCGTTTTTGTATCGTGTTGAGCCTTGTCATAAGTGTTCGTGTTTTTTTTTCGTGTTGACAGGGATTCAATGTAAATTATCAGGTTGAGATAATTTGATAACCTAACCTGTTCTAGCTTAAGGCAAGCTATCTACAACCCATTTAATTCCACGACGACGAAGGATAGAAAAAAAGCATTCTTTTATTGCACGTGTGCGGATAGATCAGCTAAACCGCGAGTATTAATCGCCTTCTGAGGGAACCCTCTGTGGTCGAGCCCGCAAACCAGCGTCCGAACATGAGCAGAAAGAATAGTCTGAAACCCACCCCGACCTACACCACCACTACCGGCAAACATGCATTTCCAGAGTCGGAGTTTGTAATAGACATGAGAAGGTTTCTCTGAGTCCAGAACAGCTTCATAAGCAGCTTTATATTGGATCGTCTAGCTTTTGACAGTACTTACTGAACGTTTAATCAAATTCAAATTATTACTTTCTTTAATCTGGCGATCCCACAGAATTAGACAGGTCGTCTCTTCTTCTCTTTGACTAGAAAGGAAGCATTGGAACATGTGACGTCAATGAAATGGCACAATCTGCTGACATAGCACCATAGCAATAGAACTATAAGCAGCCAGTTCAACATTAAGCACTCCAAATTGTGCGAAACTTCAGTGACTGTTATCAACCGGATCACACAGCAAAGAGACACAGACGATGTCAAGTTCTACAGACAAGTTTATGAACGCTTTTCGTGCGCCTGCTATTTTTTTAAATAATGATCGGAAGAATCAACATTATCGAGAAAACTCTTGCGCGATGATTTAAATTCTTCGAATCTGAAGGAATCGTGGCGATCGGAGCATTTTGAAGGAATTCACAGCAATCCGCAACAGGCACACGACTATTTGCCCTTCTCTGTAAGGTATTAAAAATCTCTTTTTGCTCACTTGGTACGTTCCTGCATGTGCCATCGTTTTGAATCAGTTTGCACTTCTATCAAAGTGACACGATTAAACAATCTAATTCTGTCGGTGATCCTCCTCTACCCAACTATTGTTTTGCATTGTCTTGCATGTTTTAAGTGAATATTCACAAAATAAGTTTATATTGAAAAAGGATTAAGTAGATAAATATGACAATGGAAATCGATAATTTTGTCGATAGAATGTGGCCCATTATTCTATTTTCCATCATTCATCGACGAGCATAAGAAGTGAATTCTGCGAACATAGTGCTTATTAAGTTGAGTGTCGTCATATTCATGTCCATTGTATCAAAAATGTTTAGTGGTGGTCCTCTGCGATCGACAATTTCTCAATTCATACATCCTGCCTCAATTTCTAAAACTTTCTCAGGAGAAAAAATACGGGATACTTTCAAAACGCAGAAAATGGAATCTATCATGGTTGTGGGGGATGCAACAACAACCACTTTTCTCTTCAGGTTTTTCTTAAATACGAGTAAGCTAAAATCATGCACAATTTTCTATTATCTAGGTTGAGAGAAGTTTACTCTATTCAGACGAGGGCTTTCGGAGGCATCAAGCGACTATCATCACGTGCATGCAAATGATCTATACATTTGAATATCATGCCACAATTTCCGCTCACTTAGATCATCATAGTCACTTTTTGGCTCAAGCATTCAAATGAGTCTATTTAAATGCCCTCATCCATCTGATTCTTTTTTCATTAAAAAAGTTTATTTATCGTACGAATCTCTTCTGTTACAGAATATCAGTTCACTCGAATCGACGCCAAACCTTGCATTAGAACACAGCTCAATCACTTTCGTCATTCAAAAAAATTGACTGAAGACAAACATGGCGCTCAACTAGTGTACTTACGAGAAATTGCAAACTCATATCGCCTGTCGGAAAACCATCCATTGAAACGTGGAAGAAAGTTGTACAAAACGACTGCTCCTCTTGACAGACTGGTTCGAGTTTTGTGAAAAATTGGTCAAATATCTGAAAATGGGAAGATAATGATCCCTCACAAGACAATTTTCGATAACCATTAAAACTCTGAAGTTAAATACATTTGAGTAAGTCTGCCAGTGTCTGTCCATCATTACATGCCTCACAATATGGAGGAGGCACGTAACAGTTGTGGTACAAATTACGTAGGAAAATCTGAGTTGACAAATAAGAAAAAGAAACGATTATGAGCTATTTGACAGAATCGTGTTTTCGGATACTGTTTCACTATCACAGAGGAAATATAATCAACTTCCAATTTTGTTGGCATCAGTCGGTGCAACTTACTCCCACCAGAAGTGTATCATAGAAATCGGTCATACTCAACAAAATTAGATGAACTGTAGGTGTTAATGACTTCTCAGATGTCCTAGTGAATAAACTAGTAATGTATGTAGTTGAACTGTTCAATTCCAAAATGACTAATGAAGAGAACCCAACATCTTCACCAACGAGTTCCAACCGCTCTCCGTCAGACGACTTCAATTGGTCTCTTATTAAAAATATTATTTCAGCAGAAGCAGCTCTGCGGTAAATGAGAGTCTGACAAAAAAAGATTTCCAACTAAAAAAGATCTAACTCCCACACATGAGCTTAGAACGTAGAGTAAATCTCTCGAAAAGCTCTTTTGTTCGCAAGGTACTGCTTTTGGTTCAGCTTCCTCAAACTTCTTTGCCTGACAATTTTTTCTGATGGGACTACATAGTAAACTACTAACAGCTTCCGTTTCTGTTTCTATCAGAGCACTTGTAATTTTGAATGTGTCGAGACTACTGTACCAAGATTTGATCGAAAACTACAATATAATCAATGCGCTAGCGGTCCAAAAATTCCGGAGATGATTAGAGTGAAAAATGTATTAATAAAACACATTGTCAAAAAAGAGCTCCACAGCAGCACTCCGCAAACTAAAGATCTGGCGCATCATTCATGATTTAATGATCTTAGAGCGTCCCAGCGTTTGTAGAACCATGTTCCACCGTGACTAACTGTGAAAAAGGTACTAAGTCAGGTCAATGGATGATCATTGAAGAATATCGTACATAACGAAGATCTGCCATTGTCAAAAAATACTTTATTAAACAGCAACACATTAAAAAATCACAAGTCACTGTATTTTTCTATTTGTGGCCCTTGGAACAAGTTTCTTCAGTCGCTATTAATAGACCTGAAAATGTCTTGTTTGCCGTCATTCATGGAGTTCCCCATTTTTAAAGATCCATAGTTAGCATGATTTTATCATTGTGGAGCTCATTTAAGATTCTCTTAACGTGTGTTGATGATTTATAAATGCATATTTATACTTATGCTTAATAATATACTTAAATGCATATTTATACATATTTATACTTATCCTACCAGCCGCACATCTTTTGCATGGCAATTTGATCTATCGTTTATTTAATTTCATTGTTGTTAATATTTAATTTAATTCTCGCAATCAATGGTACCGAAGCTGGACCAACCTCTCTGAGCTGAACCGAAAGTGTTCGGATAATAATTGTTTTGCATTTTTTTTGATTTAAGCTTGGAAATCATCCAAATACTGAAAAAACAGAGAGGCTCTTGTAACTGGTTGATTACATTCATTAATCCTGATGTCATTTCTATCGGATGCAACTGTGGTGACACACTAACTCGTGTTGGAAACATATTCCAGAAAGTAAAACTTCAATAAAATCGTCGAATGTTCGTAAAGTACTGATGAAAAAAGGCAGATATAAAAACATGGAAATGTCTGATAAACCTGATTATGCGAGCTGAAAGATGACATATTTGGTCAAATTCATTTCAATGTATATTGACATTTGAATTCTTTTTACTGTGAAATACAAGATTGGTAAAACTTAAAACACAAAATGATAATGGTAGAAAAAATGTATAAAATCGGGTAGTTGATAAAAGGACAACATCTAAATCTGAAAAATTCATTATGTAGTAATTAACACATCTCTCCAAGCAGAACTGTTGAATGTATGAAAAGTTTTTAGCCGAGCTTCTATAGTGGGATTGTTGCACATGTACATTCTAGCATAGTAAAAAACCGGACTCTGTAGAATGCATGACGAAATATTTTCTCAATTTGATACCGTAAAATTACTCAGCAGTTCAAAAAACATCGTCGAACTCAGCCCTAGACAGCATCGTCGAACCGTGGCTTTCCCTTCGTCAACTTAAATAATGCAAAAAGAAGATACGTGATCAATCTTTAAAGAGGCCTGACTTATATTCGACTTACTGGGCCCTATAAATAATTTGAACAATTGACGCTGAGGCTCGAGGTTATGCTCTCCAACAACAAGATTAGTGGACCATCTGTTGAGAACGTGAATTAGTCAACAAGTCACATTTTGGGGTACAAAAACCGCATCCGAATTGGAGCCGCTTCGCCGCATGAAATCTGTTGGATTTACATGTTGCAATATTACATTTTTGCGGCTCTTCCCCAAACGATAGTGATTATTATGGAACGTTAGTAAGGCTTTTGGCAGCTGCTATTGGCATATGACAATCATGTTCTTACCTCAATAAAAATTCCTGCTCTCATTTTGGCAATTAGTAACATCAGCTTCGGGAGTGAACCTGTATTAATAATGTTTGCGTAACTCAAGAACAGGTTTAACATTTGTTAATAGAAATATTGCATATTCCAGCTAATATACAAAAGCAAAACAACAATAAGTAGTCCAGGAAAAGTAGCGAAAAATAAGGCAGAACGTAGAACACGCTGCAGCAAAAGATTTCCGTTATCATGTAATTTGGAGCTTGACGAAAATCGTCGCCATTCAGGAAAGAAGTTTAACGGAGTACTTGTTGTCGATTTGTAATTCTGATATTAGAATGCCTAATTCTGACAATCCAGTCATTCAGAAGAGGCCAAAAATGCGCTATCGCTCGGTTTCACATAACTTTAGGTTGTCATTACTAGTCTGGGATCATTCAACTGATTGCCTCTTCATGAGTCTCTCGTCTTGATATAATCTTCACGTATTCATATAATTTATATTGATATAAGATATTCATATAATTAATTATTCATACATTAAGTTTGAGAGCTTGAACACTAAATGATTGCAGTTGTGCTTAATATATTGTTGTGTTATCATATATTGTGATGTAATGCTTAATGCTTATGCGTAATGTAGAGAACTATGTACTACAAACTTTACATGAATGCTACCATATACTAGAAAATATAATTGCTTCTCACGTGAATTGCACCGGTTTTGAGGGTTATTCGCAAGAATAATATAATTATATTTCACCACCGCAATGTTGCGGTGATGTGCATTATAACTAGAATAAGCATGAATTCGTGAGCGAACAACTATGACACATACGCATATGGTTGCAATGTTACGATAAGCTCCGAAAAGCTGTGGAAGTTTGTATATTGCGGGATTTCTACGTTTTTAAGTAGAATTCGAAGCCAAATATCCGGAATCCACTGTAAATGACAAGTTGAGAATACCGCTGCTTCCATATGAGCTCTTTTGAAGGATATGAACCTTTAGAATGTTTATGTTAAACCGATGAATACATGGATCTAATACATTGGCCGAGTGATGCTTTACCACTTTGTCTGTGTTGGAGATTATCATCAAATTTTAAGATCTAGTGGTTAAATAAGATCCAAAACACATGATACATGGAAATCTTTTATTGTACTTTCTTCCTATTCAATAGCTATTTTCCTGAACTGAAGCAAAGTATCATTGAATATACAGGTACATTATTTTCGATGTAAGCGAGTAGACAGATATTCAACTTATCATAATTCGAGGAAATTTCTAACGTACTGCGTGTTGACCATCAGGAATAAAATCACTTCTTAACAAGCACGCACACGATATCTTACCGTTACCGCATCCATACGTCGCTGTAGAATGCAAGTCCAAAATATCATAATTGTGAAAATATGTCGATTTGTATCACACAATTTGTGTGATGAATCATTCAAATGATTATTTAAACAATATCTAGACCGTCCTAGCCGACAATTGCGAACAGAAGGTGGTAGGATAGCTCAGTTGGCTAAGCGCCGCGCTTCGGAACGGAGGTACAGAAGATCCAGGGTTCTATTCTGTCCACCTGGGGAGGGTGTATCCACTTTCACTCTCTCACTCTAACCTAGTGATAGTTGCGGGTACCCCCTAGCTTACTGGCATGGCTCCGTGACTTTGTGTGGCGCTGGAATGAGTATTAAGCGAAGTTTCTTTATTCACCATTTCACATTTTTTGCATCACGACGAGCGGTAATCGTCAACTGCTCGTCATTGTCACTGAGATGCCTCTTTAACAATTCAATGTCTCCGGCATTTCACAAGACCGGTTACTTAACAAACTATGGTTGCACTCATTTATATGAAAATCATTTCCTCAATTATCGTGAACATCAGGTGCGGTTAGAGGTAGAGTTGTTTCCCGGGAAATCAGCTAATTTCGAGAAATCGATTTCCCGGGAAAATATTTCGGGATCCCGGGAAATACATAATATTTGTGATTTAGTTACAGCAAAGATATTAATAGGGTAGATATGTCGCTCTTTTGTATTATGTGTAATTTCGGTTTCAACAATAAACAAACTGTAATTAGAAGACTTCGATTTTCTATTGTCTTAACGACCAATAGAAAACGCATTATAAAATTCATGTCTAAATTGGCTGGCAAAAAAGAATAAAATTATATTTAAATAAATAAGAAAATAATGTAAAACGGCTTCTTAAATACATTCAGTAAAGATGTTATATGTTTACATGTTATATTACCCTCGAATTATTCTAAAATATTGTTGATAATCTATCATCAATGTATTCGGCTTATAAACCTTACTAATTTATTTCCCGGGAAATGATTGAATGATTTCCCGATTTCCCGGGATAAGATTTTTCGGGATATACAACAACCCTAGTTAGAGGTTAACACCGATTGTACAGCGCTGTAGAATGCATCGAGAGAGCCATTATGATAGAGGGTCCTTGTGCGATAAGACCAGTCAATGCTCAACTCGGTGACCAACATCAGCGAAATTCCTTCGTATCACACTCATCAAACTAAACTTGAACTTTGTCCAGGCTTTGCCGAAAATTCAGTTGAGATATTGGCGTTCACAAATCACACAGTGGAAGATTACATTAAGACAGTTTTGTCAACTTGATCATCTGTTTCATCGACACGTGAATCTACATGTATGTCAGAAAGAGAAAGAGGCAGAAGTTCACAGTTGAGTTATTCGATGAGTGTGCACCATGATGGTTTTGTCTGACCTACGTATGTGATTTCGTGATGTGAGTCTTGGGCAATACTTATTTCTTTATCATGCATCGAAGCAGCTTTTGGGACCATAAAAATCGACAAGTGCCGGTATCCCAGATGACAGTAGTCTTATTCAACAGGGTTGTACAGAAACAACACATTCACGCGAAAAGCATGAATCATAACTCATCAATTATCTTGGCATTGAAATCAAATTTATCTTTTCGGACTACCGAGCTAAGCTACCAGTTATTAGATTTATTAATCATAACAACCAATTGGTATGAAGACGTGAAGCGTAATCAAACTTACTTTATCAAAGGTTATTTCTTCATGAAAATTCGCTTGACTAGGACTTCTTGAAGCTTTTGAGTCTTGATTCTTTATGTGCAGGCTTGAACTTGATCCAGATTGCTTCATTTCTCCAGAGCCTGTCCAAAACGTAATATTAATTAGAATAATACATAACAATCTCAACTCCCTATCAAGTCATCAAGCAAAATGTTTCTTTTAAGACTAATTATATTACATAAGTATTTAATTATACATGTATCCCAATTATTTAGACAAAAGGGACAAGCCTATCCCATGAAGATGCTATTTGTTGGATTGTGTAAATCTCCTGGATACCGCGTCTTTTTCTTCTTCTAACAGGCTGGAAAAAATTAATTGCAATTAATTGTTTGTATCGGCACAAATTATTCCAATTAATTGCAATTACTCACAAGTCGATTATTGTATACAAATAAGCGATTATTGTATATGATACACAGTGGATGATATGATATTTTTTACTCGTATTTAAGAGGAAGACAATTTTGACTATCGCATTGTATTTTTATTGTAATTAAATGTATGTCATGTCTCATCTATTTCAATTATCCCCGATCGATTCAAATTTTGCTAAACCTAATGAAACACATGACATCGAGATGGCCGGAATACGGTTATGTTTCATTGAGCTAGGATATTGCAATGTAACATAGAGTAGAACATCAATAATAAATTACTTTCATTTTGAAGTCAATGCACGATATTGCTATCGGTGCATTTACATGTTATTTCATGCAAATTAGTTCAACGAACTTAGAGATGCAGAAAATACAAGTTTGTTATCATAGGTAAATTCAAGCTCTGCAAGTGTTTTAATGTATCTTCGCACACCTATACGTTACGTATGTAGGATACGTCTTATGGATATAACTGTCTACGCATTTACCAATCATGCAATCATTTTACATGTGGACAAAAGATAATCGGATAGGAAGGCTATCTTACAGATTTGGCAGTGATAGAAATAACTGTAATTAATTGATTGCTAATGTGATCCAATTAAATAAAATGTTCACAAAAAATGAACTCAATTAAATAGCAATTAATGTTTTCCAACCCCTGCAAGATAATTGTCAGACTGGTGCTACGTAAGTCACCTTGACAAGGCTCACAGCAATAATCAATATTAGTACAATAAGCATAATTGTTCCATGAGGATCACTCCTTCAAATTTCCGACTAAAAAGTAGTTATCTTAAAGTCGAAGTTTTTTGCTTTTTTTATGCAAACTCCGCAATCATACCACGGTTTTCTCTGTTCTCACAACATTGCCGTCTGCTGAGTAGCATTTAACGAAATTTCCTTCAATTTCGAAATGCCACTTGTCCTCAGGCAGTCAATATTCAATAATGATGAATGAGGATAATAGATAAATGGAAAACTATTAACGGACTGCACACTGTGATGTTCGAATGACTCGAAATGATGATGTTCTAGTGAATGTCATGGAATTGCTTTCCCATCTGCAGATAATGACATGAAATGATGACTGACTTCAACACAGAGCTGATAATAATAACGTGTCCGAATAATAATTTTAAAAACGGAATGTCCAGAAAAGCTGCAGCTATTGATTATACAACACATTTGTTTCAGATACTTGAAAGATGGTCAGCTAAGTAAATATTCGAAGGATGGAGGCTCAACATTTCTTTGAAACATAATTGGAGGCTACGAAGACTTAGAAACAGCAAAAGCAAGGTGAAATTAAATATGATGCGTTTGTGTCTATATTTAAGCCACAAAGGAAAAACGTACCTTTTTTCTCTTTCAACATGATAACAGTACTCTTCGCACTTTCAAAGAAATCGTTAAATTCGGTTTCATAGACTCGAGCCATCTTCTCACAATACAGCTAAAAAGCAAATTCACGTTCATTTGAGATATTTATTTAATAAATACAAGCACTACATACCCTCTTCAATCCTTCGAAAGAATCTGGTTGTGTTTGTTTCAACCAAAGCATTAGCTGGGCGTATGGAAGAAGGTCTCGATGTTCATTTACATGGACAGTCGGCATTTCACGACGGACTCGAGACAGATTCTCAATCATAGTGTTACTCTACAAAGAAATTTAAAAATATGTTGTAGTTGAGTAACAGGAGATCATTTTAAATTGGTAATCAAATAAAATCAAAATGAAATTCCGTTAACAACATGGCTGGCTATAATAATAAAACAGATGAAAGCCAAAACTGTTACATAGATCACTATCTGCTTTCTTTCAGTAAAAACGGCCATATTTCAGCTCTTACAGCAGGCTTCATGGGAACATATGCTGCACTGAAACCAATTAAATACTTTTCCTTGGATAATTCGATGAATGAATTTAAGGAAATTTCCGAAGTTTCCTCTCAAGTTCCAATATCTTGCGCCGATTTAATATTATTTCAAGCGAAGTAAGGAGGATAGGTTTTCGGCATTTAGTGTCTTCAGCAGTCAAAGTTTAATGGATGTGTTAGATGCTGTTATTATAATGTGATCTGGAAAAACTGAGGAATTTTCTGAAATATTTTTACGCTAAACCCAATGTGTCAAAATACTTCTGATTCATCTTTTGAATTCCGAAATGCTAAAAAGACCACTAATGTACTTTTTAATCGTCAAAGGCTTTTTGTAAATTTCGTGTCTTTGATCATCTCTTTAGTTGTGTTTCAATCACCTTTTTATGTTTAAACAGTAATTTTCCTGCACCTCATCGTTGGCTGCGTGAACGTTCAAGTAACTGAGCGTCAATCCCTTTAAAGATTGAAACCTGCTGGGAATTGACAGATAGTTGGAACTTGACTACGTAAAAAGCAGCGAAGGCTTTCCTCAAAATTATTTGTTTTCATATTAATATAAATCACTTCGCACTTGATATACAACAAATCTTGTTGAAACATCTTGAGCAAGGCGCTTTCATGGAGTTCTAACTAAAGCCACAGCAATAGATCATCCAAAATTAAAACGTGTCAAATTTTGGAATAGTGTAATAACTACTAACAAATTCACAGCAGTAGCTACTCATGGAATCAGGAATCAGCAGCCTGTCTATGGAATCTACAGAGATAAATTAGCTCTTATCTCTGAAAATCTACTCGATGTACGAAAGGATATGAAAGACTTACCGTATAAATGAATTTAGAATTTATGTACTTTGAGAAACGATGCAAGAACGTTGATCTCAACCGCGTCCACTCATCTCGCCTCTCGATTACAGCAGCCAGTTGCTCTAAACCGGATGGAATTGGTTCTGCAAGACAATCTTCCAAAGCCTGAACTGCATCAGTTACTGATGATATGGCTACAGGAGAACCAAGGTCACCAGAAACTAATGCTTGAGTGTACTCAGGTGAGAATTCTAGAGATTCCAGGAGATTAGATAATTCCGCTGTTAGATTATCTTGGTTCACTTGCATCAGTTGAAGAATTCGATCTTTGTTAGAGAGCAATTCCATTGCTTCTTCAACACTCTAAAATGAATAGAAAACAAATCAATGAGTTTTACGATAGCTTGATCACATGAGATACCCCTAACCCAGTTGGTAAAAGGCAGTACTTCAGTGAGCAAGTGCAGAAGACCCAGAGTTCTAGTCTGGCCGACTGCAGAGCTACCACAGCTCTCACTAGAGGATACTAACCCTACCCAGCGGAAGTTGCGGGAGTAAGAAGGCTGCTCTACCGCCAACATAGTTCGTGCCTTAGGTAAGGCATAACCGAATGACGAAGGAAAATGGATCGAAATACAAATGCAGTAACGATTGCTGATAGATTATATAAAAGAAAATTTACAATCTAGAATCATTTTTCATTGCTTTAAACTATGAGTTTATGGGTGAAATCGAGGAGAAATAGAAAATTGGAAGAAGCTTTGCATGGAAAGGGCTTGAAAATAAACGTGTCGAAAACAAAAGATGATAGTAACCGGGGAGAAAACGAAGAGACTGGCGAAAGTAGAAACCCTCCCCTGGTGTGGCAAAAGGGTACAGTGAACCTCCATCAAGTGCAAGTCCTGCTCCGAATGGGTTCATAAGAGATGCTCAGGAATCTGAGGCAGCTTGAAGCAGAAGGATGGTCGTTTTTCATGTAGATGCTACTACTATTCGATGGCGACAGGCTTCTCGTAGTAAATGAATTCTGCAACCTCGGTGACTTGCTCTCAAGAGGAGGATCAGAAGCGGACGTGTCCGTCAAAATCCGAAGTCATGCAAAAAGACATGAATCATCGACCTGGACTGTGAAGAAATCGCCCTCTCATCGAGCATGATTATTATGATATATTATTGTATGATTATGATTATTGCATGAGAGAGTCTTCTGCAATAGATCTGCAATACTGAACTTACCGCCAATGTCTGATCAAATGAAGTCAGTTTCGCATCCAGGCGATCAACGTCAACCGCTGCTTTATCAAGAAAATGCATTAATTCGCCCACTTGCTCCTCTGATGACATAATCGAATGAATATTTGTCTGAAAATCAAGAAAATTGAAATATACTTCGAGAAATTTATTAGCATAGTGATATAATACCCTAAAATGCCATATATACGAGGGGTGATGGATAAGTTCGCGGCCTGACATAGAAAGCTTAAAGCCAGGCCATTATGCACATGTGGATTGATACAATGGAATGTGCTGACGGCGCATGACGAGTGATCAGTCGATCCGGTGAACTGTTGGTAAACCACAGCTACTTACCTTCAGTTACTAACTTATCAGTCAGTTAGTCAGATAAGTGTTGCGTAAGATGGATCACGTTTCAAATCGAGCTGTCATTCGTTATCTCGGCTTGAAAGGACTCACACCAAAGGAGATTCATGATGATATGGTTGGAACACTTGGTGAGAAAGCTCGTCCTACACCACAGTCAAGAAGTGGGCTTCAGAATTCAAGCAAGGAAGAGAGAGCTTGGAAGATGATCCCCGTTGTGGAAGACCAGTGACAGTAAGCACAGAAGATGTGATCGATCATGTTCAAAAGATTATTCTTGATGATCGCCGTACAACCGAGCGAAAGATTGCCTTGGAACTGAAGATTTCACAAGAGCGTGTCCATAACATCATCCATCATGAACTTGGCATGAACAAAGTTTCCGCTCGATGGGTGCCACGACTGCTCACACCAGAGAACAAACGAGCCCGCTTTCTCATCTCAAGGGAAAACCTGGCGCTGTTCGTAAGAGATCCTGAAAATGTCATGGACCGGTTCATTACGATGGATGAGACATGGGTTCACCACTATCAGCCAGAGTCGAAAGAACAATCGAAACAATGGAAGCACCCAGGATCACCAACTCCGTGGAAAGCCAAGGTCACCAGGTCCGCGGGAAAGGTCATGGCCTCCATTTTTTGGGATTCGAAGGGAGTTTTGTTTTTGGACTTCATAGAGACTGGTCGGACAGGCCTGTTTTATACTCTCTGAAGAAGGGTCTGGACCCGAAACGTCGAGTAAAGGCTCGTTTTTTCTTCACTTTTTTAACTAACGGATCTGCAGAAATTCAAGGGAGTACGTTTCTCGATTACGAGTACAGCCTATACACATCTTAATTATTTGCGAAAATCTAGCTGTCAGTGGCTCATTTGCGAGAACTAGGGTGAAATCGATTTAACTCTTAAGCATATTAGTAACCCACCACAATTAACGTAATAAAACTATTACGCTCCCTCCCGAAATCTTAAAAAAAGTCGAAAACAGTCTAAAAATATGAAAATAATGGACCACAAGTTTTGAAACGTTTGAAAAGATCATTTTCAAATTAAGATGAGATCACATTTTCTAATGCATCTGTTCTCAGTATTCTGGAAAGTGATTCTGCCTTTTTCATAGGTCTAAATAACACAAATTCCGAGAGATTTGAAAAGATCTGACGACGCCATCATCGTTATCATTTGTGGTGCTAAATGCATGCGTAACTCATTTGAACCCATATCCATCCGTCGAACCAGTATCGTAATCAAGCTTTTCCTTGACATTTTAAAAAAACGGCAACCTTTTACAGCACTTTATTCGTAGACAGTTCGACCGCATTTCTTTCGAGAGCTTCCTGAAGACAATCTTCTTTCATTCTATCTACTGCAAGAATTGTGATAAACCAACGCTGCATGTTTTCATATCTTGATTTGCATCGCACCTTATATGACATGCTGTGAATTTTTCTGTGACTTTTGATTTCCAAAAGTTTTCCATTGATGTATTGAGGAATGTTCTCTTTCTTAATTGAAACGCACACGTTGTGAAGCTGTTGATATCAATTCTCACTGTCTTCAATTATTGAGGTAAGAAAGATGTTCAATTATGGCGATTCAATGTTCAATATGTACTTCTGTCAATTATCTGATTCAGCTTTGAAGTGCAAAACACACGAAGTGTGGAGCTAATGTGCCATTTTTGAATGAATGAATATATTGTTATCTTGAAATCTCATCATATAGGAAGTGTCATGAAATTGATGATGTGTGGTGCAATGCTACTCCATGTTATCTGTCTCCTTGTAAGTGCAGACAGGACATGTACTGTTAGTGAGGGCTGAAAGGCGATGGGAATTTCTTAAATTGTGTGACAGCCACGGAATGTCGTTTGCTTCCATTCTATAGGGTGATGTAAATATTGATGCATTTATGCCTGCATTCTACTGCAAAAAAAAAATTGAAAACGAAGCTTGTGAATAAAGCTAAGCGGAAAATTTGTGTGCAAATTTCCAATAAAGATCACTTGGATGTTCGTCTATCTCAATCAAAATAATGATTTCGCTAACTTTATTAAATATCAGAATTAAAAACTAATATCTATACGCTTATTTGCGTGTAAGATTGAAGTTATGGACTGCACATTTGGAATTCATGATCAAAAAGAATTATCATAAATTAATTCACTCCATTAAATTTTCGATCAATTGCAACCAGCTGATTGATTAGTATTTGATGATAATATTAATATTATTGACTTCATCATTTGGAGGCGCCTCTCATATATTTGGCATGACTTAATAATCGCCTTCATAGCCGCGTTAACTGGTGACTGTGGTCGGGGTACTGATCATTACTAAGAAAGCAAGAATGCATAGCGTCAATCAATTTAATATTTATCACGTTTAATTAATAATAAATTAATAATTAATTTAAGTTCAAAATGATCATCAAACTGTTCTATTGTTTTGAGTTCCACTGTCAATTAATTAATTGATCAAACTTCCAATTTCGATTAAATGATTCAGGTACAATTGATTAATTGGCCTACTTCAATCCAAACTATTCCCTGTGCAATTTCAATTGCAATCAATTGTTGACATGACAAATTTGAGTCTTAAAAACTGGACCACCCAGTCAGGATAAATGAATAAAGATTGCAGGAGAAATTGGTCTTACTCTCAATATGCCTCAGTGCAGGGATCGCAATTCACCCAAGAAAAAAAAGGAAAATTGGGAAAAACCGGGGATTGATTGCATAAATTTGAAATATTTACATTACACTAATTTCGCAAAAAACGGAAAAGACCGAAAATTGCAATCCCTGCTTCAGTGTTAATAGAATAATCAAATATTGAGCTTCATCCTCAGTTGAAAAATGGGAACAGACATGAATAGATGCAATTTCCTTCAATGCCAGGAATCATCAGCAGGCCCACTTCACATCTCTCAACATCGACACAACTCCCATTGCAGCAACACCCGGGTTAATTTGAGATTTGCAATTAGTAAGTTAGTGAAATTTCAACGGGCATTCATCGAATTTTAAAAAATTAAATGTCTTTATTAGAACTATCATAGAGACGTCCGCGTTAATGAGTCACTTGAAAGTATTGGCAAATTTGAATTAACAGATGCATAAGTAGGTCTGTTTCAAATTGTTTGGCATTATTTGAAGCTTCCTACATGTTTCCTGTATATTTCCTACATGCAAGCTTTCTAATTCGCATAAATTAGCAAGTTAGTGAAATTTCGACGGGTGTTCATTAAATGTCACTTTAAACATTACTGACAAATCAGTTAAGTTAGTGCGCCTGCAATAATTAATGTGCTTAAGTGTTGTTCATCAAATTCCCCCCATGGAGTGCGACAGGTTCAAGTCTCAACACGTTAAGAAAAGGATCAAGAAAGTGCTACGCTCAACGTTTAATGCCGCTTGCTGTCTGACATTGTTTTCGTGTAATACAATGTAATAATTAGAAAAAATGTTGCACTCAATTCGCCCTTAGAAGCCTTTTAAAATCCAAACTTGGACTTACACCTTCAAGTTGCATCAGAGACTCTCGCAAGTTTTCCATAAACTCCACAGCATTTGTCACTGTATTTTCCGAGTCATCAAGCAGAAGTTTCAAGTCTCTTTCTTCACGCGCTGACAAAGCGCGGTATTCATTTTCATCTTGGCCCCCTGTAGCGGGTAAAGCTTGTCCTCCAGGTCCAGAAGGGTCACTCTCACCACGCTCACGAGTAGTCAAAGCCACAGGGCTATCGGAAATGAGAGTCGCCGGAACGTTGACAATAGGTAGGGCGTGGTGAGGTAGGTACTGACGAACGACATGCCACAAATTGCGGATAAAATCGTATTTGTTATGCACGCTAGTTGTTACGAAGCGTTGCACCTTTCCGGCAGTAGGGCGGATATCCAGGTCATAGACGGGCACGCGCACACTTGTTTCACGACCATCAACCTCAGCAATATCGCGTACATTCCAAGTAGCCTTCCTTTTCCAAGCACCTGGGTTGCCAGCAACAGACAGCCATGATGGCTCAGCGCTATCAGAGGACAATAGCATTGCATCAACCATGCTGGAACCCGGTTTTACCAAGTGCAGACTGATCACGACGGGTCTTTTGAGACTGACTGAAAAGAAATAAAAGACCAGAAAACAATGTACAACATCTAATGTATAAAAGGCTAATGTGTTAAGTGATAAAAATAATAAAACGATGATGTAAAAATCATGTGTGTCAAACGTGTGTGTGTCATGTGTGTCAATCAAATGTGTCTAACGACAATGGGACAATAATAGCTTAACATCAATTATCGGATAATGAGCCGATTCATCCAGTAATTAACTAATTATTATTTACTTTACTTGCGCGTCACTCACCCACCCCAGCAGAGTGTTAAAATGGTGAATGAAGAATGGAGCAGAAACATATTTGAAAATGTCTTGACTATAAAGCATAATTTGTTGATAGGGAAGAGTCAAGAATGATTTGTGATCTTATCCTATTTTTTTTAATAATGCAATCAATAAAATAAAAATAAAGATGAGATCAAATCGTTATTGACTCTTCCCTATCAACAAAAAAGGAGCAGAAACAGTTTACAGACAAAAGGTATGCCTTGTCAAGAATTGCATCTCTCTCATATCTTCATTTTAAACAATATTTTTCTCTATCTCCGAAACAAGTCAATTGCGGACTGCATTCAACGAGCACTGACTTAGCGACCTGTAGCCAATATAGCCGAAAAGTGAACTGAACTTCTTAAATCAATCAATTTGTGTTTTCTTAATTGCATCCCAATATTCGAAGAAAAATTGAGTCTTTTGAAATTATAATAACAATCATACACATAATAACACATAATAATACACATATAATAACATCAATAAGAAAAAAGACGAAATAAGAAAGTAAGAAATGAAGCAATAGAAATGTTATCTCTGAAGGATGACGACACGGATATCGTCGGTAGCCGATAACTCATCTGTTCCAAAGAAGCGCTTTGCAGCTTTTGCATTGTGCGGCTATAAAGACTTACATACACAAATAAATGAAATCATTGCTTGCACTATCAGCTGCAGCGCCGACCTAGGCGTGTGAGATCCTCATTCATCATGAAGTGCTTGCCTAGTTACTGAAAACAATGCCGAAGTTTCGATCCATATTGATAAACACCACGTAAATTAAATTGTCAGCTTCCATCGACAGTGATTAGATTTGAGATTCAAAATACAACGGTCCTCATTTTGACGTCAGGTTGATAACGTATAAGCAATTTGGAAAGTTAATCACATGTCTCAGTACATTCGTTATGATTTCGTGAGCCCACTCAGCACCATACGAAGACGCGTGAATGTTTGAAACCGCCTTATTACAGCAGCGATTCATAATAAGGAGCTGGAAAATTTGAGTGATTGAAAATTAATTGCAATTTATTGATTGATGGAATTTCTTCAATTCAATTAATTGATTGGATCAGACACCAAATATTCCAATCAGTTGCAATTATTCACAAGTAAAAAGAGCGATTATGTTATAAAATACACTGTGGATCAAAGATCGGCAATGATAAAATAATATCATTTTATTCTGAGGAAAAATGACATCATTTTATTTTTGAAAAATGATATAAAACGATATCATGAAAAATTTTTGTTCCATTACATTTTCTAATAATAAATCATTCGCATTTAGTATTGAAGCACTTGGATAATTAAGATTCTTCTTAATAAAGACCGCCGTTTTTCTGTCTTCCATTATTTGGAATATATCGATGAAGCATGCAATCTAATTTTAATTTCATTGCTATGAGCAGTAAAAGTAGCCTGGTGACAGTGTAAAAATAGAGAAATTCGTATGACTAAATCTATTTACGGTGTAGGCCTACGTATATTTCACTAAAAATGTTATATTTTCATTATGAAAAAATAATTAAAATATCATTTTAAAAATAGAATGACATCATTGCCGATCACAGCTGTGGATAATATGACATTTTTACTCGCTTTAAAGAGGAAGAAAATTAATTTTGAGTGAAGCATTCATTCAAACTTTAACTCAAAGTCTCCAACTTGGTGTATGTTTCATATAATCCTAGATCAATTCAAATTTTGTCAAACCTAGTGGAACACATGTCATCGCGATGGCCTGAAGGTGGTGGTGCTTCACTGTTTCAAAAAGTATTGCACTCATGCAGTCCATTTCCTAAATCGTTGCACAGCACAAAAGATTATTATATCTTTTGCAGATTCTCATCAAATTTAATTGAATGCTGATAACTAAGTGATAATCGATCAATAAATTTATTCAATTGGTCAGCTGAGACACTTGGTTCAGGAAACATCGTGGTGTGTGGGGCTTGCCTAATTAAATGAAGTAATTAGTTATTGTGCGTACTTTGTTACTTTCACGGTGTTATTTCAGATATCAATATCACTCATTGTCTTTGTCATCATTGATGAGCTGCTCTATTTATCGGACGCAGGCATCAGCATTCCTACGGCGTGAAGGAGATGCTATTGTTTGCTGTGAACAGGTGCAGAGACGAGACAAGCCCTTGTCTGATCATGGACTGAAAGGTCGATTGACCAAGTGTACGATACAAGGCTGACATCAGTGCACATGCTTTGACTCTCGGCAATGAAAGACACCCGTCTCAAGGCATAAAAACTGATTGTCTCCAGTCAAGCATGCATCTTTTTTTCAGCGTTATGAATAGATATCTGAATAGATGTGAATAGATTATGAATAGAAAAGCAAGTTAAAATGATAATGACAGAGCAGTTAGACGCACAAGTACAATTAAGAAGTATGTAATCATCGATATTCATCTCTTGTTGACTCAGAAAACACAATTAATGCCAACTTCACTGAAGTCCTTTCGATACTTTTTGGTTCTAAAACAGTCGATGTCATTCGATGCGCTTTCTCAAGAACCATGCATGATTCGTGTTCATAAAGCTGTGAAACATCATCGAATTTTGGAGAACATTCATTTGGGAAATAGCCGGTCATAGGAAGACACAAGAAGGTTTTCCTTTTATGAAAATTGTTCCAAATCTTTTTATACCATGGACAGGATAGAAATATATATATACCTCGTATATTGGCTGACCAGTAACTGAGTTTATAATGTGAGTCTGCAGACTGCCTCCACAAATGTTAACGTAAAATTTTCAATTCACGCATTATCTACTGACACACCAACAACATTCAAGATCTTTCTAAGTGTCATCATGGTTTCTTCAAAGCATTACTTGAGTTTTTCTGCTGTCAACTTATAAATCGGAAACAAAGAAATGACATCAAGATACTTCCCTTTGATTTTGCCATAAAGCATTGAATGGTAGTTGCAGCCGCACCTCCCTCAGTCAATCCATGTACCTCATCACCGCTGTACTCTATCCACTTGGACAAATATATTTCATCAATCATTAATAAAACATTACAGTAGAAGTCATTAAGCTGAGCAGTACGAAATTTGAGGTCAGTCTCGATTTCTAGATTCAGTCCCGCTGTCAGTCGAAAATCTTCTCGTAAGCTTTCTGAGGTGCACACAGATGGAAGATACAATAGCTGTTGATGATGCAGAAAATTATAGACCGCTGTGCTTGCAGCATGAATTTGGCTCACCATTATCATCAGTTCAGGAGGGTATGATCGTGCACATTTATTTCGAATCAACAATTGTTAAAAAAGTCAAGCTATGTCTGTCAAATTTCATCAGAAGCCGCATCACTTCTCCATCTTTGAAATAGATTTATGTTCTCTTCAACGTGATTCATGAAAATGTCAGTCTCCTCCGAGTCTGCAAGAAATTTTGTCCTTGCCATCAAATTTGACACTTGTGAAAAAGAAATCTTGGAATTGGTTGCAATGTAACAATGGTTAGACTTTAGTATCAATTTGTTATCGATGATGATAGAAACAGTCAAATCGCACTGAATTATCAAATTGGCCTTTAAGTGTGGAATATAATTATCTGTATCAATATAAAAGATCGAATTATCAATAGTGTTGACAAAAATGCCAAGTACACAATTGTCACAAGAGTGTCATTTCGATGTCATCCAAATTAGTTACTTCATCACTCAATAAAATGTCTTCCGACTTACACTCAAGAATATAAGCAGAACGTTCAAGCCTTTGGGTTGAGGTAGCGGATATTATTCTCGCAATTGTGGATTTTGAGGAAAGATATGCGAGAGCATTAGGGATAACACTAGGGATCGCCGTTGTTCTTGTTTTCTTTCTTTTTAATTTCTGGTGCAAGCTCTTCGATCGCTATTTGTTCGAAATCTGAATCGACGAAATGCAACGAATACATTGAACGCTTAGTCACTCTAATTTTTCTTCTTGGGTTCCGAGAGATCCATTTATTGAGTCTTTCTGTATCATTTATTGGGTATTGATGGAAAGTAATGCAATCGTCATTTCTTTGCGAATCGTAGCCAGTGCGACAACCATGCGCGGAGTGCCTATTTGGCATTTTAAGCATCTCTACCAGAAGTGTGAGATGCTATATCCTTTAATCGACGTCAGCCTTGTAGCGTACACTACTGAAAGCACTTTCATGCTACCTTTCAGTCCAGGTGTTATATATCTAGGAGTCCATGGTCTGATCCGAGACCTGACCTCAAGTGAGGGAAATGATGACTCACCCAATGACTGACTATGGGAATAACACAAATTTGAAGTTTCCCAGTGAACGGATGGGCAGATTTTGATAAAACTTACATATTCTTGGAGCTGATGACACCAGCATTCTTTTAAACCCAAATTCGAAAACTCCAACATTTATTCAAAAGAAGTTGTTAAGTTGTGTGCAGTTTCACCGTTTCACCCTCGTGTCACTCAATGTCTTTGTCATCATTGATCAGCTTCTCCATTTATCGGACGCAAGCATTCCTATGGAGTGCAGGAAATGCCATTGTTTGCTGTGAACAGGTGTAGAGACGAGAAAAGCTCTCTTGTCATCGTCTGACTGATCCGAGATTCGAAATCTTCTGACCTCAAGTGAGGAATGATGACTCACTCTCCCAATACAAATTTGAAGTTTGCCAGTGAACGGTGTGTAGGAATTCCAATGCCGGGATTGGGGTATAGTCCCTGAATTGGAGGGTCAAAATACCGGAAATGAGATATTAGTAATATAGCTGTATTCCGTCTTAAAGCAAGACAAATTGGTGAAGATAAAACTAACAGGAATTCATACACGATAGATATATGCTCTTCACACTTCAATATAATCGTAAACGTTACGTTTTCACTAATCCATTGATGATGTTTTTGAATAAAGGTCGAGACCTAAATTTGAGTTTTCAATTTGCCAAAGCTAACAATATTTGAAAGCATGACCAATTTGAAGATGAGCAGTGGCGAACTAGTCCTACACAATACCGTGATTAGGAACCGAGCTAATCCTCGGGATTGAGATCTTTAGGAGGCAAACTTCTCACTAGACCACAGTTTTTGCTTGCATCAATAGCCTCGGGTTAGCTCAATCCCGGGATTAATTTGTTCTGGAAGAATTATTCTCAGTTGACCAGTTTTGTTATTCAGTTTACCAGTTTTGTATTTTACACACATATATACACAGTATATTTTTTTGTTATTTTTGTTATACACAGTAGCTTAGCTTGCGGTAAAATGCATGTAAAAGATATTTCTATCGTGCTATCCCTAGCCTGGAATTTTGGAATCCCAATGTTCCAATGCAATAAAAATAGTTGTAATTTGAATTATCTTGCCATTTTACTAGTAGCTACAGCTGGTATGCTTACATTTTGTCAATCTCGATCCCGAATCAGAGCTTGTAGTCTCGAATCACCGGATCAAGAAAAGTCGGGATTTTGTAGACCAGCTCTAATCTCAGGTCTTCATTCCATCAATCCCGAATCTCAAGAAACTGCAAAATTCAGGTATTCGCAACTGTTCACTGTTGCTCCAAATACCTTGTCGTTATCAATTTGTGCATAAAGGGGAACAGACTTTAAAGACCCAGTCCGCCCAAATTTACCTAACGTTTTTTCACGCAATCATGTTAATTCCCTATGTGGTGAATCTGTCTACACGCTCTGACAAACGATTGTACCGTGGATCAGCTTGCAATCGCTGTTTCTTTCTCGAGTGATGACGTCACTAGTGGAATCACCCGCCGGCTGCCGTGGAAGTGTCTACAGCAGCGACAACGTCAATTGCGATATTACAAGTAGATCAATTTTTTGCAATTCAACTATCTGCTATTCCCACATCCTGGTATCCCATATTACTAAGATACACATGTGTTGTGTCATAGCATATTTACTATCCCCCTGTACATATGATAAGAAAACATAAAGGGCGTTGCGTAAACACATTATGCTGACACAACTATAATATATAGGCTACAATATTGAACTAGTAACAAAGAAAGATATCGAAAAGCATTCGAAAATCTATTCGGTTCCACTAGCGAACCAGTAAAACATCGATAAATTGCTATGATAATAGCAACTGTAAATTAATGAATTAATCCTGGGATTTCGGGCTTGTACAAAGTACACGGAATCCGGGATTGCAATCCCTACCGGTGTCCCTTGCTATTAGCGTTTATCTATGCTTTGCAATAGGATATTTACCTTCTTATCAATCCCGGGATTTTGGAATCCCTAGTTGTGTGCAGATGACCGTTAAAAATTGTTAACGCGAAAGCAGTATAAAATTAGGTAAGAGTGCTAATTGAGTGAAATTGCACCAAATGTTGTCGGAATTCGAAAAAATATATCATATATCATATGTATAAGCTCATCAATAGCGCGATTCAATGGTGATAATCTTGATTTGATTTCGTCTGTAGGCATGGGTGAATAATTTGACCAAAAATTCATACATCCAAGTCTGTTAACCACAGGTTATCAGACACAACTTAAACGCTCTGCCAAATTAGAGTGCTTAACATAACCTTTCACATGGTGCAAAGGTTATTGAAATTGAGCATCATCAATGAAAAAATCGTGTCAGACTTTTTCGCAATGATTTTTTGGTAAAACTTATTCTTTTTCAGGGTGTCCGCGCAAATTTGAATGAAAATTTCCAGGTGTTTTCCAGGTTTTCCAGGGAAATTTACCAAAAATCAGGGGTCAAATTTGAACGAAAATTTCCATACTTTCTGTAAGGAAATTTTACTCAAATGCACGCGTCAAATTTAAAAGAAAGATTCCGGGAAAAATCTACCCACAGTTGTGGCTAAGGAGCTTACGCACCATAAAATTAATATTATTGAAGACAAAAATTTGAAAGACCAAGAGCCAGAAAGAGGAACATAATGGTTGATGTGCTGCATATGCATGAGAGTGATCACAATCAGTTTAAGAGAATGACACAGAGAAGAATTGACCGAGGAAAGCTCATTGGCACACGACGTGTCGGGAATAATATATCTACATATTGAAACCTACTTGAAATGTGTTTGAAAATATTCGATATTAGCCTCGGATCATTCGGAACAAGCCTGGTGCCTAAATGAAGTTTATATGTTCAGCACCATTTTGCGTCAGTAGATTCTGCCACACGGCAATCAAGTGTGTAATAGCATTTATCCTAAATTACGGCTCCTAGTTCCCCATACCACACGACGTTAATGAGGGAGTCTGCAGCTCATAGTCCACCATTCCGCACGACGTTAATGAGGGAGTTTACAGCTCATAGTTCCCGATACCACACGACGTTAATGAGGGAATTTACAACTTCTAGTTCACCACACCGCGCAGCGTTTGTGAGGGAATTCACAGCTACTAATTCATCATACTGCACAACGATTAGGAGTTCGACAGCAGTTCATAGTTAACCATATCACGCAGTTCAGTCTCATTCATGCTGTATACGTTATGATAGGAGATTCCAGTCACTGAAATATTCTAAAAACAAAAAAATTGTATGCGAATGAAGGCTATAATTGTGACAAATAAGCGGAGATATGAGGAATAAAATCTGGAAAAATAGAGAACACTTCAACCATAGAGTAAGCATGACTTCAACAACTTGAAATTAGTGTTTTAATTAGTCTCGAAATTTCCTGGATTTCCAGGGTAAAATTTTATTTTCCAGGAGTTTTCCAGGATTTACAGGAAAAAAATCATTTTCCAGGTGTTTTCCAGGTTTTCCAGGGGGCGCGGACACTCTGCTTTTTGTATATTTGACGAATCCCAAAAATCCTACATCATGATGAAGCTGACTGATAGCTCATGCCGTTTGTTAACTTTCATAACGAAATTCATTCGTCTTCATGTTGAAATCCTGTATCAAAGAAAACATTAATTTTTTTATGAGGCCTACTGATCACAACTGACCACTTATGAAAGTGAAACATGACACAATAATTTATGGAACATACTGTGAGGTTTCATATCGATTGAACCAGAATATTATTTCACTAAAATTGAACCAGAATTTCAACATGAAAATTGCATTTGGAAATGGGCTAGTTTTTTTGTGGAATTATTTTTGAAACGGTCTGTAAATGGATTTCAAATGTCTGATGTATATAGAGCTCAATATGAAATGCTGCTTAAAAAATGAATCTTAAAAATGCTGCTTAAATGAATCTTAAATTGCTGCTTAAGTGTTGTTTGCTAAATTTCATTCATGAGAAACGTGTCAACTTTCTGTATTAGAAAATATTCAACCATTTCAGCAAAATTATCTCACAAAAGCCATTTTCGTATTTTGTTCTTGTACAGTTTCAGACAACATTTTGCAAGCATTTTTATGTGTTTTTTATAAATTGATATCTGCAGATATAAATGCTACAGCATCTATAAAGTCATGCGAGTATCACAAAACGACAAAATCTTACCTGTTAAAGCAAGATAGTTGGGAACCCGCTTCTTCTGACTCTTAACTTCCACCAGAGCATGCAGTCTTTCTTTTGTTGGATAAAATAAATGCTTATTCAGAACATCGTACACGTGGTTTGCCATCTGAAAATATGAATTTGCATTCCTATGATTACGATAATTTTTATCACAGAAAATGAAATTAAAGTGATGGGCGGGAGTTCCTCAGCATTCAGATAAAAATGCTTCCTAGCGAGATGTGCAATTCCGTTGCATAACTATAAAAACACTCACTTTTGTTGTCGTCGAAAAGTATGAAAATGTCTTACTTCCCAGTAATTCAGGCCTTGTTCCCATTTTTAAGATCGCATGCCAGTCGGAGGCAACTACGCAGATATATAAATATGAACACAATGTAACTCAATATTCTCCTTGAAGCGTATTGCGTCGTAGCATTCCGTTTCTCAGTTATCAGGTACAACACTAGTCAAAAGTCAGTCAGTTTAACAACGGTATAAATAAATATGGGGTGTCCAGTTAAGGACGCCGGGTTTAATTCAATCGCCGCATCCTTAATACTGTTGATATGTTATTAATTAAATGCCTAGAATATGTCCAAAGGTATGCAATTTCATCTTGCATCGTCAATTTGTCATGAATTTGATGCAGAAATTTGCATTGGGTGAGTTCCACTCATAGTGGTCATAAAACAACTGATACATTCATATCACTTGCCATTTGGCGTATTTCATTACGTCAACATGAATTCATGTTCTAAAGAACAAAGAATACATATTGTAAATTACATTGAACTGATGGGAATGCTACGCAGAAACAACTCGTAAACTTAAAGGAATTTTTTGGGTGAAGAAATGGGCCGAACGAGTTGACGATTGATTAAGAAGATTGAGGTGTGTTGGATATCAAACACTTTGTGCGGCGTCAACTTGTGCGATCCCAGGGTAATCCAAGGGAGAGCGTGGAGGAAAATCCAACAACGTCTTTACGTCATCGGTCACAGTAATTAGAGGTTTCGAAGAGATTTCATTTCAATTCGTGACCTTAGATGAACAAGACCTATGATTACAACAAGATGGTGCAGCTTGCCATACTGCACGAGAAACCACACAGTTGCTAAGAGAGAAATTTGCTGATCCTCCGGGAATGGTTACTATCGATGGCTACCAAGATCATGTGGCTTCTCTCTTTGTGGCTATGTGAAATCACAGGTATATTCAAACAAACCCAACACGATTGTTCGACTGAAGCACGAGATTCGAGGTGGAGTTTGTGGAATCACGTCACACTTGTGTGAAAGAGTAATTTAACATTTCCTTCACAGAATAAGATTGTGCCATGACTACCGAGGGAGTCATTTAAAGGATGTCGCTTTTCATAAGTGAATATACAGACGGAAATTACAATGGATAAAAAATTGTTTTGTGAATGAAATATTAAACATATTTAATCTTTTTACAAATTTCAATCAATTTCCTTGTAAACCGATTATGTAAAATGAAATTGCATACCTTTGAAGATATTCTTGGCAACAAATCAATAACAGATCGACAGTATTGTGGTGGCAACTGAATTAAATCCGGCGACCTTAACTGGACACCCTATACATTAATTATTTTGCTCGCTACCTATAATTATAAACTTTGCTACAAGTTCGTTGATACTGTATGCTCTTATTATAACCTTGTGATAATGTTCTTTAACAACACTTATCTGTCATTTCATTGTTTTTGCTCTAGGACATGCATGTATCGAACCATTCCATATCGTAGTCGGAATATGCTTCCATCGCTTTCTCTACTTTCTGATGTTTGACAGAGGATTGCATTCCAATGTTTGTCACATCAACTTACAAATTCAATACAATCTCACTGATTAGAGATTGAAGGAAGTTTAATAGTTAACGAAAAACCAATGCGTATACATAATTTGTCTTTGAAATTATGAAAACAGCATTATCAATTCGAAAGTAGTTCTTAAATGACGTTCTACGCAATCTGTTCTATGCTGACAATGAAACCAGAATGCGTATTCACAAACATGTTGATTCAACTCCATCACTTGAAATTGACGACATCTATAAAATATTGAAAAAATAATGCATCAAGTGAAAGTTAATTCCAATTGACTTACTTTGAAAATTGGCAATTTTTCAATTATGCAACCGCTGCCTCTCTATCTCGAAGGCTGCAAGGACACAAATTGAACGTTCAAGAAGTTGATGAATGACCAAAATACTAACAAATGAACAATCACATGTAAATCAATAAGAATTCTATCTTTGAAGGAAGAATAGGAGGTTTGCATGTTATGGTTTACTAATGCTTAAGCGATTTCAAGGCGCACTGCGTCCCGTCAACAACGCAACAACATAAGTCAATGGTACAACTCAATTACTATATATACGTGTATGTATAGAAATAGATACCCAGCGCCTTCAATGTTCGATCTTAAAGGACGACCATCTCTCGTCAATAGGTCAACTAAGGATATAAGGAAATTCATATTTTGGCGTCGTTTTTGATTGACTTCTTTTTCTTTTCGTTTTTGTCAACGAAAACAACACTACTCACACGGCATTTCAAGTCACTTTTGGAGACATGAACGGAAAGTCTAAGCGGATGTGCACTGCTCGCGGGCAGCTTTATACTATGGCAATATCCTCATTAACTCGTATAAAGGGGTGGTCTCCGTGGCACAGTGGCTAAGTGCTAGCGATCTTTCGGTCCAGAGGTCGAGCCCCGAAAGTGTCATTGGAAGTCGGCAGGAAGGGCATCCGGACAACGTCTGACTATATCAGCACCGTCCAAGTCTCCAGTCTGGGGGAGTAGTGACGCTGGCTTCATTTTCATTTTTTAACTCGAATAAAGGATCCTCAATATACTTTCGCATTTATGGTGGTGAACATCTTAATAAGCAGCTTAGCCTTGGGCAACGTTTTCAGTAGTTCAATAATAATGAAGCCAACGGATTATTTGTATGATGGATTATTATCTTCGCAGTTTTGTCTTAGAATATGAACATGCATGCAGACTGCCACACTACGCTGTTGAGAATAATTGTTTAAGGTTCGTGGGATAACCATAGATCGATAATCCCGTCGGATGGGTCCCTGACTAAAGAAGACACGTCCCATGGATATCTCTGACTAGAGAATATGAGAACCTTCGGGCCAGATTCAATGGAAAGTACTGAGTGGACTGTAGAATGGAATTGGGTAATTGCGGAGAGCGGCGAAGTCTGTCCAATCGAAAGCTATTTTACGAAATTGATGAAAATATAAAGGATGACTTCAGCAAGGAGATACGTTTATGGATTGATGACCAGTGTTAGATTTCAATGTCACATGGATTATGTGGCAGTACATATGCTAAGTTTCAAGCTGTGTGATGCTTTCGGAGATCATCTTCATGGTCGTCCGCGCCAACTGGCATCTTTTACTAAGTCACAATACTCTCTGGCAGAGCCGATCATCTGTGACTCTCACTTTTGAGAGCTGCACATTTTGCTTAATCTTATTTCTAATCTTCAGCTCTGGAGTCAAGCATAAATGAAAAATTGTCATTTATGAAAGTGAATGAATGTCGACATCACAGACGATTCCATTTTTACAAATTGTCCTCTTCAATCATGACATTAATAATACTTGACGTATATGTAACAACCCATTTCGATGTGTTCAATTGCGAAGACATTACCTGATAGACATAATTCATCCAGCAGCGACGGCTAATGCATTGGTGACCTCCACGAATCAGTCAGTCTTACGTAATATCTCGGCTTGATCTTACTAAATTATAATCTCTTTACGAATGACATAACTTTTGATGGAATAGCTGCATGGGAAAAACAAGTTATAAGCTGGATAAAACAAATTCAGTTCTCACTAAAAGATATGTCGGAAGCCTAATTTGTAACTAATAACAATTCTACCGTATTTCAAGTATCTACACTATACATGTGCTTCCTCAGCGTTGCAGCATTATCACTGAATGACCATGCTTTAAGCAAATTCCTAGCAAACATCTCCACCGTAGATGCAATCACTGAGCTCTAAATTGAGGAGAGTTCATACACAGCTAAGAAACAAGTCTGCCTGCCTCTAATTACAGACCAATATCCACTTCTAGCCAAGCAAAAGGATGATTCGCAACGCATCCGGTTTATGAAGCAATGACAAGACTTTTTCTCAGATCCAACCAGCATCAACTTATTTGGAAAATGCTGACGGTCATAACAGTCCATCAACGATCCCCACGAAAAACAGCGATATTTTTCAATAAGTAGTGCCAATTTTGCATTTGACTTAAGGCAAGTTTGAAAAGCAAAATATAGCGACACATGCGAATGTCTTTACCGGTCTTTTCATAAAGCAGAATCAAGTGACAGTGATGTATAATCGGGGAAGGGGCGCAACATGGATACGTAGAGTGCCACGGGTCTTTCCTTAAACAAAATGCCGACTGTTAAGTCCATCACTGTTTCCAGAAGATGAGGATAAAAGTAGCAAAAGTCGATGACAAAGCCTGGCAGAAATTCTTGGTATTCAAGCATAGATAATTCCGCATCTTACGAAAAATAAGAAATAATAGCTCGTTGCAAAATATTTCAAATTTAGACTCGTAAACAAAAAGCTCTCGTGGCGATTGACTTGGTCACAGCGCGGGCAACGTAACTCTCGTCATGTGAACGCTCGCCGACAAAAGCAGTTTGCCCCATCGATTTCTCAAATGATATTTTATGAAAAGATTGCGTTTGTTTTAACTATCTGTGTCCGCATCTTTATTGACAATATGTAGTGATTACACCGACACCGGGCTCTAAAGACAACAATGAAATCAGCAATATGCTAATGATGACCACTTGTAAACTAAAAATTGATTTAAGGGTCAGTTGCGAAATACGATATGTGCTATTATGCAATGACCATTTGCATATAATGTATACATCATTTTATGTTATGTTACTAGTATTAGTAGTGTTTATTTTTCAAAAGAATGGAAATCATAGGACATGCAGTTATGATATTGTCATAGACTACTAGAGAAAAAGGCTCAAATGAACAGTCCCTTTCCTACTCATTCAATGCGATCGCGTTTTGGAGCACGGAATGATTTCTTGTAACGCTGCACTGCCACATTGCATAAGGCAGGCTTGCCGTGGGAGCGAGGTTTCCCATGGGATGGGAATAATCATTTCAGTTGTGGGATTCTGATATACAGTAGTAAGAACGTTTAGTTTCAAAGATGTGATGATAATATATGTATTCATTTCTAACGAAAATTGTTACATGAAATGTTTGTAACGTAGGCCTTCACATGTTCTCAATCTTTACTAACGTGTTCCTGCAAGGGAGGCATTGATTTTCTTCAAATAAAATTGATAGTAACAACGGGAGTGCATTTATTCTTTTTGGTGGAAATAACCTATGTTTATCCAAACGCATTGCTTTACTTGTTTGTTGCTGGACTGGCAATCGAGTCCAGCAACAAATATACAGAGCATTTTGCTTGGATGAATAGAGGATATTTCCAAAAAGAAAGCTATTTAAATAAAACTAAAATAATGGAAAATAACAAAGCATGCCGTGTAAGTTATACGCTCGTTTGTGTATGTGCACGCTTGTTAAAAAAGCGATTGCTAATTTCTTTTCTTGATTATGAGTCGGACTGCGTGGGCAGGAATATTTAATGTAGGAGCGTATCTGTAGTATACCTCTCATGTTTTATACGCTTGATGCATCGATAGCACTTTTTTATTTTTTAAAACTATTATGGTCTATCAAGTTAGCCGGTACCATTAAAGGACATAATTGTTTTGATCTCTATCACTATCCCATGAAGTCGGATTACTCCAAAAGACAAGAATTTCGATATCATGGAACGAATCACATATTTAACAAACGCATTTCCTTTGTTTGATTAACACATTGAAAATTCGCCACACCGATAGATGTAGTCGGGGAGGGGGAGTGGATAAACTCTCCGAAATAGGAGTGCGGAGCGCACTTGGATCTGACAAACTGGAGCGCGCCCACCTCTGCTAGATAGATCACAAACAGAAGTTTCGATAGAACATCTCAGGTGGAGTAGATGTTCTGTCAACGAGTATAATCATTACACTATTGTGCATGTGTGTCGAGAGCTGTTATTAATCAGCGATTAAAAAATACCAAACACTACCATGCAAATTTTGATCTAATGTCAAGGCAACAAAAAGTGGAAGCAAATTTTCCATGATATTATGGATATTTACTCGAATAGAACGCACATGTTTCATGATACTTATTCAGCTACGGTGCGGATATTGATTAGTGTTTAGCATAATGCGATAAAAAAATCATTTCATTCCACTTTTGGTTTACCATCGATTTTCGATCAAACATATTATAACATCGTCTCATGAAGTGCATGATTTATCTAAAATGGTAGATATACCAAATATATGCAGCACTGCTTGCTTTGATTAGCACTATTCAGAAGAAAATTGGGAATCAAGTGAGGCAATGACTCTAGATTATCGGACTCTCGTGACTAGACAGTTCAATCCTATACCACCTGCAGGCAATGTAATCAGGCATTGGTAAACGATGTATACAACCATCTTCTATGTTGTCAAAGCCGACGTTTTTTAAGTGTCCCATGATAATGGTTTCATAACGGGTAGCACGAAAGGCAGATAATTACTCATTTTGGGCTCTATTCGTGCGTATATGTCTAGTATTTGAGATGTGGGTTCTATTCGAGAAAAGATATGCATGATGTACATGCTCAACATAGTGCAAAAAGCATTCAAATAATAAGTGCTGACACATGATAGGAAGTAAAAACACCAGAGCTTATGAGAAAACAATTTTATTCGATTTGATTAGGACAAATATCATTTACTGAAGCAAATATACAGCCAAGCTGTTTTCGTCAATTACGTCAATATTCACGTATCAAAACGACGGATATTAGGGTGTCGACATAAAATTAATATGTACATATTTTACAAAAAGTTTCCATTCCAATGTTCAGTATCATTATAAATACACAAATGTCCAGTTTTCAGAGTCGGTAAAGAAACCATTGGGATAAAAGTAATGCTCGCACATTTGTCATGTTAATTGCGCGCAATTTATTTTGAAAATTCTCATATAAATCATTTATTCCAAAGAGAAATATTCTGTCTCAAAAAATATGTAGTATTCCGAATTTCTCGATGATATTTTTAAATCTCGTGATTTAGAAACCTTTCATCCACTGACACTAAGTCTCAAAATGTTTATTTCTGTAAAATGCAAATTACAATCCGAGGAGCTGCCACAGTAAGTGATGCACCGAAGAATCACCGTAATTTTCCTATTCGTATTCAAGTGGCGGCGGTGGGGGTGGAACATCCTCTTGCCGAGGTCGTATTCGTCGATTTTTTGTTTTTCGGAAAAAGCGATTTGCAATTTCACGATGTGGGGGGAGATTAAGAGTTCGCAAATGCCGCAGAATCGTCTGAAAGAAAAATAGTCTCATTTAAATAACAGAGAACATTTGACTTTTGAGGAGATAAGAAAATCATTTTAAATTTGCTGAATTATCCTGCAAATTATGTAATTAATATTTTCATAGTCGCACGTGTATACCTCAATCAATTTGTCCCATATTTTTATAGATAATAAAAAACCAAGCACATTTATCTGCAATCCACTCCCGCCACCATAAATCCTACAAATCCCAGAACAGGTGTACAATTAATAACATAAGTATTACAATTCATTTTGCTGCATTATCATTTGCTGGTCTGAGTTCATGTCTCACGCATGGACAACATTTCAACAATGCAAGTGTTCTTAGCTTCCCATTTAACTGATCTCTTTTGGCAATATCGGACTGAAAATCCATTCTTTCAGTTGAAGCGCTAAAACATTCAAGTAAAAATTTAGAAAGTGTTGTTAACACAAAGCGTGTAACTTTGTAATTTTTTTGATTGAAGATAAATCCTTATCAAAATCTAATGACATTACTTTTCATCTGAAACGATGTCTCAGCGAGGTCAACAGCATGCATTATGTCAATATTGATAAGATCCTACTTGAATGTGTTCGTCAATTTATGTGATACTCAATTTGGTGCAACTGAATTCATGATAAATGAGCCCTTCCGTATACCAAGTTATATATCAATATCCCTCATGATGACTTTATCAAAAGTGAGAAGTTTCCAAAAAGTGTTAAGAATTTAAATTACAATTTTCATTAAAGCATATTCATCTGCTAATTCGAAATATTGTGCAGATTCATAACATGGCGATGCAGTACTGTAGGGTTCAATCGCTGAGTCAGTTGAACAGCTGTTGGGGGGGGGGGCACCTGACTTGCTTCGGAACTGTCGAACAAGCAGGGCGGCACCTAGTACAAACACCTGGTCTCATAGCTATATACAAGTAAAAGTATGCTCTCCCTTTAGTTTTGCAAGAGTTAAAATCAATATTTACATGTTTTTTTGTCTCAGACGTTTCGGGTCCCGACCTTTTCTCAACGAGAAAAACCTAGTCTCAATTGAAACTCCCCTGAAGTCACATGAATTCACGGTACTCGTATTTCAAGGTCTTTTCAAGTACGAATGAACCCACTTTCTGCTAATAACAAAAATTGTTCACATAAGGAATGGAAATCATTAGTGACGTGAATGGGTACAATCAGAATGCTCACACTTTACAATATGACAGGATAAAATAGCAGGACAGAAGCACAATGTTTTCTCCAACAGAGGACGGGATTCCAAGTTTCACCAATGACAAATCTTGGAAATATCATAGAAACAAGCATCATATTACTTTCCGTTGATGATTGCAGAAATAAACGGAGAACTGATTGCTTACATGCTTCTGTTCCAATCAGCTGTAATCGGTAATGCTTCTTGAGCCAATTTCTTGATTAGTGTCTTGCTGAAAATTTGTGATTCAATTTGAATCTTACCAGAAAGTTTCTTACTTCCATTGATCGGTGAGATGGAATAAATGTCACCCGTATGCTCTACTTGTATATTTGACGAAAGATAATGTCTCATGTCACTTGTAACATGGAGAAATATGTTGCCCCAACTAATGACCCCTGAGGATTTCCTCGTAAAATTTGGAAGTGAAAATGATCCTTGCATTTTGACCGCAAAAATGTGTTTTGACGGTAAGAATAAAGCCAGATGATTTATTGAAGAGTCATCACAATAATTGAGCGCATTTTCTGTTTTCTCAATCATTACAGAAGTGGTTGAGTGCTGCCATTGACAACATATAGATGAGCGGCTACCAAAGGCTCGCAATATGCGAAATCCTGCACAATTTTCTCTCCTGAATGGGATAAGCGACATGCCGTCAGGCCGCCTTGTATCTGATTGTGCAAGACTGGAGTTTTAAAAATTAATGACATGCTAATAGAGCTAAATGTCTTTGAAAGCAAACTGTTAGCCTCATGATGATGATTAAAGCAGCCGACTGCACATAAATCAAAACATGTTAAAAAACGAGAATCAAAGATCAGCACGAATGCTACTCGTATATTGGTGTATTCTAAGGATGTCAAGTAAATGAGAGCCAAGAAAAAGCCACAGAAATGGCTGGAGAACCTTTGATGGAAGGTTAATAACTTCTATCTGAATTCTGAGTTTCAATGAATGATGATGGTGGATCCCCCACACCGGGGCCTTCGACGATGCTGACATGGTCAGACTTTTAACTGGAATGTTGTGATCTTTTAGCCCGGATACCCTTCCGGACGACTTCCAATGACACTTTCAGGCCTCGAACTCGGAACCGAAAGATCGCTTGCCGAAACTCGGGTTGGATGTCTGATTTTTTAAAATTCATCTCTGCCCCACTCAAGGCACATAGCGATTCCAGAAAGTTGGGGTGAGGCAGACATTACACGCTCGCAACTGTTACCAAGGGCCGTATCAATAAAGATAGCGCTAGCCTAGCACTACCCTTGTGCTTGACTAGCAGCAACTTCCGTATCAATAAAGGTAGCAAAGGGGTAGCGCTAGGCAATCACTATGTCTGAGACCTAGCGCAAGGCCGTCGCACTAATAAAGACAGCAACTATTCTAGTGCTAGGCTAGCACTACCCTAGCGCTATGTCCAAAATCTGGCAAATTCCCTGGCAAGGTCGAGATGGTCTAATGTGATGTTTGCAATTAAGTGATGTTGAGCACATTGGCTTCAAGATGGTGTATGATTTTTCTAATTTGAACATACATATCGAATCATAAATTGCAATTATAAAAGTTATTCCATAACTGAATAAATTTTGTGCAAAAATGGAATTTAAGCGACACGTTCTATTAATGGATAGTTATTTTCAACATTTAGACAGCCAATATTCTCATTTATGAATTTCACTTAATGACGACACAGTAGGTTATCATTGTTACTAATTGCTTGCGTATGAAGTAATACAACGGTGCTAATATTCCGTGATTTTTATAGTTTTCAAATTTACTGAATCGTGGGTTTGATATTTTAGAATCTCAAGGGCATTTTTAAATATCCATACAAACGCATTTCAAACTGCTTGACATTCATAATCGTTGATAAATTTGTATGATAATGAAATTGTGATGAAATAGTGTGCTTAAAATTGCTAAGTAATCGAATTGTAATTTTTTATCTCAGCACCCTGATAAGAATCAGCAGCCTGATGCATTGGCAATAAATTGACAAACAATTTTTCTCTCCAGAAAGCTTCGGAAACTAGTTCAGAAACAATTCAGAATAATAGAAGAAATTCAGAAAGTAAGAAAAAACTCCAAATCAGTACATCTGACACTGCAAATGATTTGATCAGAAACGTTCAAGATAGGAATTGCAATAATACATCATATTTTATTTATATGCCGCAACTTGTTCACAATGTAATAAGTCACACGATTCGAGGGATTTATTTTCTGATATTTCATTCACAGATTTCAACGTATACTTTATACCGTGATGTTTTATCTTCTATGAGTGATAAGTGTCAACTGGCGGGAATGAAGGAAACTGCTTTGATCTCCGACATTCAGACTTGTATTGTTAGCACTGAACGAGCGCGCTGCAACATATTTTTACTCGGAATGTGCGTCAAATTGCCAGATTTCTATGACTCGATTGCCGGGCGTTGACGGCAGGTGGTGAACGCAGCTGCGCGCTGAATCGACACGTAAATGAAACACGATCAAGCAGTAACTGGCGCGGAGTTGATGCTAGGCTTTCTCTATTAATGCGGAACTCAAGTTGCTATATTACTCCTAGTAGGAACTCTACACTACTCTTAGTAGCAACTTGCCTAGCGCTACCCCTAGGAAATGCTACAGCAAATGCTAGCTTTATTAATACGGCCCCAGGTTAGAGCTACCAACCTCTAGTGGGAGTGATAGTACCTAACGTGGCGGACAGACTCAAACCCTGGACTTTCTGCATTTTCGCGCCGAAGTACAGTCCTTAACCAATTGAGCTATCCTATTCACAATATTACATGCTGGAAAACCTATTCGAAAAATATGCTAGGAACCATGAAGATGTCGGTCTCCTGAAAGCTCAAACTTAGAGAAAGTCGGTCAATGAAGTAGAAAAAGAATTACTTACTTCTTGAGTCTGCATTCTCGAATTTTGATGACGCGTGGGTAATTGAAAAACCTCGCAATAACGTCGAAGAGCATGGAGAGACCATCGAGTGATATCCAGCTGAAAAAATGGAAAATTTTTAGTCTACATGTAATAAATCGGAAGGCGATTAATCTGTCACAAAGCTTAATTATTTTAACTCAATTACGCAAAACATCAGCATCAATCAAAAACAGACCACAGTCCAGATATAAACAGTACGTTCAGCAGGTACGATTTCCTGATATACTAACGTTGAAAATACTGAAGAAATGTACTCTAGTGATCAACCAGGAACCCGAGTCCGAGCATGACTATTACCCGATCATTTCCTGCGCACAGTTCCGGCTACTTGTCTATCACACTTCTTTGGAGTAGAAACCGCCTGGACCAACTTTCCAAGAATAGTAGCTACCGGTTACTATAGATAGAATCGAGTGAATACTGGAGCCAACTTCGGAGCACACTTCTTTAGCACAATTGCTTGAAATCATCGGTTCCAGCACTCTTCGAAGAGTTCCACTTTCTTAACACTTTCAAAACTTTCCTCTCATAGATACCGAAGAATAGCATCTGCGCTGAAGTAAGTTATCCCTGTCAGTCGCTTATGTGGTTGATAATCCTGAATTAAATTAAAAGACGACACGGTTAAAAAATGAGAAGAATCCATGAAGCGGAAGAAACCAAAGTTAAACAACTACCCTAGTGGAAAATTGTGCAAACAATTAGGCTACTTAAAATCAAGGGCGCGTGAATATAAATTAATACTTATTAGAGCTACTTACCACAGTACAGAAGTAGGAAACGCATTACATACAATGGTTAACCGACCCAACTTTTAAAGGGACGGGAAATAAATTGAAACTTATAATCAATTTTACTTAGAACTATAAACTAAAATGAGAGCTCCGCAGAAAACATGACAGAAGATAACCAAAATGATAAATGATGAAAATCAAGAAACATAAGAAACCAAAATATGATCGCTATGTACGGAAGGAAGTCACAAAGAAGGAGAATTGGAACGAATAAGTTTGAACAAATCGCTTTAGACAAATAATCATGTTTCATGCAAAATCGCAATTTTCATTCATAAAATATATCGAACTTAATTTTTTAATGCTGTAGGTCTGACTAATAGGTTTGCACTTAGCACAGGTTTGCAACTGTGCATTCATTGACTAAGAAATGGATCAGCTGTGTAGTTAGATTTCCGATGATTATTATGAAGGTTAATAGGCTGATCATCATAATGATCTACTTGTTTGCATCCTGGCCGCATTAAGATGGGAGAACTTTACGGTGGATTAAGGTGATCGCATAAGTTCATTTACACTGAACAAGCTAATATGCCTACCGTGTGAAGGAAGCTAATACTGTCAGATAGCCCTATTAAGTCTCGCCAAAAAAATCCGGAAAATCGGGAAAACTCGAGGTTTGAATCAGACCGGTAACGCGAAAAAACGGAAAACTGCGATCCTTGGCGATTCTTTTATATCAGTCTTAGATCTTTATTTTCTTACTGCTGGACAAGCAATTTCAGAAACTAAATTATTATCTAAGAGAGAACTTTACCGCTGATTAAGAATTTTGGTTAAGATTATTATGACAAATTGGATTTTAGTCTAGCCTCTGTTGTTAGAACTTTAATTCACATACCTTCATTCCTTTTCCACTGATATGAGATTCCCTGTGTGATCCAAGATGCCTGGACATGTGGGAACGCTCTGCTGACGAATATGAGCTCCCACGCGATGAACGATGTGACCCAACAGGGGCCCCATTACTTCCACCCGATTTATGCCGTGACATTGGACGTGAGGAAGTGTGGGTAGAGGGAGACTCCAATTCGATATCGTCCTCCAATGTTGAGTTTGACAATGAAACGTTATCACGATTTTTAGGTCGAAGAGCGTGAACAAGGTCACGATGATTCTCACAAATGTAAATGTGAGCAGCCTTTTCATCCAAACGAATGGACAAACCACTCTGACGAATTACGCGTTCCGATTTCTCACTCAGTGGAAACGATGTAGAGAATTCACGACAACGCATTCCATCTTGTATGAGACAGCAACGTTGATGATCGTCCAGGTTCATCAGCAGCTGGACTATAACATAGAAATTATATTAAGTTAAATAATAAATCTAACAAACTGTCAACATAGCTTCAATCAATTATTAACAATATTAAGATTAAGTACAGGACAAGAATGAGTGCGCATTTTCTCGAAAAGAACCCGCACATAAAATGAAATATACAACCACTGGTCATATTCAAGAAAAAGAGGTGGTCAAGAATTATGTGATTGTTACACAATACATTTTTTATCTTTAATATTTTAAATGTTATGTTTTTTGCTTTTTATATAACTGATGAGAATTGCAGCAATACAGGCGAATGACATCAATACCTACACTAAAAGACTGAGTGAATTAAAGGAAGACATAATATGCATCTAGTACTGAAAAGACAAAAAGGGATTTCTTTAATTTGGAAAGGTCATCAGTTAGATAAGTAGCCTGCTGAATAGTATCAATGAGTTTGACCATCACTAAGTGGCATTTCATGATTTGTTTCGGAATGCTTATCATTTCTATTTCAATTCATTTTAAGACACATGTTCACCTTTGAAGCAATAAATAATTTAGTGAGATTGAACTAAAAAGAAAAAACGTAACGAAATAGATAATAAATTATTAGAGATGATGCAAAGCACAAAGTGACAATTAAAATACATAGTTTTCGTAAAAGAAAACAAAAGCATAAAAACAACAACGGTGAATGGATAAAAATTACAAAAAAAAGATCATGATGATTGTGGCTATTCACTCAAAACACGTCACTCAGTCAGCATACTCAACATCACTCTACACAAAACGTCACTTTCATCATCGGAATCAAATATAAAGCAATCATCAACAAAAAATATTGATGATAAAAAAATAATAACGCGATCTTCATGAGTTTTGTAACTTTCCTATGGTAACACTGATGATAAGCAACCACAACATTGCAATTTCACACATTGTACCACAAGAGATTCGATTATTGTCGCCTGTGGCTATTGAGTAAACTGAACTCGCTCTATTACCTTATGAAACATCTGTCAAAAGATTGAATTACTGACATTTCACACAATCATGCATACAGAGAGGGGTTATATTGCCTTTGGAATTGTTGAAATGTACATCGAAAAGAGAAGAGACGTCTTTCACAGGAAGAACACATTGCAAGAGTTTGAAAAGACATAATAAAACATTGTTTTTTTTAGAAATATTCAAAATAGATTTAAAACACACTTTAAATATATATATTGAAAATATCATATCTAAACGCTTTGGCTGCGTTGCTTATTTCATATATCAACCGAATTTCACTGGTATCGCCAGTCGATTTAACTCGTATCGAGACGGTAAGATAATGTCACTGGTGCGTTGCCGGTGGTAATACAATGAGAGACTGAGCCCGAGTCAAATGGTATGGAGACAGCAAGACAACATCACTGAGCCAATTTAGGTAATTCTGTGTCTCTGAAGGGTTTTTGTCAAAATTGAATTATCCACTGCTTTTGAGATGATGAATTTTGTGCACAATGTTAGAGAAATTTAATGAACATCATGTTTCACATAATCAAAGCACTGACAATAATCTTGTCAATTAGGTAATTTGTTGTAGTTGTTATTTCCTTTAACCTGTAGGGAACGCCACATGGGTCCTTTTGAGGGATCAAATTCTTTTCACTTATCGTTATCTTCTACTTCATCTTCTCCTCAATCAAAGCATTAAATTTCATTCTGACGCAATTGACATGTGCAAGCATCTGGGCGACCAGACCTGCAGATTAAGTTTTGTCAATACATATAGTAAGCAATTTCCGCAATTACTACACTGCCCAACACACAGTGTGGCAGACAGGCAGGAGTTCTCGAGTAAGTCATCAATTTTTTTTCTTACTCTACTTATATTTACACAGTACTTTTTTTTCATTACCTACCATTTGAATATTTTCAACATTTACATTTGTGTGTTATTCTTATTTTTCACATTGGTTTTACTTACTGAATAGTTTGATTTGTGATTTAATTCATTATTAACTCTGTTTCGCCTAAGGTTAGCCCTTGCTAATTTGTTCAATCCTCAGCAATACACGTATAGCTCCGCTTAAATCGAGATAACGAGTAAAGCAGATCCATGCGAAGGATTATGTGGAGTCAGAAGAGTTATCTAAATATTTCTACTATTCTACTGCATGTAGTCTCGAATCGTGTGGCGCTGACGGAAACACATTGCAACGGAAGCAAGGACGTTGTTTCTGTCCAATAGTGCACTAAATGGACAAAAAATTCTCCATCACCAGATCATCGAAATCTACACTCCCATCATCTTTTTCAAAATGATGAGAAACAGCATCAGCTACCTGTTTGGTATTGAGTCGCCTGAGTTGTTGTCTAAAATAATACGATCAGATCTGTGCGATATGACTCAAAGACAATATGAAAAATTTGTGCAAATTATCTAGAACATTCTAATTTGAAGTCGTGCTTCGTTCTATTTATAGACACTACGTTCTTCCAAGCGTCCCTATGAAGGATATCTCTGAACATTGACCAATATCACAGGTCGGCTATTTCAACAACTTCAAGGTGTCCGCGCAAATTTGAATGAAAATTTCCAGGTGTTTTCCAGAGAAATTTGCCAAAATTCAGGTGCCAAATTTGAACGAAAAAGTCCGTGGAAATCTACCCTAAGTTCTATGCCTAAGAAGTTTGCATACCATGAAATTAATAATATTGACGAAAAATGAGTGTAAGGTATGGGTGAATTTGGTTGACTTTTTTAAGGCCCAGGAGATTACAAAAATAAATACTAATATAGTATATACAAAGCATGCATCAGGCTATATTTTTTTTAGAAAAAATGAAAATATGCCCCATCTGATTCAGCAAAGTTTTTCAACCCTGTGACTCCAAGGACTCTAGCGTGTCATTGACGACTGGAACTCCCTGCCCCTGACATTGTGAACTCTACATCCCTACCGAACTTCTAGAAGAACTTGAACAATTTTCTACATTGAAAAACGAACTTAGTTACTTTCCCCAGTAGGCCTACCTCTATACATGATCATCAATCTATTTGTTGACTTTACTTTGTACACCTACTTGTTGTAAATTTGCCTTGACTTGGTGCTTTATGCACTTTGCGGGTAATGATAATAATCTATCGCAACAAATTTAAAGCGAGCGAATTGAGGAGAGCAAAATAGAGTAAGACTAGATCAATCAATAACGAAAAATATATGACCTAAAAATGAAATGTAACAATTAACAGAACATTTGCAAATATAGCTGGACTATTCACAGCTCAATTGCAGATTCCATTATATGCCTGCTTTTTTGTGCGTTATCATTAACCGGGTACTTGGTATTGTCTAATGGCGTACAAGCTGTATCAACATCAAATTGCTCCCTTCTCAACTTTCTATCATCGCTTAACAAAGTAAGTCGATGATAAGTTAGGTCGTCTTTCATTTATAATGAAATTGGACAGAATCACCTTTCTTTCTTTCTGTAATTTTCTGCAATTTCTCCTGTCTGTAAGCAACAATTAGGTACGTATCCACAAGTTGCCATTCTTTGGACAATGAGACAACGGGCAGGATAGGGGCGAAGGGGGTCTTCTTTTATTGCATGCTTGCTAGAATCTCTCTGTCCAAAGTAAATGGTGAAACTTACATTTATTACATGGTATTACTTACATTCTCTGATGCCCTCCGAATTTTCTGTATCACTTTGTTGCACAGTATAATTTTTGTTTGCTTAATTGATGTTCTATGAGAAATTATGATAATGGGAGACACAGTGGAAGCGTAGTCAAGTCATCAAGTCTAAAACTCCTCTCAAGATTAGCTTCAGGCGGTCTTGAAGCCGAGGATTTTGATGTCCCTGACAATCTTAGTCAAACTGTCACTTGTCCTACAGAGTGCCTGACCGGGCTAGGTACTGGATATCTCCTTGACATGTTTCTCACCTAAAATCCTAATTGTTTTTCACACAAGGTTGCTTCACCCCTCGGCACGTCCGATCACTGTGCTATCATAGTCTCTGGCAAGCAAACTTACTCCACACCGTCTGAGTCATTCCATAGAGCAGCTCATCAATTCTCCAAAGCAGGCTGATGTGGCTTCTGCATTTAAACAACTGAAGCTGAGAATCTGATTCTCAGTGAAAACGTCCACAAGTCAGGGTAAGAACTGAGTGGCTTCAGATAGGGATGATGGCCCACATTCCTCATCGCATTTTCCAAAATGAAGCCTCACTCCCAAACTTGGTTTACACAACAAAGTGCAGCTACAACTAGGGGTCGACTGTGCTTGATTTTGTAGCGGAACCACTGCTCGTGACCGGGTAGTTTCTTGAATTCCTTAACGGACTGTGCCTGGGTAACCGTGCGAACACTAGACACAACTCGTGCCCACGCCGTGTCAGGGTACTTATTTTAACACTAGACCCGATCAGCATCCACTTCCCGTTAGCCATGTAAGCGAATAGTACATGACCATAAACCCAGTGGCTAACTGTCTGTTCAGTTTTTGGCTAATGCTCTTATCAGTCATGTGATTTTTCTGGTGATTACCGAAATTTCGGTTGCATTCCATATTTTCGCCTCTGGTACAAATTTCCTAAATTTAAATTGACCCAATGAAACGCTCACATCATCAATTTGTGTCAGGGACTTCCCTGATAAAGATCACATAACTATCTAACTAGAGATCGATTTTTAAACAAGGTACCCTATAACTGGCTCTCAGCAAAATTCGTACAAATTTAGTTTTACAAACAGCCTCATAATGGGCCGTATGCATAAAAATGAGAAAATCTTTTTCTCACAATTTTGTGAGATAATCTTATCAATTAATGCATAAAATTTCTCACACTCATAAGCAATTTTTCAAATAGAGAAATTCTTAGTCGTCTCAAAGATGAGAAAAAGGCATGCATAAAAATGAGTTTTGAGATTATCTTGCTAGAAAATCTCATAAAATCATAAGCAACAAATTCGTCGCTCAAGACCGATCAATTAGTGTCATGGAAACTGAAGGATGACTAATTCTTAGTCTATATTTTCGCACACACAATATATCTTCAGTCGGTTTCATTTACAATCATGTTGAGCTTTAGCGTAGGACATGTAAGAAGCAGAAGGATATTTAATCAATGTCGGGAAGTAGCAAGTAGCCGTTATAAAGCTTTACATCGCTTTGACGAAGAAAATATCGAGTGGTTGGCATCTTATAATCTTCCAAACCTCAGAAACAAGGGGTGGTACAGTTTCATCTAAACAGAAGGTGGAGATAACTCTGAGATATCTTGCCAATCCAGGTTTTCAAACTCATATTGCTGAACAAACTGGCTTTCACCAATGTACAGTTTAGAGAACAATAAACGAAACAGTCCCGTTAAATAGCCGCAATGGCGAAACAATGGACAAAATTTCCCGTAAATGCTGCTGAGAAGCGAAAGGCAAAAGTCAGTTGGTTCGACGAGGTGGGTTTCCATCGTGTATAGGAGCACTTGATTGTACACCCATCAGAATCGATAAACCTAAGGGTGCATTTGGAGATGAATACATCAACCCTCAAAGGAACACCAACATTAAACGTACAAGCCACTTGTAACGAAAAATGGATGTTTACAAGTATCGACGTAAGTTGACCTGGATCTGTTCACGATAACCGGATCTTCAAAAATTCAGAACTGTACAGGTTAGTAGTAACCCACGTTTTATTTAAAGGACATATACATGTAGTACTCTGCAGGGATCTTTTCTGTGACTTCCCCAACAAAAGTGTAAAAGACTCACTTAAAAGCTAAACTTAATCCAATCAAAAGTAAATAGTAATTTCACAGCATTGGCATAACTATACTTTTTACTGAACAATGAAGAAAAAAGGAAATAGCAGCAACAATAACAATCACGAAGATGTTAAAGGTAAATCTCCATGAGACCATAGACCCTGAGACTGTCGGTTGTCATCGAGCTTAGTGAGTCGAGATTCGTCGGGATTCGGAGGGATCGACTGATGGTAAAGCACATATCGTAATTATTGTTTATAGAACATGAAACATGGTGTCCGCGGCCTAAAAATGTCCTTGAATATCATTGAGTGTCACAGATGGGCCGCTTATGTATATTTACAATAACTTCATATGTCGAAGAATGTAGGAAAAAGTTTTTATCTGATATGTCAGACAAAACTTGAACCGATTTAGCAGACACATAAGTAATTTAAGTTAACCACGATCGATGATTTAGTATACTTCTAGATATCAATTCAAATTCTTGAATCGTGTGAACGCTTGCATAAAAATTCTTTGACCTCTTATCAGCCCGTCCTCATATGTCTCATGTGTTATGCTTAGGTGTCGACTTTCGGCTGTAATCGTTAAATGACATGTAACATCATTCTTTAGTGAAACATGCTTTCCGACATGAGGAATAATATGTGCGTTTTCAGCATCGCAACGGGAGGTTCTCTCTATTTTGTATGTGGAGGACATATGGCTTTCCACAGACCTCAAACAGTGATCAATATATAATTTATCAGTTAATAACTTAAATTCCATGGCTTCAGAATTTCTATTGCAGATGTTTTCAGTGAATCTTATTTTTTTATTAAATATCTGTCCCTTATGTCTGACCAGAAAGGCATAATTCGCTTCAATGGCACATATCAGTTTACATCAGGATTGATTGAAATCATGATTTTTATTTATATAAAGAACCTGGTTTACTTTTTCCACTAACTGACTCAGTCCACTTTGCAAATGAGTAAGAAAACACAAGTGATTCCAAATAGTTCAATTAAAACTTAAATAAGCTATTTTCACTGCAGAGAAAGTATTACAACTGTGTTAAGGTATAGTCAGTCACTTGCTCATCATGGCAACTATTACTCACATCAACAAGACGTCTTTTCTCTCTTAAGTATTTCTTCTTTAAGCGGACGTAGGACAATTGTTCAAGTAAAATCAATCTCTGCAACTCGGATTATTTAGATTTTTCGTTTCTGGAGTCTCACCGGCGAGATCTTTCTCCTTCCTTTTCCCCGGTACCGATGACTTTGCTGAGCATGAGTATTCAGGAAGATTCTCCATGGACGATTCAAATCCAGCTGAGACAGCTCCTTCTAAGCGCGCGAAGGTAGGATTTTCGTCATGCATAAGAAGATTAAGCAGATTTCTCTCCCACTTTAATAAATTGATTGGTTTGTTACCAGTCTTGTTTCTGTCACTTTTATTTTTGACGCGCATCTTCAAATTTGCTATTTTCTTGATAATTTTTTCCTTATCAAAAGGTCGACCCAACAATTGCGTCATAGATGTACACACTTAAGCAATCGCCTCACCTTTCTTCGATTTTTGTTGTTGTGTGTTGCTTTTCTCAAGTAAAACTGGATAGGTCTTCAGTATATCGACGAGAATTTCATTTTCATTCTCCAATAATTCTGCTGTGCTTGCAGTAAACATCTCACTGAAGTGCATCGATCGTATAAATGGTAACGTCCGACGAAAGAAGATATTCGTTTAGCAACATGGAAACAGCGCGATCGAACAATCACAAATGAGGACTACGACAACAAAAATAAGTGATGCATAGTTGGAATTCGTATTTGACTACATGATTGGCTCATGAACAAAAATTCGCTTGTGATTGTATTAAACTAGGAGCATGAGAAAAAGAAATTCTCGTTTGTTTTGCATTAAATGTGATATTGCTCACGATCTCATTGCAGGTGGTGACAAAATCTGTCAATCAACCGCTGCAAATATCTTAGCATTGAAAGAGAATTTCTTCTACTACGAGCAGAACTTTATGCATACATAAATGAGAAAATCTTAAGTATGAGAATATTTTAGCTTCATATCTGAGAACTTCTTTTTGAGAAAATCTCATTTTTATGCATACGGCCCAATGAAAAGGAACAGAGGAAAAGGCATACATTATCTTAACAGGTAAATTACTCCAATCTACGATGTATTGAATAATAAATGCAGGTAATTCAACAGACGGATAATATCTGCACGTCTTGGTGGATTTGAAACACCGACTTCTGGAATTCCAAGCCATGCGCTTGTCAAGCACGGCAACCAAGCACGGTTAAATTGGCTTGGAATGCCGTGCCTGTGACCCTGCTTGCTGCCTAACCGTACCCGTACTTGGAGAAAAGCCGGGTAATGGACGTGCCCGTGTCGGGGTACCTCGTCGATCCGTAGATGCAACCTGCAGCGTGACTACTATTTCTGTAAGTATAAGCGTGACAGTACCGCTGGTAATCTTGAATTATACAAGACCGCATGTAGAAATTCCAAGGAAACCATACATCAGACCAAAAGCCGCTACGCTCTGCATGTACGGAAATCCATTGCTACATAAAAAAATGCCTCTAAGGACTTCTGTAAGATTCACAACAGTATCACCAATAGTAACAAATCCTCCATCCTAGCACTTCGTCATCCCGAAGTTAGTACTTCTATGGCGACAATCTCAGTAGACAAGGTGGAGCTTCTATGAAAGTATCAGTGAAGAATTCATCATTGGACGATGGAGGTCGAATTCCACCTCCAATTCCCTCACGCACTGATGAAACAATTGGCTCTCCTTCAGTCACAGTTCGAAACGCAAGAAATATCATCCCAACTCTCGATAGCTCTAAGTTTACTAGACCAGATGGTATCCGGTTTGAGTCTTCAAGCATCTCTCACCTGAACTTTCCTCGCATTTATCCAAACTCAGTAGATGTGTATCCACTTCTTGTTACTTGTGTATTTCCTTCTTGTTGGAAAACCGCCTCCAGGGTTCCAGTTCCAAAGAAAGGTTCTGAGACTCATCTCTTCCATCTATGTCCTAGTTACCGTCCCATCAAATGTGTCAGAGTAATGACAGTGGGGTCTCTTGCGATGAAAGTCCGCAGAATGACAGGGAGAGCACTGTTGGCCTTCCTGACACAAAGGATGATGAAATGTGAGAATTTGAGTTTCTTCTGTGAATACCAAGGTTTTCACGCACTCAGAGTGCTGAATTGTCTCCATCCAACTTGCATTGAGAGCCAGGATTACGAGATCCAAAAGAGACAATTGAAGATTTCTCAGGATTCAAATGAAGTTGTCACTCATATTCTTGGACGTTTCGGGTGCGATCTCTCATCACCAAGACATCGCAAAACTAAAGAGGAGACCTCACTTTCAACTGCGGATACACTGTGAAAACTTCACGACTGAAGAAATCACAAATGGTGATCTTTTGAATATGTAACATGATACAAATATAAAAAAATTGTCAGACATCTGGTGCATCGCCTTGATTTTTGTGGAGACGTCAGCTGTTAATCATGCATGTTGGTTGGTTTGGTATTTGAGTGTATAATCGTAGCAGAACTCCATCTGTCATCTCCAGGGCATTTCATCTGACTCTGTTGGAGTCAGCTGTTGCCATGTCGAGTATGCAGCTCCATCAAGCAACAATGGACTTATCTGTGACATGAGTTTGTGCTTGGCCTTCTTGTCCGCTGGCTTCTCGGTTATGTCGATGGCAACCGAAAATCTGTCCAACCATCACTCCATGTCATCAACCGCTTGTCCCCAGAACTTCTTTACAACGTCAAGCAGTTTCAAGCTGCTCATGACGCTTTGCCGCCGTGATAGCTTGTTGACGAAAGGGAAAACAAGGCGTTCGTTCTTTTCAAATGTCTGTAATTGCGACAACAATAGCCCGGTATTTATACTCCGCAGGCGGTCTCCGTAATTCTAATCAGTCTCACATAGACGAGGATCATGACGTCACAGTTAGAGTATCAGCAAAGTCTTGTTCCTATGACGTCACTCTTCAACAGAGTCAGATGAAATGACCTAGAGATGACAGATGGAGTGCTGCTACGATTATACACTCAAATACCAAACCAACCAACATGCATGATTAACAGCTCACGTCTCAGCAATTTTGCTGAAGATATTGCTTCTATCGCCAGAAAAAACAGGAAGGAAATTACGCATCACATTTACGCAGATTGCAAGAATAATGTGCACTGCGTAATTTCCGCAGCTAGAGGTAACACTAGTGAAAATGCGTACATGGCTTAAAACTTGTCCAGCAAACACTCTGGCTCCAAGAGAGATTAAGCAATGCAACCGGTTTGACTCCGCATCTTTCTACTATTTTACTTTCTTTCACCATTGCCAATCCTTCCCTTGCTTGAATTGAGATCATCCAGCTTCGAGATATTTCAGAAAAGTATTAAGCAACAGCGTCAAACTACAGCGCAAGGTGTCTCCATTCGGATTCGCGAGAAGACGTCATTGCGAGGATCCGCCTTCTGATATGATATGGAGCCGTCAACACTTTTGACATGGAAAAATCAAGCAAAATGGTTGCCATAGAAAGTGATCAATTGCATAACTTATTGTAAAATTGGTGTGACCCTAGTGGGACCAATCAACTCATCAGATCAACAAAATTAACGTGCTAAAAGTTGCAATCAAGAGCATCGACGAAAATGTTTGATGTCGAACGGCGAAGCTCACAGTTTTCGGCTGTGCATCGACAATTGAGGCGGTTTGTATTCTATTATTTTTCAGTTTTAGACAGTTGAACCAAATTGCAGATCATCTCGAAAATCTGTGCATTTGATATAAACAGTGATAACTACAACGGCAGAACCTGTGCATATTTGGCATCGTGGCCATACCGGTTGAGCCAGTGATACTGATTGCCCCTCCCAGAAGCATTGTAGTCGTAGATGAAATCATCTACGATAATTTGGAAATTTGGTGATCTTTGCTAATTTGGGAGTTGTGGAGCACCTTATAGCTAAGTAATTTTGCTTCTCCTAACAAGAAATTACTGAATTTCTCGTAGATATTGAGCAGTCGAAGCAAGACTAAGTGAGCGAAAGCAACCAGGTTTGATGCATTATGAGGTGCATCCAATAATAATAGAAGCAATGTCTCATTTCAGTGGATATGAGAAAAAGGCAGACACATAATGAAAATTCATTTGGAACAAGATAACTTATAGAACAGTATAACTTAGAAAAATCGTCAAAACTAACTCTAATGAATAAAATCATGCTTCATCTGTTTAAAATGAAACATAAATAACGATGGCTTTAAAAATATTGAAATAAAAAACACGGTGGTAGAAATAATGTTTCTTTTGAATTCCAAGTGTATGCTTTGAATTCACTTACAATTAATGCGATTGAAAATATTAATTTGTTAGTTTTTTACTGCATATTGTAGATAAATCATGTCACTTAAGTAGAATAAGCAACGTTTTTTATATAAATGAACTTTTTCATTAAGACATTAACCATTTGTGACCTTGAAACAGATTGTGTTTTCAATTTGGTTGCAGAATATTCAAGGAAGTCACCGTCAACCAATTATATGTCAAGCATTAGAGATAGCTTAATGCACACAGCGCCATTGCGCCGTATTGACTAAGCATTGACATCGTCTTCCTATCTCTTAACGTTATAGCAATAGCGCGCTATATTGCAAGCATAGAAGACATAACAGACGCGGCTTAATAGGAATTGTATCAGAGCAAAGTGAGCTGTCATTTTTGTATTTTTTCTGAGAATTTTGATCAATTTTTCTTATACTTACCACGTACGTTGTTTGGCTGTAACTCATGAATGCGGTGAGTATCTCGTTGGTGTAATTCTTAGTCCTATTTGGGTGCAAATACTTGTATAAATAACTTGATTTTATTCCCGTCTGTGTCATGCAAGTGTATAGTTGTTAACATAATGCCGCGCGCTTGTCTATCGACAACTTGAAATATATATGTATGTTCATGTAACGCGAGATGCCAAACATTTTGAATTTATTTTAGACATCAGAAATGATTGTAAGCGCCTCTAACCTAAATTTGATAGTAGATTATAGTCCAATCCGACCCGACGACAAATTTGCGAAACCTGTGATTAGGGAATAACAGCTTAATATGGTCTGTACGTAATGACTAATGATTATCGGAATTGTTGTTTAAGGAATTGTGATAACCAATGATGCGGTTTTGTTTGCACATGATTGTTGATGTGATAACCATTATTTGAAAGTAAAAGCGTTTTTCATTGTTTGCTTTCAGCTGAGAATGGTGAAAGATAAAAATAAGCCGAAAGGTCCCATGTCGGCGTATGCTTGCTTTGTGCAAGTTATTCGCGAAGAACACAAGAAGAAACATCCTGAAGAATCTGTTGTCTTCTCAGAATTTTCGAAGAAATGTGCCGAGAAATGGAAGGTGAGTTCAATTTGTCTGATTTAAAAAGAGGCTGAGTAATGAGTCATTAATTGCGAATTTTTACGAACACTATTTATAGACAAAATTCCGAGACCATCGTCATCGGGCAATTCTCAGATGCGTTATTAGTGAATTTAATCGATTCGATTCATTTCATAGATTAATTAGTTGAGAGCGTGCTTATTTTTCTGATATCATAAAAATCGCAGTAAATTTCTTAAAACAATATCACGGTTGAGATATCAATATGCGGTCAGACATGTTAACTGAAATACACTAAGGTTTTCGATCTCTATGCCCGCAGACAGATAGTGGAATACAGTCATCATTTCTGATGTTCTCGACTGGGAAATAATTGACTTTGACCAATGAAGGTTGTCATAGATAGCGGATATGCATCGATGCATACACTCTGTCAAGAAGTATCAGAACAGTCCTTGTACGCGTATTCGATAGAACAATGTAAAGAAAAAACATTGAAGTGCCAGTTTGCTGATGAATACTTCCGGCGCTTGCCAAAATGTCAAAGTGTCACCATATATTTAATTATTCCGGCCAACCAATTATAAATATTTTTTCAAAATAAGAGTCATAATTTGACGTGTTTGACTTATTCAGTAATTTGATGACAATCGATAGCCATACATTTCTCTTCAACTATTTTTTTCTAGATCATTGTTTTGGCTAAACTTAATTTAGCCACCAGTTAAAACTAGCACAACTACGTACTTAGTATTGCCTTGTAAATTTTCTTGTCCGACTGCATAATAGTGTTTTCATGTATTTTTCTTGATTATTTTGTCAGCTCCTTTGCTAAAATTTTTTAAATCAAAGGGAAGAGGACGAACCAAAAGTGTCCCTCAGGAGAAGATTAAAGAAAAAGAAGTGAAGCATAAAATCGAAAAAAGTAGGGATGAAAAGGGAATATAACTAACTAACTAAGTCATGGTGTAGCAGTATATTAAAACGATGTATACCTATAACTCATCACTATAACTTAGTATGCTAGTACCACAGACAACGAAAATATGGTGATAGAAAAGGGAAAAGGCAATTTTGGGGATGAGAATGTACAATGTACGTAAGAAGTTAAGAACTGATAGCTGCATAACTCACGGAGATAGCCCTTCAAATTATCAACTGTCCATAGAGCTTAGTGGAAGTTAATTGAAGGCTGTCGTGAACGCATCAATAGTGATAAACAACATGAAATTAGATGAATTTTTTGCGATAACTCCACACGAAAAAAGGAAATTAAGTGTTCCAAAATCATATTGCAAATGAAACAGAAGAACATTCTATTAGTTTTCGTGTCCAAAGCTGTTATTGATGATACAGATATTTTTAAGTTTCATTAGGAGAAATTTCATCGTTTGAAAATGAAATGTGCTGATCTTGACGGGTAAGTAGGCCTTTCATCCACCTACTCATATTTGCTGTCTAAATTTCTACTTGAGAAAATTGCTGAGGAAAACCCAGCACATTTGCCATTTATATGCTGTACCTGATTTGTGATTCTGACGTTAACAAAGTGAAAATTTCATCTAATGAAGAAACGTACTTGCATTCGTAACGAATATTCTTGATTTTCAGCTGTATTTACAACTTGCTTGGAGTTAATTGCTTAGTATTTGCAAAGGATATAATCAAAGCTAGGAATTACAAACGCGATTGAGTAGACCTACTATTTGAAATTCACAACGGAAGGTAGCCTCGAAAGTTGTATTCATGGTTTTATTGAGTTGGCCACCAGTGTTGCGATTCGCGCGTGTTTACACGCGCACGCGTTTTTTTGACAATTTGCGCGTGTAAGCGTGTTTTTTTCCATTTTTATCCATTTTGCGCGTTTTTTTAAGTTTTCGACTTCTATTTTTAATTTTTGATAATAGAAAACTTTGGTTCTAAAATATCAAAATCAAGATATCAAAATTTCATGCAGTTTCTAGATAAGCCACATGTATAGCCTATCAAAGATCATTTAGGTTCATTAACATCTCACTCAATGGATAGCCTATAGGCCCACTGCTCATATGCATCTACCACTTAAGGCACGTGTGTATTTGACTTGTCCTGAAAAATATCAAAGCTCTTACTATCTGATCTGCAAATTTAAGCTTTGTAAAAATTCGTTTCATCAAATATTAGCGATCATAGTTGCCATTTTGGCTTATTTGTAAGGAAATACATGTGCGCGTGTTTTTCGACCTTGCGCGTTTTTTTTACCCTACACCAAGAATCGCAACACTGTTGGCCACCTATTTTGAAAAGATTGCGTCAAAAAAATGGTTCAGTTTTACCAAATTCATTTCGAATGGGAGTCTTGGTAGTTGATCGGTCTGCGGGATTGTCGGATGACTATCGAAGTAGTGTTGAATCATAGAGTAGAGATTCAGTATAAGCCTAGTGGTGACTAGCTCCCATTGGAAAAAGTCAATCATCTTCAAAAATATATTGTGCTCAAATGCTTGTCATACCAGCAAGTACACAATCTGCTTTCGACGCTGCGGTTACAAAGCTGCGAGATCTATCTCGCTACTAGTGATGACTTGTCAGTAGTCATAGTCTGTAATGTAGATAGATGAGAGAAGAATTGTTCTCTTCTTAAATTTTGAAATTTTTTCAATTTTGTGAATTCAATACGTGAAATGATGTTAAGTTAAGTCTAATGCTTCTGTATTGCTTACAGTTACTGCAAAAATTGATTATTCATCACGAAAACCACTCAAATTTGAATGATTTAGAATAATACAGCATATGAAGACGATGAAAGTGGCAAGGTCACATTTTATGCCTTATTTTTTCGACCAAAGTATAACTGGACTGTATTCTGAAATGCTGCTGACATTGAAAATAAAATTTAGGTGTGCGTAAATACATATGCCATGTCAGGCGCGTATTATTTGAGCAAGACTTCAGAAACGGCAGCATTTTCCAGCCATTCCTATTTAACTTCTAGTTTATTCATTAATCAAATAAATCGGAAAGTTTATACGTACAGTTATACAGTTACACATATTTTACATACAGATAAGATCATAAAGAAGTCTGGCAATTTTGAATAATTGTTTTTAGAAGATCAAAACGTCGCAAAAATCAAAAACTGAAATAATTATTCAGTCTCTACCGGTTTCAATTGGCAACAAGATGACAGAGATTGACCAATCTTCATCAGGAGAAATATAAAAAGAGGACATTTAGTCCCTACAATTTTAAACGACAAACAGTTTTAAAAATTCCTTATATGCATGTATAGACTACCTAGATATTCTAAGATATATTCCAAGATATTCTATATCATAAAAATAGAAATCACAAAAGTCATAGGGAAGTAGGAGATTTAGGTTCATAGATCGCTGACCTCTGTAGCACATGCTGCATATTAAGGCCATGAGGCCAGTCAGTCATTAGTTGTCATTAGCCAGTCAGACTGGCCTCATGGCCTTAATATGCAGCATGTGCTACAGAGGTCAGCGATCTATGAACCTAAATCTCCTACTTCCCTATGACTTTTGTGATTTCTATTTTTATGATATAGAATATCTTGGAATATATCTTAGAATATCTAGGTAGTCTATACATGCATATAAGGAATTTTTAAAACTGTTTGTCGTTTAAAATTGTAGGGACTAAATGTCCTCTTTTTATATTTCTCCTGATGAAGATTGGTCAATCTCTGTCATCTTGTTGCCAATTGAAACCGGTAGAGACTGAATAATTATTTCAGTTTTTGATTTTTGCGACGTTTTGATCTTCTAAAAACTTGATAACGCATCGTTCATTCGATCCGTCGCCTCTGGAGTCGTTCATGAGAAAATAATTCTCTCATTTCACTAAATTTTGAATAATTGCACATTTTACTTTCAATGGGTGGCATTTGCAATGCATGCATTGAGTTTCATCATTTCATTTATGGAAAAGCCCCGGTGAGGCGACACGTCGGCTAAAATTTATTTTACCATGTGAATAAAACAACCCGTAAAATGTGATGGCGGATATAAAAGGTTCCTTTTTCTGTTATTGTCAAGCATGTAGAATTTCTGAAATATCTAAGGCGATGCCTATATATGCGTTGATCTATCACTGTTTTACAGTCTCCAAAAATGCGCATATTCACACGATGTAGACCTACTATGTATCTTTTTGGGCCCCTCAGGGGAGTCCAGTTTGGCTACGCGTTCGTTGATGCTTCCTTTTGACTGCTACTCCAGGGTGTCGACAATCCGAGAAAAGGTCGGGAATTCCAATAGGGCCATGGAAAACCCTTGAAAGTGGTCACGATCCCGGGAAATTTGAGTAATTCGCGAGTAATTGTGAAGCAAATAGGCCTAGTTGGATAAAATAAAAAGTGAATAACATTGTATTTTTATGTTTTGATCGGCAACTTTGATAATTGAGGTGTATTACTAAGTTATTTATAATAACTGAGTGTGAGCATTATATTTATTGTCGGCAATTGTTTTCCAGGATATTGCAATCTTACAAAAAAAGTTTCAAACCGTGGCAAATCTTTCTAACAACAATTACTAGGTTAAATATCCAGCAGCTATTCTCCAATTTGACAACATGGGTATGGACATCTCAGTGCCATGGCAAACAGAGAAGAGTAGGTAGTCCATCAAATGCTTGACTTTTGATGCTTATCAATCGGTTACCCTTGGAAAAATATCGCTGTCACCCGGGAAAACCCTTGAATAAACCGAGAAAATGGAAATTAATTATGTCGACACCATGTACTCTAGTTAGGCAGGGTAGTAAGGGGTAAAGCGAGCATAGTTTTACTTCAACTGAATATACGTGGTGTGATCCAAAATGTCCCGGACTAACCTACTTGCAGATAACCTGTGATAACGAATACTACTTCAGATGTAAATTTAGGTCTTTAAGGCATGAGAAATATGGTCGCCGAAATTTTTCCGGTCAGTTTTCTATTTTTAAAAAATATTTTTACATTTTAACATGAATTTCTGTATTTTCTGAATTGATCGAGATCCGATTGTCTTATTGTTATAGTTAGATTGATTTTGATTTGTACCTTATTTGACGGATATCTTTGCCATGAATATTGCACGTCTTTTGTTAATTGCTTCATGTGTTACGATATCAATCAGTGAAGTTCATTCAGCACGCATTCATTAAGAAATCCGTGTCAACGATGGTTCTTTGTTCTATCAGTTTTCATGATGGATGTGACAAGCGTGTCTTCAGTCGAATATCGCAGTGTGATACGATAACTCCTGATCCGCGGCTTCGCTAATGGTGACATTCTAAAGGAATTAAGCCTGGCATATGGAAGCAAAGCTCCATCGAGAACTACTGCTTATTTCTGGATAAGCGAATTTAAACGCGGAAGACAATCTGTGGAGCAAGATTTTTCAACTGTTGGTCGGCCGCAGGAGATTCCGGAAGAGAAATCGAGTCAGTGCGATGAAGTGATTACAGCACACAGAAGGATAACCATCCGTGAGTTGTCAAGAGAGTTGCGAATCAGTTATCACTCCTGTCATGACATCATCGAAAGACTTGGATATCGCAAAACTGGCATCTCGTTTCGTAACGAAGTTTCTGTCACCTGAAATGAAGGAGAACAGACTTCTGGCGGCACAGTCAAATTTGGATCTCCTCGAAATGCACGGAGATCAGTTTCTGAACTGCATCCTTACAGAGGATGAAACACTTTTAAGTTTGTATCTGCCTCAAAGTAAGCGAAATCTGCAGAGTGGCGAAAATCAGGCGAGTCTGCCCCTTTGAAAATGCGATCCGGAACATCACATCGCCGGTCGTGATGCTGACGGTCTTTTGGAACGCTTCGGAATCCAACTGGTTGACTTTGCGGATAAAGGAGTAAGAATCAATAGCGAATATTATTCCAATCTGTTATCTGAGCGAGGAAGAAAATAAGAAAGCCACGAAACATTCCCCTCTACTTGCTTCATGACAATGCTCCGATTCACACCTCGCAGGAGACAACCAATGCCTTAACGAGAAACGGATTTCAGCTATTGAGCCATCCTCCTTATTCACCTACTTGGCCCCAGTGACTTCTATCTGTTTAGATTCCTCAAAAAGCATCTTCGTGGACACCATTTTGAATCGCCAGTTGAACTGCGGGATGCAGTTACTGAGTTTTTTGATTCTTTGACACCGGAATTTTTTCATAAAGCTTTTTGTGAATTGAGACTTCGTTGGCAAAAAGTGACGAATGCTAACGGCTCATACATTGAAAAGTAAACTGTTTTTGGAACAAAACATTTGTTTTTCCGTTAATTATTAGTCAGGTTATTAGTGATAGCTTAACTGTCAAGTTAATCTAAATATATTAATTCTAAATCGCTAGAATTTATAGGAAAATCTTGAAATTCAGACAAAAATGTTTAAAATTTTGAAAAAATAGAAAACTGACCGGAAAAATTTCGGCAACCATATTTCTCATGCCTTAAAGACCTAAATTTACATCTGAAGTAGTATTCGTTATCACAGGTTATCTGCAAGTAGGTTTGTCCGGGACATTTTGGATCACACCACGTATATCTTGAAGTTTACTGAAGCTTCCATTTTTATACACCATTTTCATATCATGTCAATCATCTACGCGTACATGTGAGACGTAGCCCTTTTTGCAATTTTTGTGGGTGAAAGATACCTGGTCGATGTAAGAAAAAATCTCCTAAACTCGTTTTACTCCATAGTTAAGTAAAACGAGAAATCGTGCGAAGTCATCCCTTCTTAGATTTTTCATGCTAAAGCGACTTGGATATCGCTAGTGGTTTGAGCGTAATCGTTACTTATGTTATTTCCAACGTAGTCAAGATGGATGCATTCTTGCGAAATAAAGAGAATTAAATTTCATGTTTTGAATATTCACATGAAAAACGCCGTGAAGTCCTTACTGATTGCAATATCCTCTTATACAATGAATGTTTGTTTGAATTGTCATCAGCTGAATCACAGGAAAAAATGTGTACATTTTTAGCATTGTAGCGATCTTCCTCAGATTTGATGATATTATTTCTGCATTCTCTATTTCTTAGCCTGCTTTTGCCTCTACGTGCTCTTTGAATGTGTAAAAGTCTCCAAACCCCTTCTGTTTATGATAAGCTATTCATTATGTCTCAAGCAAGTACTCATACCGATGCTCCAACCTACATGTACACTAATCCCAAAAATTGTCACCTTTTGAATTGCTTTTTTATGTTAATATGTGACATCGTTATAAAATAGCCAATTTAAATATATCTATGAAAAAAATGAACACTTGATCAGGCTTGGATAAGTTAGTCATTGAATTGAAATATATTTCTATGAATGTCATAAGATGAAAAAAGAATGAGTAATAGAAATAAGTAAGTAAAAAAGTAATAGAAAGCTTTGATTTTGCAATTGATTGTACTCAGGCATGCTTACACAATCAACGCAATGTAAGGAGCAAAAATTGAGAAATAAAATTGAAAGAGAAAAATGATTGGAACGGAAGAAAAGATGACTTTCGGATTTTCAGTTATGAAGACGGCAACATTAGGAACTGTTTACCATTTGAATTTTAGCCATGAATCAATTTTAAGGTACACTACTGGATTGAGAAATGATTGTCGGCAAAGAAACTTTCAGTGCGTCTATTCCAGAAAAGCGCCAGGTTTCTTAGCCGCTTGAAGAAGAAATTATCCAATAATTAGACTTTCTATCTGTGAATTCTTCAGATGTTATTACAAACAGCACACCGACCACTTTCAATTATGACTTTGTGAACCAATTTTTAATTCGCATTCCAATATTGAAAAATTGGAAAATTTTTGTCAGTGACTGGTACAAATAGACACAATATATTAATCCACGGAATAGTAGGCTATTTCACATGAAAGAATGCCACCATCTCACTTAAAATTCTCTTAAAGAAAATCTTGTAATTAGGTGTCAACAACTTCCACAATCAACTTGGCGAATAGTTTCACTGATACAATGTTTTAGATCGAATCTGATCTACAAACCATAGATTTTTCCATGTGCCATCATTGTACATAGGCAAGATATCAAACTTCCATTCTAGTATACTATTATCCACTTCTATGCCCGTGTATTTTCAATCAATTTCTGCCCCTTTAAATTGTGTAATCAATAACAAAATTGTGATCTTTTCGCAGTATTGATATTTGATGACTATTAAAGTTGAAAATAAGCCAGTCTGCTGAAATTCACATTATTACTTCAATTTTCCAAAATTTTCGCCGAAAACGGCGTGATCTGTGATCACGGTATCGTAATAATCTGACGGAAGTGCAGAAACTCAAATCACTTGACTTTCTATTTTATTGATTTCATCCAATCAATATTCTTGTTTTATTCCTTAGACCATGACAGACAAGGAAAAGCAACGGTTTGATGATATGGCTTCTCGCGATAAAGAAAGATACATTCGTGAGATGGATACTTACATACCACCGGATGGCATGAAAAAACCACGGAAGCGTAGACGAAACAAGGATCCGGGACAGCCAAAAAGAGCTCTATCCGCTTTTTTCTTTTTTTGCGAAGAGAAGAGACCTGCTGTTCGTGTAGAGCACCCCGATTGGAAAGTCGGAGATATAGCTAAGGAGCTTGGACGTCAGTGGGAGCTATGTCAATGTAAAGGGAAATATGAAAGTCAAGCAATGGCAGATAAATCACGCTATGAGCGGGTGAGTAGTTTTTCGTAGATTCACAGACCTGCCAACTGTCCCGGATTTTGGAGCTGTCCCGGATGTCCCGGAAAAGTTAAAATGCTGTCCCGGATTTTGAATTTATTAACCTAAGATGAATTCTAGATCGTTTAAGAACGCATATTTCAAAAATTTGCGCTGCGCGGCGCAAATCCTAAGAATAAGGAAACATGCATGATGATTGAAAGTTTGGCGGATTTCTTGGTGGCTATTGTCTTTTCACGCTGATGTCCTTTTTATTAATTCATCTTTGCAGCCCGGATGTATTTCCCTTCTATCGAGTTTAAAAAGGTTTGTTAAATTCACTTGCAACGGCATCGGGCTCAGATATAAAGCGTCCGGTAGTAGCCTTTGATCTTAGAGTTTGGTGGTTCTCGAACCAGGGAGTGGGTAATGGATATCGGAAAAGTTTAAGCCAACGGGACAGGAAATATTAAAACAAAAAGTAATAATTTAACTGTTTTGGATTTCAAGAGTTGCTCATCGAAATGTTTATTTCTGATATCGAATCATTTTGCCATCTATTAATCGGACATAAATTCCATCCATGTCTTGTAGACCCTTCTAGTTTAAATCATTTTATTTCTATGGTCAATTCATAGTGTGCCTTGCTGTTATGAAATAGACGTATTTATCATTTATACAAGCATGGGATTTTTCCGGCTTTTTGAAATCATTTTGATACTTTCGTTTGATAAGCAAAATATGCTAGTCTCTGTGGAAATTTACGGTTGGCTTCACAAAATCGGCGAAAAGAACAAGAACATCGTCGTCGCATTCTGGATTAAAAGAAGTCTACTCTGAACTTGCATTCATTAGATGTAGTGTCAAAAGCTGCGTCAAAGAAAATGTCTTCTAAATACTGAAGCGTGCCTTGAAGAAACACACTTCTTCCTTGCTAAGCGTGCTAAGATTTCTAACTAGACCCATTTTTTCATATACATTTTGTACCTACGTACCTACTATGAATTTCTACTGCTCATCTATGTACATGTAGGTTCTTACTTGATTCTATTTTTGTACATTTAACATATTCTAAATTGTGTAAATACCCATGTATTTTAATTATTATATTAAGTCATATAAATAGTTAAAAAAGTAAAGACCTGTGTTAAATATTAAGCCTTTTAATTAGACGATTTCTAGGCTTTCTGGGAATTATAACCTCAAAATTTTTTGCCGCTTCGCGGCAATTATAGGCTCGCTAAACGCTCGCCATGCGCCGCTGATTCAGCTACTCTTTAAAAATCCGGCTTTTTATAATTGGTTCAATCCCATGCCTGTTTATAAATGATATTCTTCTACTTTGATTCCAAATCATAAATGGAGTTGAAAAGCTGATGAAATGGGGTTGCTACACGACCATTTTGGTAATACCGTAATACCCCGCATATAGGACGCACTTTTTTCTTCAGAAGTTGACCTAGAAGCCCAGGTGCGTCTTATCCATTGACACCTTTATTATAAAAAAATAATGCATTTATCAAAAATCAAAAATTTCATATAAACATTTCATACTTGCAATATTTGTCAATATTTATCAATATATCAATATTTTTGACTGACAGGATGAGGGAGTCATGAATCAGCACACACTGCGATCGTAGCAATTGAATGGAGATGACTTAACTTAATGACACCGTTTCTATAAAAAATAATGGAAATTAAGGATTAAAATTAGGATGCGTCCTATACGCAGGCACACAGTCTTTCCATCGCTTTTGGGTCAAATATTCACTGCGTCCTATACATGGTATCGTCCTGTACGCGGGTAGTTACGGTAATAAAATTTGTCCCGGATTTTCATGTTTCAAGGTTGGCAGGTCTGGATTCAAGTAGCCTCTCAGAAGGATAATCGGTGCATGATCATGGCAGATAATAACTAAAAACTTATCAATGCATTAGAGTGAGTGGACAAGGTCTTGAGATGTTAACTAGTGAACGAATGAACTGACCGAAGGGTATTTGCTATCAACTAATTGCAAGCAAATTGCAGTCGAATTGAACTAAGAATTTGCGGTTCATGGGCTGATGCACTAACTGAACTGATATTTTTTATTCTGTCAATTCAAATATCTCACAGACTCGTTCTCATTTTTATCGAGCATTGTCCATTAATCCTTTAAGTCTCTGGGAAGCAACCCCGTGTATGCTGAATTGATCATGCCGGCTGCGATCACGAATTCAAATATTGTGTTGAATCTTTCTGAGGCATATCATCGACCTCGCCGGTTTTAGGCTTTCAAACAAAAACGAAGCAGTCTTTTTGAGATTATAATGCAGAAAGAATCATTGAATACTGAGTTGCGTCCTAGTTGAAAAATGAGAGCAGATCTGCATATTTGGTTAGGAAAGGGTTGGTGAAATGGGTATAAGTCACCTAAAGTTATCTGGAAACCAAACGGATTGATTTCTGTATGTCGCTTGGATTATGATGATATTTTGGTAAAAGCATGAAGTTCCGATAGAATTGTTTCCATTTCTTTTTAGTGAAAAATGAGCGATTGCGAACTTTCGTATTGCAGCAAGGGAAAGAGCATCATGACCTAATTTAGGCATCCCTGTGTAAAAGTTGATACATTCCTATTTATGATATTATAATAGGCTTCGTCATTATTATCTGTTAATTTTGAAAATTTGAAACTATGGTGAAATGGATGTACCCACTGAAAAAGTGCGGGGTGAAACGGGTATACTCAAGTTATCACAGAGTGTCGATTTTTAGCTCTAGATTGAAGTCCAGGTGAGATGTATGCTAGTATTCTTGTAAATTACGGTGCATTTCAGTCGTAATATGTGCTTATGCCGTATATTGAATTTATTTGATAAGTATTTCGAATGCAAGGAGCCAGTACTACATTTTGCAGACTAGCATCGATGTCTGCTAGCGAAACGAATTTATTTTACTCTGCTTGCCGTCTGACACTTTACATACTCTTCAGCCTTGGGAAGCTTTTAGTTCTGAAAGACGCATGGAAGGAAACATGAAAGTGATGGTCCCGAATTTGATGGCGAAGCCAGGTTTTCCGACACATCTTCATGCATGTAGATTGTCTTCGAGCAATTGAAACCAGAGTCAGCAATCAGCAGATTCATTGGTGGTAGGCCTACTATTCTACATCCAGTTTCTCGAACATCTGGTAAAAGCCTCCTACTAAAAAGTTAAAGGCAAAGGGAGTTGTCAATATGTATGAATGAAGGTATTTCATCTCATTCATTTCGAAATCGGTTTTTTATTTCTGAATGGGCTTTTGACTAGTCATGTATTTACTGACACTTTTCAGTAAAACAAGAAGGAATAGGCTAAATGCGAGAATCTGGGAGTCTTTAATTTCTTCACTGGTGTATTCAAATCAAATGAAACAGCAGCAACGCAATTAGCTGCTTCGAAATCATTTTTTTTATAAGCGAGCAGGTATTGAGCTTCAAGTTCTTCGAAGCCGTTTTGAGAGGAGGCCTTTATTATCTATCACTAAAGGGTCACAGGTTGCACGATTATTCTAGACCCTTTCCTGACATGGTTGCGTGTTAATGTAACTATTATGTTTTAATTTCAGGAAATGATTGAATATCGCAATGGAACCTTTACTATTACGAAGAGAGCGCGGATGGAAGATGTCGTTTCCGGAGAGACTATAGGTCTAACAGCAGCCGGCAACGGATATCAAATGAAGCAAGATAAATCCATGCCCATGTATAATATGAACCCTACTCAGTCTCACTTAAAGCCCGATATTTCTTCGTCAGATGCTCCTCCTGCTTTTGAAAACCAATTGAAACCAGAGCTGCCTGTCTCAGGATCAAGTTATAACATGACAAATAGCAGTGACGCTGTGCCTCACCCTGCAGCCTTCGGACATCCTAACTTTAACACCAACTCTCAACCAACGCAGCAAACCCCCCAACCATCAGTTGTGGCTATGCAACCTCATGTTTTCAGTGGAATGTTACCTCAAGATCTTACTGCCCCCAGTCAGTCACAAATACAAAGTAACCCTGTTTCCGAAGCCCATCATCAACCAAATCAAACAAACACAAGTGTCCCACATGACATTCCTGTAATGCAGCATCGTGTAACCCCTGGGGGAGACACTGTCGACATGACAACTGAGCACAATGGTGGATCTGTAGCTGAAGGAACAACTCACGAGTGTAATGACCCATCGCAGGATGGTACAAATGCAGTTGATGAAGAAGAGGATGAAGATGATGAAGAGGACGATGCTGATGTGGCTGATGAGTAGCTTTCAGCTTTCAGCCAGGGGCAGACTTTTTATCACCAACTGCCAGTAGTAGTAGATTGAATCTTTACATAATACATTCTTTGTCTGTCTGTCTGTACAGGTTTGTGCATTTAACGGGGGTATAGTTGACCATGTCTAACAAACAAGCTTAAAATCATTCGAACAATCATCCAAATCAATATTGAAATTTAACGTTTGATAACTAATACATCGATCTGTGTTCACGAACACATTGTGTTGAAATGTTCCTTTTACTCAGAAGTTTTGTTTTTTCAATTTGTGTCTAGTTAAAGCACAGACTATTGATAAATTTTGTCATAAGTGCTTATCTTATCTGTACAAGTATAGAAAAATTTCGGGCGACTGCCAGGAAGCAAGCAATATGTGTAGATTTTCGTAATGAGTCCTGTTACATGTGGCTGCACGCTTTTGAATAAATTAATATTTTGATACATTTTTTTCGCGAGTGTGCGTCTGTTTGTATTTATAAATATGTATATAGATACATATATGAGCCAGTTTTCTTATGGATCAAATTTCATGATATGAAGCAAGTTTTCAAGAAAACACTTGTGAATTTGTGGATAAATAAAATTTATAAGTAGTTGCATGAAAATTATTTGCTTTTAATGTATGGAAGGAGTTCCAACTCCATTTCTGTCACTGATTGATAGTAACGTGCGGATCAATGATGGAGTCTTCTGGCAGTTATGTAGACTACCTTATGCATTAACACCTCTTGAACAAATATGCTTTTGTCCTCTCCGAGTCGCCGTCTGAGATATCCTTGTTTTCTTTTCATCCATCGAATACCCTATGGCTTACAGTATGCACATTCGCATGTTAGATGTACAAAATTACCCTTGATATAACGGACATTCAGTTGGTGCACGTAATTATAACGGTATTCAATAAAGCTGACTGTTAGGATGCAGGAAAACTTGTACTGCCAGACGTTGGACAGCTCGGGCAGAGATCTGATCACTGTTCGCAAGCCAGACGTCGGCTTGCATGCCTACATAGCAATGCTTCGAGTAAACTGCGGACTATCATTTGTCGCCATAGCCTACAACATGACAAGGAAAATTCTGGTAAAAAAAACTTGGCATCAACCTGATATCCAACAACCTTCGTTGATTGCATGCGTTCAATACAGGGATGATAAAAAGCCGATCACTGATAATTATGGGCTTGAGTAAATGAAAATTTCATTTCAATGTGCATGTCTCATAGTGTTGAGTACGAAAACTATACGTGATATGATGATTCATTACATCCCTAGATGAAGCCTTTATCCTACTGGCCGATAAGCCCATAATTCATAAACAACAACTAACCATGCATTATTTGGAAGCCGTCAATCATACAACCCGACAGCCCCATGTTTTGATATAGGTTTAGCTGAAACCTTGGATTTATTCGTGCAATTGTATTGCTTGTGACGGAATGAGAGTCATGGAATTATCATTGGTTTATATTCTTCTTCATACTACTACAGTATAATCCCGTTATAACACCAAACCCGGTGGAAAAAACTGTCGGCCCGACAATTTTTTTCACCGGGAAGGGACCAAATTAAATGTCCGTTAGCCTATATCAAGGGTAACTTTGTGCATCAAACATGTGGCAAGGAATTTCGAAAATTTAAGCCATTCGTGTGAACGTTGCAAGCCATAGTGCGTTACAGCAGGATGACCTACAGCAGGTCGCCTACCATGTCTTCTCAACTTTTAGGCGAGCCATCCAACTCAACATTGGACACAATTGTCTACACAGGTGATGCTACACATACTGTTAGTAACTGTTAATTGGTACTGGTATTACGTCACATTGATATTGATGAGCCATAATTGCAATTGGTAGCCAATCATGGCGCAGGTAATTTCCGTTTAACGCAATGCAGTAACACGAAAAAGAATTCACCCAAAGCGTATATAGGGTCACAATCCATCCCACTATGCGTGCTCATAAGATTCACTGCTTTGCAACAAAATAAATATCGTTATAAATTAAATAAAAGAAAGTTATCACGTCTATACTCAACTATTTAATTATCAAAAAGGCTTTACACAAAATGTCATATTCTTTCAAGTGCTTCGATGATATTCACACTGTTTCCTCGAATCACCACCATTCCCATTCGATGCTGCTCTCCAGTTTTAGTGTGCTCTATGGTGTCATCGATGACGAGATTCATAAATGGATCGAATCCCCGCAAAACCCCTTCGACGCGACGATTTCCGTTCAATTTTACTGAAAAAAGAGTACATATTATTAGATAGTTTATCAAGCACATTACGAATATTTGGCTTCCAGTGACCCATATTTTGTCTATAAAATTTCAGCGAGTCTACCTCCATGATCTGCAGCCTAAGGGTGCGCTTACACGCGCAACTTTATTGCCGACACTTTCCGACCGATGAGTCAGAACAGAATGGACAAACAATGGAAGCAAAGATGTCAATAATCGCGCGTCATCGGACAGACTCCGGACAGTAACAATTTAATGAATGGTGATAAAGAGAAATGCATCGATCTCACCAGCTCATTGTCCAAAAAGTCAGCTAAAATTGCGACTTGTTCAACTCAGCTGCCTTTTTTACTGACACCCAGAGGATAATAAGCTGATAAGATCAATGCATTTCTCTCTTCACTTAATTGCTATTGTCTGGTGAAGCACGGAGCACAATTATTGAAGGCATGCCTTTATTTCCATTGTTCGTCCAATCTTTTCTGACTTTTATTTTGGAAACAGACTAGGAAAGGCCGGAGCCTATACCCCGAAGGGCCTAGCTGTGATGAAGTTTGGGAACCTTAACTACAGACAACCTGTTAAAAATAAAAATGAAAGAGTGAACTCACTCATATAACTGTAACAAGCAATATCTCTCAATCATATAAAGAGATTAATTAAATCAACTACAAACATTGACAACAAAGTAAAATACGAAAGTACAAAGACCAGATGTAACTGCTAACAAGACGAAGTCAAGATAACAAGAAAGATTTGAAGTATACATAGCAAAAACTTGAAACGTTAGTAAGTGACTGCTTGTTAATCGCCTGTTTGAACTTTTGCAAGTCATACAATGCTGGAAAGCAAGTTGACGGAAGTGCATTCCAAAGTCGAGCAGTACGCATGAAGAAGGACTTTGCCTACGGCAGTTCTACAAGTAGGGATGCACAACAACAGTAGGGATGCGCTGATGTAGTCTGCCTGGAGACCCTGCTGGGAGTCAAGATGAGTGGATGAGGAACACAACCCGAAAGTTCTGAGGAACAAGCTCCAAAAAAGTAGCGGTAGAAAAGACAGGCTGGAAACTGCTCGACGATGAGACAATGGTTGGAGGTGAGAGGTTAGCTTGACATCATTAATAAGCCCAATCGCCCTCGCTTGACTGACTCGAAAAAGATAACCAAGTTTTTGAGAAAATCTTATGGCAATAGCGTTACTGTGGTCATTCCACGCGAGACGCGATTAGATACAAAAACCAAGAATCGATACAAAGGAGCTATTTAATAAGGCATTACAGCCCATTGTAACAGAAGGGAGCTCCTGAGATATTAGTGGAAATTGCGAGATGTTGCGTTTTTATCATCGCGACTCATGATGGATCGATAAGTGTCAGCAATAAAGTTGCAAGTGTAAACGCAACTTTAGTGTATTCCAATACCATGGCTTTCAAATCTAATTCCGAGATCCAGGATTCAAAAAAATTGGCATCTTTAACAAATGATGGACCTATCAATCGGCACCAGGATCGGAAATCCACCCATCCCGTAGATTAAATGGGATCAGCTTTTTCAAAAATTTTCGAGTTTCTGAAGATGAGATCGCAGCAAAGGGGGTGGGAGCCATCTTCATATGTGCTATTACATTTTACTGTTCTACATGTGCATTGATGATGGGAACGAATGCAGGATAGAAGGGACGAGGTAACACGCGTTTTCATTTATTTTTCCTGGAATTTTCTGCAAACATTCCTGACAGAGTGATAAGTTAGCGTTCTTAAGTTGATATAAACATTCAATCTTTCCCATTCCTAAGACACGGTTGTTAATGTAAACTTGAGAATTAGATGTTCATCACTCGGATCACCGGCTTCTAAACAACCACGATATCATGTGAATCAAAAACTTCTTCGGGTACTGATGTAAGCATAATATACCTTTTTCCATAGCTGTTGTCAGACTTTGCATACCTGTTGTCAGTTTTCCCTTCACGCAATGTTAATCAAGGAGATCAAAGAATCAATCTGACCACACGCTGTGTTGCAATGTATTCTATCCACAACATCGACAACAACATCCACAACACAGTATCTATCAGTTGTTCCACAGTTGATGGCAAAATTTTCATACTTGATGTTAATATGTAGATATCTACAGGTACATATCAAATTTAGATTTAATTGAATACTCATCTTTCATCAGTGAAGTTTCCTTATTATTGGAGGATGAAGACATTGTGATTATTCAAGACGAGCCACATTTTAATGATGGCCATACCGTATTCTCACTTCCGCGATATTCACCGCTCTTGAACATGACTGAAAATGCCAAATCTTGCCTCAAAAAAGAAGCAAAACGTCAACTTTCATCTCTGGACGTCCAAAGATAAATTTCAAGCTAAGATATGGCACGACAGCAAGGCATTACACTTACACAGACTTCTGTAGAGACAACTCCTTTTTGAATACAAAAAATTCTTTTTTGAAATGTTGCCTTCTTGTGTAGGACTTAAAGCACTAACGAATAAGTCCATATATAAAATGCTTTAATTTGCCTAAGGATCCGTTTAAATTCGTAATTCTTTCATGGGCTTTCAGAAAATAAGGCTATTCTTGATGAAGGCATACTCGCAACTGTCCGCTTGAAAGCATGTAAAACTGTAAAAATGATGTAATAGTATATTATACAGAAATGTGAAAATTTTGGGGTTAGTTAGTAATACATTCACAATAATAACAAAGAGACTCATTTTATTTTTGATCATGCAAAGCTAGCCATTGATGCTATTGGTAAGAAATGACACTGGATATCTGCACACTGACATCAAGTATGAAAATTTTGCCACCAACTGTGGACAATTGATAGATATTTTCTATTCAATGTATTTAAGTCAAAAGTTGTTTATTTCTAAAAAGATGTTGCGGATAGAATACATTGCAACACAGCTTGTGGTCAGATTGACTCTTTGATTGCGTGAATGGAAAACTGACATCAGGTATGCAATTTCCTTGAATCGTTGTTTGTCATTGTCAGCGTATGAGTTTATTATGTCTATTCATTGGTTGCACAATCTTTCTTCTGCCATTGACGAAGGTGTGGACCCAAAAAGTCTGGCGATTTATTTCATATTATTTTAATTTCAATTCACTTGGCATTAAACAGATCGGGAGAGAATTGATGCTGTTTTTGCATCGTATTGATTTATGGTCCTCCCGCCCTCAGCCGTATCATAAAAAAGTAGAAATCAAGTATCTTCATGCTACTTAATATATGCTCTATAAGTAGAAAGAAGAGAACAACAAATCAGATGAAAGAATAAATCATCAAACTTTGAGAGCCATTCCTGTTCATCAGTTGGTGAGAAAACTGTCTGAAGTACATACAGTCGCGGCAAATGAAATAAGACCACTGTGGAAATTATATATTTATATAATAAATTTGACATATTTTGTTTTTTATTGCATATTTATTGTACAGTTCATCAATATTCTATCCATAGGACTAATTTATACTAGAATAGGCAAAAATAAAAGGAATATCAATTCAAATTATCGTAGTAACCCCCTCCACGAATTAAGCGATGACAGAAGATAACCTTGGAAGGCACGAAGACATCAAGTTTTAAGCACAGTTTAGGAGTAATTTCATGGGTCACAAACAAATAAAATCCGCCTCCTTCAACTCACTAAGTGAACGTGGGATTTCTCAGAAACTTTTTCTTCATTACGGTCTCATAAATATTTCTATTTGATTTAAACGGCAGAATTTACCCGGCCTGGGAAGAACCGAAATTTGTTGATCCACGAAACCACTGCTGACACTTTTTTAGCCACGTGGCAACGGTGGCCGAGTCTGTTGAAAATATTAGTTTGATGAATCGTCATAAAGCAATGTAATATTTTCATTCAATATCTTTTAAATACTTCTCCGTTTAATCGTTCGTTTGGTTCCAAAAAGAAAATGAGGTCCACGACCATAGGCTGAAAAAGAAGCCCAGACCATGATAGATGGAGAAATTGTTTTTACTGTTAGGAATCACGAATTTCTCTTATGTAGCGTGCACGAAGGGCCGACGAACTCGGTTGCTTTTATACCAATTGTTTCAAAATTACTCTCGTTCCGACCACATGACCTTCTTACCAATCTTCTATGGGTCCACGAAAACATGATCTCGTGCGAAATCTAGGCGAGAACGTTTCTTTCATCAACGATGTTAAACGTAGGTTTTACGAATCGACTCCTGATTTCAAGTCAAATGATTTTACGATTTTCAAAGCGGTCCTGATTGACAACATGAAACAACCATGAAGTTTCACCTGACGTTTAATTTCTGTCGCAGGCAATAAAGGATCAGATAAACACAATTTTTGAGTCGTCCATGATGAGAAGATTGGAAATGACCTTTCGTGAGAAAGGCATTAGGGACTGGCTTTGATGACACTGCGGTCTTTGAGAACGTTTCACTTTCCTTGCAATTACTCTTTTCACTAAATATTTTTTCCACATTGTATGATAAGTCACAGATCTGTGCACGTTCCACTGGTGTCACTCTTTTCGACGTCCCAATCATAAAAATGATAGTGAAATGAATTTGTTGTCACTCTTTCTTCCAATATGATACAATTGTTATAATTTTAGAAGCATGGGATTCCCAGGTCTATTTTTAGATTTGACTTAATAGGAAGGTAGACGAATGAATAATCCACTTGCATTTGTGTTGTTTTTGACGCGACAAACAAGTTTACACTATAGATTCTCAGTCTTAATGTCAAACAATCAAAATATTCAAAAATATTCGTAAACTTCATGGTGGTCTTATTTCATTTGCCGCGACTGTAGCTTCCTTAGTTCACCTTTTGCCAGAGTTATTGAGGTCCGTGTATAGTAATGAGTAATGACCAAGTAATGTCAACAAGACCCCTGTGCTCAGTATCAGCATAGATAACGATATGACAGGTTTTACTATTTGTATTAGTGTGCTTGAGAATTCTTGTTTTGATCATTAGACTACCACCCCTTTGTTCTGGCGCAAATTACGCCTCGAAGAAATTCTGCAAGATTTGCAAGATTCACAGATTCTTTAGGAGGACGAAGGTGATGTCTCATGCCTATCAAGTTTTTTATTCACATGATGTCCCTTTGGCGTAGCATCGATGAAGCACTAACGCAGAATGAGATGAATTACCGCATTTTCTCTCTAAATTCTTCAATTAAGAGGATTTTGTGAGTTCATCATAAAACCACTGGATTCTGACGCTTTTATAACCTAACAATGGATTCAATAATTTCAACAGGAGACCGACCTATTAGTTCTTGATTTCTAGATACTCAACATGAGATAGAATATTTAACATTACATATCAGTGTTTTCAATGGTAGCAATTCAAATAAAATTTCACTTTCATCTTTAGCATGGATTCTATTATTATCAAAATGATGAAGAAATGATAGAATCGAAAATCCCTCAGATCTATTCATAAAAGTCTATATGAACCTATGAATAAAAACAAAATGTTCAATACACTTCGCAACTCAACTTATTTTTTTACTTGCAAATATTGCGTCTCGAGTTCGCTGTTTTTGTCGCAATCATGTTTGTCCTTAAATTCTTCCCTTTTGTTTTCCGCCTCAACATCAATGCACATACACAATATCTGCATTTAATCAGCAAAAAATCGAGAAAGTCATGCAACCCGCTCTGAAATGGAGCCTGCATCTACATTGCAAAAAACATGCAACCCGCTCTGAAATGGAGCCCGCATCTACATTGCAAAAAACATGCAACCCGCGGGTTGTATTAGCGAAAATACGTTAATTGCGAGTAATTAATGCAACGAAATAGACACTTAGGAAGAGAAGTTGTGACGTTGTCAGCTGTTATACTAGAGCCAATGAAGACTGGAAAGAACGCTACTTCCATTAGAATGTGGAAGCTGTCAGCAGTACAGGGTGGCCACACGGTTCCGAGAAAAAAAATTCGGGCATATTTTTTGCATAAGATTCCTAAGTTAGTAGTAAATAATAGATACTGGTACAATTCATTGGCAAATTTTTAACTTGATAATCATTGTTGACATGTAATATGTGTTAGGAAAATATGACGAAAAATTAAGGCTATGCGAAAAACAGAGTCTAGCAACGAAAATTTCATGAGAAACATATTTCTCAAATCATGAAAATCGTCATTTTCTCAAATCAAGAGTTGTAAAAACCGATATATATCTATTTTTAATACTGGTCGCAATGACGGTATTACCACTACCGGTTTTACCAGCATTTTCTATTTTTCCACAAAACCGAAAACCAGTTTTAGGATCCCCAAATAGCGGTTTATATTTCAGCTGCGTTTCCGGTCCTAATGGTGCTTGGGTTCATGATGCTTCAGATTGACGAGAATCTGAACCAAGTTTCATCGAATTCATCTATGATTCGCTGAGATCCAACGAATGATATAATCTCTTCATGTATTTGATTCGCTAATTTCATCATTAGCGCAAATGAGATGAGAGCATGGGCAAATTTAGCTATTCACGATTTTTAAATTACGAAGTTTAACTGCATCGATTGATGGTTGCACACGCCTGTAAATAGAGTTTTGATTTTAACAGTTGCAATTAATATCCAAATCTAGCCTAATCCGACAGCATAAAAAATTCTAACATTAATGTCTATTTCATATTCTAAGATGAAGCCTTTTTAATGTATAATAAGCCCAATGTGCATCAATTGACTTGCTGCATTGCGAACAAATACCAACCGCAATGTAACTGAAACAAGCCATCGAACACAATAGTTCAAGATCGCTACACAAAATGTACGTTACAATATGTGTTACAATATATTCAAGGCCTTCAAGTCAGGCTCAAAAAGATATTGTTCCGAAGACATACTGTTGAGAATTTAAAACAAGATTGAACTGCGGTGCACTGAAAAAGAGGATGACACAAAAATTTCCAAGATCAATCGTGAATCTTTTAAAGGAACAGAGAAGGCAAAGACATCCTCTACAGCGAAGAAGACAATGGAAGAAAATCTGGAGAGCTATGCCTGAATCGCTGCAGACAATCCTTCAGGAGATGCGGATCCTAGCAACTTCAGTGCAGTCATGACAACAAAATTTCATCTACAGAACAGAGCAGTAAGCTTGGATTTAAACTTCAACGTATTGACGAATGTCTTCTTAGTATTAAACCTCTTCAGTCGAAGCGGAGAGCGCTTTCCACAGCGGGTTTTTTAAAAGAAAGTTTCATACAGCAGACAATAAAAAAACATTGATTGTGTTTCATTCGATCAAACATCAGACCGAAAATCATTGAGCAGGCTGTCTAGTGAGCACAAGGGAGAAAAATGAATTTTTATTGGCAAAAAATGACGGAAAGTTGGTAAATATATAATGCATAAATCTCACACGGAAACGCATTTAGTGATGATTTTACGCTTATTACTGCATAACCGCTATCAATAATTATGTATACGCTAAGTGCGATGGTAATCGTGAAAATATTGATCTATCTATCAAAATTTCCATAAGATTTTTGCAGTTTTACGCTCATCAGTTTCTGAAATGCACATTTCCGCTTTGACCCGATCTCAACAATGTCATTCGAATACATAGCTTTGTCCATTTTAGCTTGTTCCAACATCCGAAAAGACAGTTGATATTCTTCGGTCACATTGTCTTCTTTTTCAATTTTCCTTCCCCCTCGCCAAGTTTCTCGTGACGTTTGACCGACTTTTCTATTAATTCTTGACGTTTCCTTTTCTGATTCTTCAGCTTCTTTTCGCTTCTTCCAGACGATCTCTAATTCTTCTCTTTCGCGTCTCTGTCTTTCACTGAATTTCCGATGTACTTCTTCAAAGGTTTTGGTAATTTCCATACAAGACGTAGGTATTTTGTGAGCACCACCATGACGCCGCGCATACTCTTTTGATCTTCTTAATGCTTTCAGTGATTTATCAGTTAGTTTCGTTCGTTCAACAGTCAACGCACTTTTGTTGTCTGATGGAGAACGTTCGGCACCAGCACTTCCGTTTGTTAAAGACAAGCAGGTCTCAATCAATTTCCCAAGAAGATCATACTTTCTCAAATCACTTTTCGAATTTCGTTTCACTAATCTTACTCCAGTAATGGTTGATGCGGGTTAGTCTTCACTTCATCCTTAGAAATTTCTCAAGGATGGCATCGGATTGATAAAGCTTCCATTGATCTCTGATCATTGACACCTGACTTCCTTCGATGATAGGTATGATTGATTCGAGTCGGCATATTTCATCTAAAGAACCGCCGACTTTCCTTGCATCTGGCGCTAAATATAGGCCTACTAAATCTTTCATTTCAGTAAGGCTGAATCAAGCGGCAGCTTTTGTTGTAAAAATTGAATAATCGCTATGTATGATGTTTTGATGGACAGTTTCTTTGAATCAGTTCGCTACCATCGACCGTTTGAAAACGCTGGACGCCGAAGGCTCGTCTGATTTTTCACTTTTAATTTGAGAAATTATCGACCAAACTTTGGGGAGTATTTTCTTACTTACTTTTGTTAACAAAATGATCTCCCGACGACTGGTCAACTATGTAAGTTTCTTTGAAGCCTTTCTGAGGAAAATGAACTGATTATCATTTCCGCTTGACCAAGATCAATCTTAAGCAAATGATTGAATGTGAGAGTGCTGTCGATTTTAAGAAGTTTAGTCACTGTTTTCACATCAAAGACCTCCAGATTCAGTATAGACGTCACATAAGAGATGCATCATCTCCGAGAAAAGTCTGTGTAGCAGTGGACCTTTGTTTTGAAATATGCAGAGATACCTTTCGAAAGAATGTGCGATGTCGATTGAGTATTTCATTGATGAAAGGATGACATTTTCATGATCGGTAAGACATTTTATGATTCGTTCAAAACGCTAATTTTTTAGTAGACTTGATTGATATTTCGATTGCCTTGGAACAAAAGTAAGGAAATACTTTTTGCAATCATCCCAACGGAGAAGCAATTTTCCGATAGCTGAAAAAGGGTTACTCATCAAGAATTTATGTGGCGAATGAATAGTGCTTCATCATGTTCAGTCACTGAGTCGGAAAGCTGAATAAAATCGTCAATTTTACAAGGTGCGTTTTTGAACCATGCATACAAGTCATACAACAATTGCTCAACCATCTCACCAAATGCAAGAGAGACAATGCCCTTTCCAAAAGCGGTTTTGAGCGACGTCTAATGCACAAGTTATCAGTTATATGAGACCTTTGTAGCCTCTTGTCTTCAAACTTTCATCGAAATCCCTGTATATTGCCTTGCTGATGTTTGGACCATCAACTGAAATATTGAACAGGCGTGACCATGGCTGAGCGTATACGTCGTTATCAATTAATTCAACAAGCAAAGCATTTGTGTGACATCGATGGGTTTCGCCCTACAGAAGAAGAGCGACCCTATGTATGATGTTTTAACATCTTTATTTCAGTACCGAATGAGTAAATCCTTTTTTCCACTTGAGGCGCACTGGTTTCGTCAAAAATTAAAGTAAAACCTTCTTCAGACGTTTTCACACTTGAACATAACCATTTAAATAGCAATGGTCCCTAACCATCTTGCAGCACATAGGACGCTTTGTCTTTACTCATTGTAAAACTCTTTGCTGTCTCGCTGTCTGAAAACATATTTTGAAATAGCTCAGGTGTACCGTCACAGTCTCTAAATCAACTAACAACATAATGAATAACACAAATGTCACATCCGTAATTTCTTTCTTTTTTCCAACTGAAAAAAGTCATCTAGTCCAATTGAGAAATTAATGACAAGGGAATTGAAGTAAGCGTCAACATAACAATGTTCTGCCTGACCTTACAACATACGAGTATGTTATCCCTGTTTGGAACATTTGAACATTATACGAGTACATACAATGCTTTCATGCATAAATACAATTCTCAAGAATTTTTCCGTTATGTAGTGAATGCAAATAAGTCATACTAAATCATCGAAATCATGCACATTCGGAAAATATAAATGGGAAAGTATTTCAAATTAAAAAGTAAAATAAAATGATGAGATCTAAGAAACGAAGACTAGCCAGCCTGTTGCAGCTGTTGGTTGTGACTACATATATATTTCTAACATTCCGTGCCGGCATGCATAGGTTTGGCACCTTCAAGATTTGTTCGATGAAATAAGTTTTATAATATTCATTTTATAACCGTTCACATCGGTATCATTACTGTTAAAATACCGAAAAACCGGCACTGCAAAAGCGATCCGGTATTGCAACCCCTAATTTTTAAAATTAAAGCAATGCTATACAAGGTACGTAAAACATAACATTTTAAAATTCGGGTGCATTCGAGTATAAATCAAATTCAAAATTCGGGTATGTGCCGCCACCCTGGTAGTATTACTAGCAGCAGTAGATAGCAGAAAGTGTTGACCAAACGGACTCCCGTCTTAATAACAACGAGCTGAAGTTTACAGAAGGCGGATTGCAGGCACCAGATATATTGCGCCGATGAGACTTCCCCAGAGTGAAGAAAATCTAAGGGACAAAGTGTGCATGCAGGAAATTCACACTTAATTCGTTAGAATATGAGTGTTAGTTAGTTTAGTTATAGAAATGTCTAAAAGGAAGGAATCCGGGTCATGATGAAAGTAAACAAAATATGACGAAAAATACCTAAAAATTACTAGAAACACGAATGGTGACCTATTTACTAAAAGGGTAGCATGAGGGAAGAAGAGGTTGTGGAATCTGGTCGTTGAGATTTCAAAGAGACATTGATGGCAGCATACCCGCCATCATCCACGTGCAAAGCAGCAGTCCGAATAAGCTTGAGTGCAGTGCTACGTCTGCGGTCTTGCAAATCTGTAAATATCCCACGTTTGCAGATGCAGGTTCCATACATGTCGCAGATTACTCATATTCTTGCAAATATTCTGGATGTGCGAAGACCATTGAGCTTAACACCATGTTACTCCAGGAAGCTTGAATTTGTTAGCGCTAAAAACGCCATCTAGTGAAGGATCTTTTGCCGAAGCAGACTTGGTGTAGGAGATCGACCTACACTTCTTCGGACTGACTTTAAGACCATTGAATCAAATTCTCATGCTCTAGGATGACATTCATGATTATTATCACATTTTGACAACAATAATAATTTTTGGGATTAATAACGTCGTGTCATCGATGCATTGAAAGATACCAGTTTCAGGGAAAAGTGGTGTTCAACGTCTGACAACCGAGCAGAAAAAGTGATGGCCCTTAAAATGTCGAACTTCATGTTCGAATTCGAGGTACTAAGAATACTGCCAATGCGTGTTACTTGCTGTCTATCAACCAGGTAGCTTTCCATCCTCTCATTGAAAGGATTGACGCCAAGCAGCCGACTTCGAAGCAATTTGGCCTCTTCAGTGTGCAGCAGTGAGTACAATTGATTGAACATTTTGAATCCAAGTTGACCTCCGAACTAACGATGAATGATGGCTCGTCATCACAGAATTAGATTGTTTAAGTTTATCACTTTCCTAGAAGTGCTAACTGATTCAAAGCAATGGCACATTCAGGAACTCATTAAGTAGGCGAAAAGAAATTTTGAATACTTTGCACAGATAGGATAAATAGTCGTGCGCCGCTTGCGGATTGCTATGAATTCATTCAAAATGCTCCGATCGCCACGATTCCTTCAGATTCGAAGAATTCAGATCATTGCGCATGAGTTTTTTTCACGAAAATGTTGGGCCCTCCAATCATTACTTAGAAGTTAGCAGGCGCACGAAAAAACGTTCACAAACGTCTCTGTAGAACTTGACATCGACTGTGTCTCTTTGCTGTGTGATCCGGTTGATAATAGTCACAATTTGGCGTTTTGGATGTTGAACTGGCTGCTCATTGTTCGATCTCTATGGTCTTATGTCAGCAGATTGTTCCATTTCATTAGCGTTACATGTTCCAATGTTTCCTTTCTAGTCAAACAGAAGAGACGACCTGTCTAATTCTGTGCTCGTCAACTGAATGGGAGTGGAGAACGAATGGGCCGATTATAATACAACTTTCTTCTTGGAGATGATAACATCCATGTACGAGCATTCTTTGTAGATCAAGTCGAAAATAAGCTAGTGCTGCTGTGCCATCCCTAATTTACCTGGTGGGGGAGGAGGGGGGAGTGGGAGGTGACGACGGGAAATTCTTGCAGATTTTTTATCTTAAAACTGTTAGTTACGACTCTTATTTAGTGACTCTTAGTTAACCAATTAAAATTTCATCAAATTAGGTCAATGGAAACATCCAAAATTTGAACTATACTAAAAATACATTTTGAAAACTGATGTTTGTCAATTTCTTGAAAATTAAGCATCTTGATCAATTCAGATTATTCATGGACAATTCAAGCACTGTTGAAGTTATGATCAACATGTTCTTTCATAGACAAATTCATACATGCAATTGCTATAAAAATAATAACAAATAATCTAAACGCAACTCACAATTGATTTGCAAGCAACACTCAGTTTCATGCTACAAATAATGGATCCTAGGGTCATAAATGGAAGCATTAATACATGCCTTATAATATTTTTTGCGGCTGCTTTTCTACATGTATTTGCCTAAATAAGCCGCCTGCTGTAATTTTTAAGTTCACATGTAACTAAGAAAGCCAGATGACTTATACGTACATGCAATTTCACATACATAATCAAAAATCATAGCATTTACAGGCATTTATTCCCATATAAAAACAAGGTCTTAACAATCCGGTGAAAAACATAAGCCACCGTTTTTCATGTGGATAACTGATCAAGAACAGATGTTTATCAAAGCCAACTATCAATTTACAACAGATGTTCAAAATGTAATTTTTTGAAAGTGGAGATTCAAATTACAAAACTGCTATCTATAATAAAACAAAAATGTCCGAAGTGCGTTAGAAAAAACACGGACACACACTACAACACACACTGCAACGAGCACGGCACGCCAAATGACTGGTTGGGTACAATTATGTTTGTGGTACGATTAAATTCAAAGGAACATCAAAATCAGACGAGGTTTGAGTAGCCCGGATAAATGCATAGGTCTATCTCTATCTCTCACTAGTTCGGCTGAACTACTTTATTTCCACTTGGTAAGATAGGGAAATGGGGGCCAAAAGATGTAACTTGAATGAAAATGTATAAATTTAAATGTTGTGCAATGTTTTTGAAAAAGTAAAGTTCAACAAGAATATTCATCTTTTAAAAAGCATGTGAAAGCCTGATTCAATGGTGAGCACATCGATTAATTTTGCCATTTGTGTATTCCTTCTGTGTGCATCAGCGATTAAATGACCAGAATTTGCGTATTTGTGATATGGGACATTTCCTAACATAATTTCGAGAAGAAATTCAGTGTATCGTTAAGTCTGTGATTAATTAGAGGCTTAATCATAGAAGACCACTCCTTATATCTACTCTAGTCATATAGCCTAATGCTATCTGTACTTGTTGGACTAAATTGCGTATACGGTTAAACAATACCCTTTTATAATTGAAATTCCAGGGTCAATTGATTTTAGTCCTTATTATAGACTTAGATCGCTCAGAACCGATTCCTAGTTAGTAATTGGTGGGTCTAACAATAGTTTATTGTGTTGAAAATAGTTTTAAACATGACTGTTCATTCAATTAGAAATGAAAAAAATCCCAAAATGGTCTAACCATTGCCTATTCGTGAAAATTGTGGACGATTTGCGGGCCCCTAAAAATCACCAGGTCAGCCGCCAAGGTGTTGCTCAAACGTTACATAAGGATAAATATTTTCGGATTGCCCAAAGCAACCAATCGAAGACTAGTCTGTCTTCTAGCACATACACTGGGAAAACAGCACCTCTGCATCGACCCAGCCATGTGACGCTGTTGTATTAAAGATGTATCTGTACTCTCATGAAATCCGATTATCATGAATCTGTAAGCAAACAATTCGTTACATTCAGTCATTGCTGCTGTTATCTACGTGCGTAAAACAAATTCAAGCATATGCTGCATGATACTTGAAGGCCTAAAATATATGATTGCATTGCTTTGCAGGAACTGCTTTTGATTGCTTTGCAGAATTCTGCTTGGTGTTAACCATCTGATTCAGCTTAAAAGGTTGTCACAATAGAAACAAATATGAAAACGAGTGTTGGTAACAACTTATGAGTGCATCTGAATTAAATGAAGAACGATGATGACGGAAAATACTCCCCGCTAAACACTAAACACAGAATGTCCAGTGCTTTCTGTGTAATTGATGAGGTAATTCTCCAAGTAGAGTCGGTAATATACTCAGACTGATTTTACGTATCACAAATTTTACGGAGTAATCTTGCTATGTCTTCATGCTAAACTCGGCACATGGAAGAAGGCTCGTGCCTAATGTGCTTCGCGTATATACCAACGTTCATTTGTTTGATTCTTGGTCTTTGTATGCAGTTTTAAAACCGAATCTACTTCTCATGCATTGTGAAAGTTGGGTACATGAACGACAATTCCAATTACGGAACTCGAAGACTATGATGTACGTGGTGCGTCAATTAAGTGCCGACCCTCAACGCATTTAATTTTTGATGTAAGAGCGTGTTGTTATTTCTTTACAATAGAACATGTTGTTTCGAAGTTCGTTTAATACCAGTGAGGAATTTCTGATAATAGCGTTATATTTTCTCCCAATTTCAAATGTCAAAATTCGTAAATGACATCTTATTTTGAATCATTTTAAATTTTTAAATTTATTTTTCTAACCTTAGTTACTTGTTCATTCATTCACTAGCCAGGCAGCTTGTTTAGTGTGTGTTAGCAGTCATAATGAGCCGGTCTTGTTTCTTATGCGTGGTTATTGACTATCACACGCGCGGCCATGTGATTTGCAATGGAGTTGTCATCTGATAACGTGTTCTATTTGCAACACGATTGTGCACTTTCTGATCGAAGTTGACGGGGGGGGAAAATGACGTTGGATGTGTCTCGCAAATTGAATATCCGCAGTGTAAATTGATTTTCGTTTTAAAAGGGCTTTGTTTTTTAAAGGACATATTTATTGATTGTATGCTGTCTATGGACGAAAGTTGCTCCTTTCTCACACGACATGTTAATTATTGGGGCAAGAGAATTCAAAGTGCTCGTGTCTCAGTCGTCGATGAAGCAAGGGAAGGATAGAACTATAGAAATTTCTATCGACGAGGATCTGATAGAAAAAGTTCAGAGCGACCGACGAATGTAAGCAGTATGGGAGTTGTCAAACAAATTCAATTGTAGCGTTTGGAACCATTAGCGAACGTACTCAAAGCTTGTTCAAGGATTTGTTCCTCGGTTCCTTTCTGCTGAAATGATTGGAACACAGAAAGGAATTTTGTTTTTTATAGATTTATTCTTTTTTTTTTTTTTTTTTTTTTAATTTTTTTGTTATTTTTTTTTTATTTTTATTATTTTTTACGTTTTATTACTGTTTGCTGAACACTCAACACTTTTGAACAGCATGGTGAGCAATTTCTTTTTCTAAATGATACCGAGGATGAAACTCCTTAAGTCGTTTCTACCTGAATAAAAGTAGGGAGATCATCAGTATGGAAACTTCCAGGAGAGAAGCCATCGAGGAAAATGAGATCTTCCAACGTCGCATCGGCGCTCGATAACTATTGTGTCGTCTTTTGGGATAGACCTGGCATCATTATGCTCAATTTCGTACCGACTGGAAGAACCATTAATGCAAAGTATTACAGGGTAGTGATTCTTGTGAGTGGAAGGGAGGAGAAAAAGAAGCAAAGAAATGTACCACCTATGCTTATCCACGACAACGCACCAATTCTTAAGGCAGGCCGTTTCAGAATCGACTATAGGGAACGCAGGTCATTACTCTTGTTAACATACGCATTACAGTCTGACCTTGCACCGAGTGTCTTCTGGCTTTCAATCATATCAGAAAGCACTTGCGGTGGACATCATTTCGACACCTGACCAAGAAATTCAGGAATTCGCTAAAACTCTTTTTTCTTCTTTGTCAGGAGGACTTCTTTGAAGACGCTTTTTCGTGCCTCCTTGAAGCAGAAGTGTGTCGAAAATAACGGTGGCTATGTAGAAAAATAAAATGTTAAAGCAGAATTTGTTTTTCATATAACAGTCTTTCTGTGTAGCAAGATACACGTTTCTCTGAACTATCTAAAATTTTTTTGAAAAATTTTGAGATGAGAAAATTAAGAGGTCTTTTACGAATTTTGACATTTGATAATTGGGAGGAAAATATAACGCTTTTTTTTTTTTCTATTTCAGAAATTCTGGTATTATAACGAACTTTGTTACTCATGCGACTACTGTAAAAGAAAATAACAAAACTTAATCAAAAATTAAATGCGTGAGGTCGGCCACTTATTGAAACGCAACCACGTATTTGTCAGCTTGCTTCAAGGGCTGCCATCTTATCAAAATAAAATCGGAAAGTGAAAATGCACAGAAATGGTCCCCCTAATTTGCGTAGTCGTGGCCCCCCTCAAAAAAGGGAGCTTACGATCATCGTTATCACACAACCCGAAAAGTGTTTAAAGGCGTTCAAGCAGAAGTTGGGGTGTGTTCCTACTTCCATAAAGATGCTTCTGACTTCTCACAGTCTATCAAGTTAAAATGCATAAAATTATTTCTGATGCTATTCAATTATCAGTAATTTCAACAAGTTCACTAGAATACATGACTCGACAACAGCTACTGTTTTCAGGACAACCATTTTCGAGGTTGACAGAGTGTACTATTAAAGGACCCCTCTACCAACCCAATGCAAGAATCAGCATTGTAATTATTGAACGATTGACGATTTCAGCTCGATATAAAGACTGCATATTATCGAATAGTTTACATGTAGGCTATGGATGATTTTACTTAACTGTTTCAAAAGACTTTTTCTTTTCCTTTAAAAATTTACATTCAAAGTCATAATGAACTGAATTATCTCTTGGAGCATTGTCATTTTTTATTATCGTGCCATGAACGTATACGGTGCAAGATCGTCTTTATTGTGAAGAATGTTCATGAAACCACTAGGAAAATATGCTGTTTCAGGCTGATCGGACGTTTGGAGTATGCTTCATCAGAGCGGTCTGGTCACAGCAAATATTTCACATGCAAAATCCATGGTCAGCGGCGTCAAATGCTTGGGCAGGCATTTTGATAAGCCATTTTCATTAGGAGAGCAATAATTCTTTCGAAACTTTTAAAATAGTGTGCATTAGAGGTCAATCCTGTGCATCATTTGGACGAACTTTGACCGTTATCTGCGATCGACGAGCGACTGCGTAGAGATAGCCTGCGTTCGGGCGAATGGTTTAGCAAGTAGAAAAATTAATTGTTTTAATATAGCCATTTTGATTGTTCAAAATATTCGAACACTCCCTTTGTTATGCAAAATGTAAATTCTATTCAGTAAAATAGAAAATGAGCATGCACCCAACGTTTCGGTTGTCTTGACCATTGTCATGGGTTTACACCATGAACACCATGTTGGGGTGCTGCTCATTTTTCATTTTCTATTTGCTTCAATATATTTACATTTCGGCATACAAATGGAGTGTTTGATTTATTTTGAACAATCAAATGGCTATAGTAAATTACCTCCCGTGTGCAGCCGTCAACTTTAAATGTTAATAGTTTGTAGCTCGTGATTAGCAAACTGTTTTTCCTTTCATTCCTAATAAACTTACAGAAATCAATCCATTGAGACGCTTATTGCTATTGCATCAACAACTTTGAATTCATCACTGAGTATCCGCTACGCTACATAAACAAAAATATTTCTGAACAATGTAAACTCAAAAAATTGTTGGACTAATAACTATCGCATTTGTCAATTGAGAAGACGGAATTTATATTTGTTTGTCGAAAATATTACACATTACAGTAGCCTTGCAACTTATATACTATTTAATCTGAAATGAAATGGGGCAACATGTGATGCAATCTATTACGGGGAAAATACTGACGTTTCTGGATTTTTGCCGTCATCAAGTGCAGTTTACTGAAGAATCAGCAACTCACATGCAAAAACAAATCATATAGACGAAATCAGAATCTAACCATTAATTAAATACATGCATTTCAAATCTCATCTGTAGAATTCGTGTCCAAAATTTGATAATATTCTCAACAAAAATGCAAATAGCTAATTCGTGTTAACACTTCATGCACGAAGGTAAGCTGCCGGAATTTCCATGCACATCCACCTACGATGGTCTGTGGAGTGAGTTGCTGATTTACTGCACTGATGGCGGCTAGAATGTTCGGAAAGCGATTTACAGTCGTCTGAAGAAACGCGCTGCTGTACCCTGCAGCTCGGGCATTTGATTCAAATCAATTCTTGCTCTCATCTTTGTACTTCAAAAAATAAAATAATAAAACAAACAATTACATCCAAGAACAAACTTTTGCTCTTTCAAACATTGTTATGAAAAGCTTTTTGACGAAGGTTGAGCCGCATGGATAAGTAAACGCAAAATTCACACGAAAAGGAATACCTATTTCTTCTGCAGTTGTTTGTCGAGATTTCAATATCGATGTGTTCTTCGCCGAAATTTAGCCGCTTTCGCAACAAGTGATCTAACAAAATATTCTTTCGACCATCCCTTGTGCTCCGGAACATTTTTTGGCACGCTTCTGAAAAGGACACGTTGTGGAGAGCATCAAAGCGATCAGAACTCAATTCATAATAGACTCCATGATTACGTCTTTTTCGTCAAGCATTCCCACCTAAATTTATTTCTTATTTCAAAACCTTGATTACTTGCGTTTCGTCCAGTTTCTTAGAATTGACGAAAGGATCACTGACTTCCTTGTAGAAGAATCTTCTGCTTTGTTTTAGAAAGCATCTGCTTTGAATTTGATCACCCTTAAAAATTCAAGGTCCCCTAACAATCTGCATAGCCCCGTTCACAATTTTAAGAGCCCTACGTCATCTAAAGAGACCCCACATGCTCTTGTCTTTAAGGGTCCCGGTCTCAATCCTGTAGGCCCTTTACAATCTCAAGATGTCTATTCATATCTAACAAGCGCTCTTCAAAAACTAAAACAGTTGCGGTTCACAATCTTAAAGAGATGCTTCACAAAATCTCTTGGGTCCTTTCAAAATCTAAATATGGCTCTTCAGATCTTAAATGGGGGGGCCATTTCATATTCTTTAAAGGGCGAAACCCGCCAATCTCAAAAGGGCTCCTTTCAAAATCTAAAATAGTTCAAAATCCAATCCCTTAGCAAAACATTTTCACACTACTTAGTAAAACCCGGATATCCGGGAGAGTGGCAAGTTGATTTTTCAGCTAACACTGGTATACTGAAGCACAGTGTGAGAACTATCTGTATGGGGGACATTATCTAATGCATGGAAGAAACAGAATTTCACTGTTCCACAAAATTACGATTGAATTTTTCCCGCTGAATGAATTATTTCCCAACTAAAATGCGATTTCAACAGTTTCACTTTAAAGATATAAAACCTTGAATACAAAACGCATAGGGGTAAATCCAATTGAAAACTCGTGTTAATTTTTTGTTTATTTTTGAATGCTTTGCACATTGTCATTCATATTTGCGGGCTATCACTGTAAAATGGATCAGGATTAGACAAGATACCCGTACAGCAGAGCACAACATTGTAAGAGCTTTGATATAGATAGTTTTTTAGGAAATCTTTAGCGTTCTGTTAAGGAACTCGACTTTACAAAGGTGACATTCGAGAGAGCATCGGTTCAAGGGATAAATTGTGATATTTGTTATGATTTTCTAGTATCACCGAGGAGACCATGATTGATTTCTGGTTATATATTTCCTCTAATCGGAAAATAGGTCAGGATAGCAATAATTCAAGTATAGCAAAATCTGCATATAAAAGATCGGTTTAGGGACATCTCGTGCTTTCGAAGCAAAAAAATTCATGCATCAATAAGAAAAATCGGAACATCTCTAAGGAACGCTTCAAAATTTGAGAATGTGGTATTGATTTTAGGGATGTTTGAAAATTCTTGTTGTCTCCTTCTGCCATGGTGTCTCCTTTCGCTCTCATGAGTGATATGATTAATGAAAATGCTGTATGCTATTGCACAGAAAAGCATGCATTTCAACAAATTTCAATGATAAGCCACGAACTGCCAAGTATGAGTCAAATGACTAGGCAATATACAGATATCATAATTTGGGGGTTGCGCTGGGCTTGTCAGGACATACTTTGCTTAAAAATTGTATATCGAAGTTTTCTGACACTAATATCTTCAGAGCTATTCTTGCATCACTTGCACGTGCTTAATAGAAGGCAGTACTGTGTTTCAATCAACAAAAATGAATCACCACAAAAATTTCATCTTTGAATATGTATATTATTTTCGGAAGAGCACCTATTAATGTCTGATGCATGCTATTGATTAATCCAATTTAAAACAATCAATAGAGACGCCGGGAATGCAGATTCCGAGTTTTGATTTCAGGCTATTTCATGTAGCCAATAGATTGTAATTCAAAAATAATTTGTATTTTTTCGAAAATCGATACAAATCGGAAGCTTGAGTAAGGCTTAGAAGTTTACTGGGCATTGCATGAAACTGTCGAAGATAGAACTAGAATAACTTACGGTCAATGACACCGCCCATGGATCTAAGGGAGTGAAGTCATTGCAAGCTACGTCCAACATGATGGAATGGGATGGCAACGGAAATGAAGCAGATTCATTTCACCTTGATTTCAATTTCTTGTTACCTATTAGAAGTTGAATATTGAAGATAAAAGATAAGTCTATATATCCTTATCATTGACGTTGGAAATGCGAGGAGGTAGCATGGCGCACGTCTCTGTCCGGCACATGCTTCTAGCTTTAATGTTGACTTATTTTCATCTTTGTTTTTTTTTTTTTTTCTGGTTGTTACTTGTTTTAAAAAACTCAATATGCTGGTTATTGTAAGTACATTTGACGGTAAACTACTGTCAAGTTACTTACATTAATATTCCAGCATGATGAGTGTTCATGACGACGCTAAAGCATTCACTATATGTGATATTTCTAAGATCTTCAGTGCGATTCATCATGGTGCGTTATCGAAGCAAGCTATTTTTTTCTTCCTGAAACTTTGTGATCGCGCTGCAAGTTTCACATTTATCTCGTGTCGGCATCGCGTGTCGAGCATAATTAACTCGATTCAAAACGAACATGACAAATACATGCGATGTTAGTGTGCTGTTCTGCATTAACTCGCCAAATCATGTGTCTTGTGATAATGTAGTTGCTATAACCGAATGTATGCAAAATGTTACTTGTGAAGAATATTGTTCAATTTCGGAAGTTCAACGCATCCCACCGCAAAATTCCTAACACTGAAGGAAAGTGGCAGAAATGTTCCTTGATTATTAATGTCAGTTCATGCTGCAGGACCAAAATTGTTACTGCCAAGCGGGTGATAGCTGAATGCAGATTCCGAAACATCAGTTTTTTTTCATGCGAAATGGACACTTTCTCAACAGAAATGCAAACAAGCTACGCAGGATTTTCTCACTTTTTAATTCTGGAGGGTGTGCTTGCTCATGATTACGTGCGTTTCGTTAGAAGGCTGTTACAACTGAAACCAGTTCACGATATATTGAATGGTGTAATTAGACTTTCAAAGAGCTTGAAGAAAAAATGAGAAGAGATTAAAACCACTCATTCAGCACGAAGTCGAGGATTTATTGCGTAGATATATATCCAGTAGATAGCGAGAATTTTTTGAAATTTTTAATTGATTATTTTTTGATTAAATGTTTAATGCTCACAGCGAAAGAACGTGTGGGACACTTATCCTGAATGGCAGTTTCACCAGACAGAAGAAGGATGAATGGGCAGTCTCGGAAAGGCCTTGATAGTGATAAGTTGAACCGACACTACTCATCTACTAAAATAGCTGTAATTGTATCTTCTGCACACTGCATCGTGCATCCGGAAAAATCTCATATCTGTTATCATATGATTCCTTCATATGCTAACAAGCAGTGTAAAATACATCTTTGATAAAATATAACACTTGTGCATAAAATGCTGACTAGATACATTTGTCCGTTGGCAATCATTTGAACTTGAACTTCTGTGTTTTCAGTGCCATCAATAAACTTTGCAAATGTATGAATCTTTCATCCCATTGACCGAATGTCATCAACACCATTATTTAATAGTGCTCTTATTGGCTTTTCTTTTTTTGAAGCAATAATCGGCTGAGTTTGCTGGGTGAGGTGTCATTAAAAGAAGTATTATTTTGCTCCCTTGTTCATCATACATGTCTGTTTATTCCTATATTGTTTTAATGTAGCAATTATTTCGCTGATACTCTTATTGAAAAATCTATAATATTTTTCGTTTTGTTGTACACTTGCAAAATCCGGATGGGTATAAAACCCGATCACGACCGATCAAGCCGATCATACCGATCAGAAAAAATCAGCCGCTTTTGCAGTAAAAATGGCTTCAGAGCAATAATTGTCGCCTACCATTGCCGGTAGTACAGTAATAAACCAGTAAAAATCACAGAAAAAACCATCAAAAACGTCAAAATTTAACTAGATCAACTTAATAGGCTCAAACCCGAAAAATGTGGCTATTTTCTTTCGTTGCATGTTAGAATATTGTTTCCCTTATGTTTTAGATTGCAATAAATGGCACCAGAAAATGCAAGGAAATTTGCGGAAAACACTTTTCTAATAAAAGTAAATAGATAGGCATTTTTTCATTTTCTTTTGATGCTCTTGACCTAATTTCATACATTTAAACTAAATTTTCTCAATTGAATCCTTTTGATCGGCCTCCACCCCCCAGCATTGGACATTTCCTCTCTCCTCAGCTGGTTTGTTCACATCAAATACTACCCAGAAATGCAAAGAAACCCACTGCCGATCAAATCGGAAACACACACTCTCACACGAACAGGTGGTTTTTGTGAGAAGGACTATGGTGAAATTTCAGGAGTTTCTCCTACACTAGGCCTACTTCCAATGTCCAATTTGTCCTCAATGATTCCTTTTGATCGGCCGGACATTTCTCCTCTTCATGATGTTGTTCACATCAAATACTACCCAGAATTGCAAAGAAACCCCTGCCGATTTCAAATCGGAACACCAACCGACACAAGGTCGTTTTTGTGAGAGGCCATTTGTTGAAATTCACAAACGATTATTCTTGTCATACACTTGGCCTACTTCCAATGTCAATTGTCCTCAAATGAAATCCTTTTGAATTCGGCGGACATTTCTTTCTCTCTAGCTTGTTTGTTCACATCAAATACTACAAAGAAGAATGCAAAAGAAACCCCTGCCGACTCAAAATCTGGAAACACCAACCGAACAAGTGGTTTTTGTGAGATTATTTGTTTGAAATTACAGGATGTTTCTCCTACACTAGGCCTTAACATCCAATGTCAATATCCTCAATGAATCCTTTTGATCGGCGGGACATTTCTCCTCTTCATGATGTTGTTCACATCAAATACTACCCAGAAAATGCAAAGAAACCCCTGCCGATCAAAATCGGAACACCAACCGAACAACGTGGGTTTTTTGTGCGAGAACATGTTGAAATTTACAGGAGTTTCTCCACACTAGGCCTAACTCCAATGTCAATTTCCTCAATGAAATTCCTTTTGATCGGCGGACATTTCTTCTCTCTAAGCTGTTTGTTCACATCAAATACTACCGCAGAAAATGCAAAGAAACCCCTGCCGATTCAAATCGGAACAACCCAACCGAACAAGTCGTTTTGTGAGAGAGACATAGTGAAATTTCATTCAACGAATTTCTTGTCAAGTTGGCCCTATTCCCAATGTCAAATTTCCTCAATGAAAGCCTTTTGATCGGCCGGACATTTTCTTCTCATCCAGATGGTTTGTTCACATCAAATTACTACCCAGCAAATGCAAAGAAACCCCTGCCGATCAAATCGGAACAAACCAACCGAACAGGTGGTTTTTGTGGAGAGGACTTGGTGAAATTTCAGGAGTTTTCTCCGCACACTAGGCCTACTCCAATGTCAATTTCCTCAATGAATCCCTTTTGATCGGCGGACATTTCTCTTCTCTTCATGATGTTTGTTTCACATCAAAATACTAACCCAGGAAATGCAAAGAAACCCCTGCCGATCAAATCGGAACACCAACCCGAACAAGTGGTTTTTGTGAGGATTTTTTTTAAAATAATTTGTTGGGAAAAATTAACAGGAGTTTCTTCCTTACACTAGGCCTACTCCAATGTCAATTTCCTCAATGAATCCTTTTGAATCGGCGGGGACATTTCTCCTGTTCATAGATGTTGTTTCACATTCAAATACTACCAGAAATGCAAACGAAACCTCACACCGAACAAAAAACGGCATAGCCCACCACGAACCCACCACCACCCGCTCATACCCTGGCCGATCAAATCGGAACACCAACCGAACAAAGTGGTTTTTGTCGAGATTATTATGTTGAAATTACAAGAAAGGAGTTATAACTCTCCTACACTAGGCTACTCCAATGTCAATTTCCTCAATGAATCCTTTTGAAACGGCGGACATTTCTCCCTCTTCCAGATGGTTGTTCACATCAAATACTACCCAGAAATGCAAAGAAACCCCTGCCGTTCAAATCGGAACACCAACCGAACAAGTCGTTTTGTGAGAGGACTTGTTGAAATTACAGGAGTTTCTCCTACACTAGGCCTCCTCAAAAGCTAGTTTCCTGATTTGCGGGCATGTATTGGCTGTTTCAAATACCTTTGATTACCTGGGGGAATTAAGATTGGAACCTTTTTGTCCCTTTTTGAGACCTCAGTTAATTCAGTGTGTCCTTGGATATAAATGCGACATATTCTCCTTTTTTCATGTGCATCTCGTTCCGCTTGATATTTTTGTATGATAGTGTCATAAAGAGTTTGGCGTGACATATGCATGCCGTACAGGCATTTATGGGTCATTCACGTGCCTTTCGAATGAATCATCAATGAGTTAATATTTATATCTGAATTTTATTTTCCTGCAGTGAAAACATGGACCACTTGCAACAGGTTGATGATATATTCAACAATAAAACAACGATTGCTGCTAAACCGGATGGCATCGAAGATCATCAATGATCAGTGATTCATCAATGATGACAAACCTCTCACATTTATCAACAGATCAAAACTGCTATTCACGGCTGCAGGTGAACGCCTTTCATTCACCCGGAACGGTATGGAAGTGTGTACTATTGGTAGTGATGCTCCACCTTTTTTGATGTGATCCCTTAATTAGCATGAGTGTCTTAACAATCCTGATCATTGTGCTTATGTCTTGGTATCTGCTTTTTATGTTGTCCTTTATAATTTTATGGTGTCGGTCATCTGTTGCATGATTCGAATACCATTTATTCATGCGTAAGAAGCATCCATGTGTCTCGATTGGTTATTATAAAAATTAACTAATTCTCTGCTTCAGGTATGCTATAATGACGGACTTTCAATTGAATGTTGTACACAGACGACATGTGACAACTGCGGAGCGAAGGTGAGTAAGAGCTTGACATTTTTCCATTTAAAGTTGTGGTACATACGCGCACTAGTGAAGTAGTCGACATCCTTCAAAAGATTGGTAGGTGCACAGCACTTATAGATATGTATACTGTTTGCAATATGGCAGAGAAACATAGAATTTTTTTAAGATGGCTTCATGTCAGTTGTCAATGAAAAATTGAAGCATGTTTCCTCTTCAATTAACCCCGAAATGAAATATTTCACATATACCTGTTCCTAACTAAATTGTAAGATTTTTGGATATCTGTTGAATATAAATGTATACACAAGAATAATCCAGCATAAGCAACAGATGCATTTGTGTCCATATCTTTCTTGCTTTCTGACAGACGCGGAGTTCGTGAGGGAATTCACCATTCTGTCAACCATCGGATTTGACCTCTACCGTCACAGACTGTGTCGCATCGTTTGGGAAACCGCAACATAATAAAGTAAGCACTTCATCAAAGTTTCCTCAAAATAAATTTGTCGAACAGTTGCACACAGTGGCATGGAACGACATTTTGTCAGAGGGGTGGCTTAGTGGCTATAAGCCTAAGATAATGAAGCAGGAGTGTACGAGAAATGACCGTATCTCAGAGTTACCATGATACAGAGCCATATTGCAGCGTAGGTTATATCAATTGTCAAGGCTAACGATATGCAATCACAATTGTTCATCTCAGAACATTTCTCGTTAAAAAAATATTTGAAAATTGGAACTCAGGAATTGGTGACCGCTTAACAAGTTTTCTTGTGGAGTGGGGATGTATATATACGTTGCATGCTATTAACATCGACGTCATTATGAGCTAAAGCATTGCTCGTTAGGTCAATTAAATTGATTATCTGTTTTTCAACTTGCTTGTATTATTTTGACTTTGAAAATGTAAGTTGATGTTATCATAAATTATAAAGTAAACTACGACTCATTAAGGATTAGTAAAATAAGACATCACGTGTATCATCCACGTGTCATCGTACGAAAGATGATATTGAAAGAGCGAATAATAGCGTGTGCATGATATTGAATTATAATAGGTACATGTACCCTCCCAATCCTGGTACCTTGAGTACCGTAGTCCTACCATTCACATATTAATAATGGAGGTCCTATCCCATATGGTGATTGAATAAGTGTAATAGCACAAGTTCACCAAAATAAGCTGTACACGAACATAAACCTTAACCAAACGGTAACCATAGACACCACAGGCCGTCCCAACCCCACCGGCCGGTTTGAATACGCTACCGCTGGCCCCGCTCCGGCTGGCCGGTTTTACATGACACCTGCCCCGGGCGCCAAGAACCCGGTCGGATGCAACCCTGGCTTAGAGTATTAAACGAGTAGCTTAACATGTACTTAATAGTTACTGATCGAAGAGTAAGGAAAGGAACCGTCCACATAACAGGCGTAGTTTCCTGATATTTCGCGCTACTATACTCCATGGTTTCTTAATCACGTTCACTCTTGTTGCTTTCAATTTCATTAATCCCAATCTTTTTTCACCTTTAGGGAGTATTTCTGCAGCACCTCAGGAAGAAAGAATCCGCTTCTCATCGCATGATAATTGGCGAAACTTCCGAAACATTCACTATCTACTTGACTCGTGATGTTAAGGAGAATCACTTCTTATTCCTTGGATGGGGGGGAGTAAGTTTTTCTCTTGATGATTCCTACTTCATATCATATACGTCATTCTATTCCATTATGCTAGCATTTTCAGTGTCGTACGCATCAACAAGATTGATTACGAACTGGTGTCCGTAGTCAATGTCGGGTGTGGAAACAATGCACCTGTGATAATAAGCGACTATAAGTATTACCTGGAAAGTTAGTTCATCATCATCGATTTCTAACGATCATGGTCATAATTATCGTGTCTAATTATATTTTAATTTCGTATCACTTTACACTGGTTTACTTTCACATCCTGTATGTAACTACGGTTAGCAGACAGGTAATTAATTTGCTGAAATTGAATTAACGTATTTGCATATCAATAAAAGGTAGGACATGGGAGCAGAGATTATCACAAATTAAGATGCTTCAATCACTAGCGGATCCGTTTGGCAGTCAAGCAGAATGGAACGTGCCTGCCAGGCTTAACACAGGACCTTCAATACCTACTCGATAGTCATGCGGAGGGTTAATGCTTAATATCGTGTACGTGTACTTTACATTATGTAAAGTTATATATAACCTATATTCACTCTTCCAATCTCACTTATGTGTTTCACGGAGAATCAGCCTACAAGCTTGAAGACGCATTGGTGGGGAGAGTTTGATATCATAATACCCACGTGAGGAATGATATCTAGTAAGTTCTATAAACGCACATTTCCAAACCTGACAGTTATAAATAGCATTGACATAATCCTTCATCAAAGGTCATACTAGTCTGCTAATGTAATTTGCCAAATAGCATATTTTAAAGACTAAAATTGCGCCAGCTTGGGATCCATAAGTCTACAGTTTTTTCCGATAATTGTTAAATATTCCTCTGAAATGCATGCGATGAATGGTTGTTTTGGAAAGTTAAGAGTCATGGAAGGGATGGCTTCCGTTGAAAATGATTGAATGTCGCAGTTCCGACTCTCCTGCAGTAAAGAAAAGAAGAAGTTGATGATGCATTGGTTGTTATGAATGTCTGTAATTATTGACCCAAAACACAAAAAGATGAAAGTGAAAATAAACAGAGAATTGTGAAAAACATAACTTTCTAATCTCATCAGTGTTAACGGTATCTGCACCCATTTTTGTCGCCGAACCAAGTGTACAATCTAAGATTCGTCGCATTAACACGAAACATTGCTCACACATATTATCTCGATTCAAATGTAAGTGCAACCTAGTGAGCTGATATTTGATGACCTGTTCACAAGTTAATTTCTTCTTTTTTTGCTGAAATGTGAAAACACTTCAATCCTCTGAAGAAATTGTTCCCTCACGTCGCATTTTTCAGAAAACTTTGCAATAGACGCTTTTTTCGCACCGCTAGAAGAAGCAACGCATTTTTGTACAAGCTTGTCTTGACTTCAATATGTCCTTCCAACGCTGAGATAGAACTCTTGAGTAACTGCAACTTTATTTGTATGTAAATGTCACACTTTACTCTCCGTTATTTTGTATTAGCATTTGTATTGAATGATTTTTATTTTTTCATGAAATATATACACTTCACTACTACTACTACTTCATCAGTGAATGAGGCCCGTAGGAGGGTCACTCGAACATATCCTTTCATTTCACCTGAAAAAGTTAAATCGATCCAATTCACTGTATGTATGAAGTAATTGGTACTCGGAATCCTGATTTTGATTCTAGGGAAGGTTGAATAAAGCCCATCCATGCAAGACTACATATTACTGTATGATCTCTAATTATGAAGGCAGAGCTACTGAGCATATAATTTCGAAAATGCTAAAACCTAAATTCATTCGATGATTCCATAAATTCTTCCCTACATAATTACAGTGATAATATGGCTGTAGCCGTGAGTATCTATCTTACTCCACACTTCGCGATTTGCATTACATTTCTGTTTCATGACGGAGCACGACATGTTATCAATATGTTGAAAATCACTTACAGTTGACTTGATAACAATATGTTGTTACTACTTGAAACATTGTTTCTATTCATCACTACTCAATCAAAGTATAGAGTCCCATGAATTGAACGGACTCTGACTATGAAACCTCCTTCAAATGGCTAATTTATCTCCTGAAATCTTGTTTTCCAGTTCAATTCAAGGATACTGGTTTATTCTAGAAGAGGTCGTGATGCTCCTCCGAGAAAGATAGATCGTGCAACTGAAAATGACGCGCCCAAGGGGAAGAAGAATCAGAAGATTCGACCGCCGATGCGGAAAAAAGTTGACATTGACGACGATGATTTCTGAATCAACTGACGAATACTGGTTCTGACGACAATTTTTCGACCATGCTTTTCTTACTTATAACCATATATTTCTCTACTAAAATGTCTACATATATACATTTGACACATCATGTCCTCACCATGTCCTCTCACAAAAGATACTTAATCGGATGGTGTTCCGATTTGATCGGCAGTGGTTTTTATCGTTATCTGGGTAGTATTTGATGTGAACAACATCATGAACAGGAGAAATGTCCGCCGATCAAAAGGATTCATTGAGGAAATTGACATTGGAATAGGCCAACTTGACAAGAAAATCGTTGAAATTTCACTATGTCCTCTCACAAAAACGACTTGTTCGGTTGGTGTTCCGATTTGATCGGCAGGGGTTTCTTTGCATTTCTTTGTAGTATTTGATGTGAACAAACAGCTAGAGAGAAGAAATGTCCGCCGATCAAAAGGATTCATTGAGGAAATTGACATTGGAGCAGGCCTAGTGTAGGAGAAACTCCTGTAATTTCAACAAATAATCTCACAAAAACCACTTGTTCGGTTGGTGTTCCGATTTGATCGGCAGGGGTTTCTTTGCATTTCTGGGTAGTATTTGATGTGAACAACCATCTGGAGAGAAGAAATGTCCGCCGATCAAAAGAATTCATTGAGGAAATTGACATTGGAGTAGGCCTAGTGTAGGAGAAACTCCTGTAATTTCAACAATAATCTCACAAAAACCACTTGTTCGGTTGGTGTTCCGATTTGATCGGCAGGGGTTTCTTTGCATTTCTGGGTAGTATTTGATGTGAAAAACCATCTGGAGAGAAGAAATGTCCGCCGATCAAAAGGATTCATTGAGGAAATTGACATTGGAGCAGGCCTAGTGTAGGAGAAACTCCTGTAATTTCAACAAATAATCTCACAAAAACGACTTGTTCGGTTGGTGTTCCGATTTGATCGGCAGGGGTTTCTTTGCATTTCTGGGTAGTATTTGATGTGAACAACCATCTCGAGAGAAGAAATGTCCGCCGATCAAAAGGATTCATTGAGGAAATTGACATTGGAGTAGGCCTAGTGTAGGAGAAACTCCTGTAATTTCAACAAGTTCTCGCACAAAAACCACTTGTTCGGTTGGTGTTCCGATTTGATCGGCAGGGGTTTCTATGCATTTCTGGGTAGTATTTGATGTGAACAACATCATGAAGAGGAGAAATGTCCGCCGATCAAAAGGATTCATTGAGGAAATTGACATTGGAGTAGGCCTAGTGTAGGAGAAACTCCTGTAATTTCACCAAGTCCTCTCACAAAAACGACTTGTTCGGTTGGTGTTCCGATTTGATAGGCAGGTGTTTCTATGCATTTCTGGGTAGTATTTGATGTGAACAACATCATGAAGAGGAGAAATGTCCGTCGATCAAAAGGATTCATTGAGGAAATTGACATTGGAGTAGGCCTAGTGTAGGAGGAACTCCTGTAATTTCAACAAGTCTTCTGACAAAAACGACTTGTTCGGTTGGTGTTCCGATTTGAGCTCAAGGGGATCTTTGGATCTCTGACTCGAAGTTGTAAGTTTAATACTTTTCTAGCAGAATCGCAGCATATGAAGCGAATTTCTGGACGAAGTCGATGTTCGTTTTGGCCTGTTGTGCATCGACAATCTAGGTTTCTCATATGGTAGAGACATCATGGTTTGTTCACGTGTGGATTTGATAGGTGAGAGCTCTCTCATTTTTGGGAAGAATTAGGGGTGATGTTGTATTTGATGAGTGAATGTGTCTTTCGATCACAAGAATTCCTGGACTAATTTGACTTGCAGTCTACGTCAAATGCGTGCGATGTTTTATAGAATTTACACAATTGAGATCACAAGAATATTCGAATTAGCGTCTGGATTTGTTCTATGTTCGTGTGGATGTGGTAGAAGCGCACATTGTAAGGAAAAAATTGCTGGTTTGTGAAAAATAGAGTTTATTCATTTTGTTTTAATAGCTTGAATTATTTTGTTGTACTTT